>CM055435.1:11790587-12390587 GCA_029228465.1 Salix viminalis
TTATCCGTTTAAACATTTTGTTTGCTTTTTATATTTAAAAAAACTATACTTAAAATCCATTTTTATTAGAGAGAGAGAGTTGTGACTTGTACTCTTGTGACCACTTATGAATCAAATCTTGTAGTTTTCGGGGAGACTATGAAAGTTTATTAGCATTTTCAGTATTTTTTATTAATATGAGTGTCTAGATCAATTTGCATGTATCTTGACTAATCCTATAGGTTCTAAAATTAATGAGTATATAAGTTTTTTATAGTCATTATATTAACAATCATATGATTTCAAACTTAAAATATCAAGAGAAGTAAACCTTTTAGTGTCAATCCACTGAACCATCACTAGATGGTTGTGAGAGAAGTTTGAGAAGATAGTATCGTAGGGTTTATTTCATCATGGATTCACATTGCATTTAAAAACATTTTATGAAGTGTGTTTTTTTTTATTAAAAAAAATAGATAATTTTAAACATTTAAATATTAAAAATATCAATTTGTAATTTTATTTTGTATAAACATGTTTTTATAAATAGCTACACTAGATAGATGTTTAATATAACATAATACATCGCATATTAGCATGAACATTGATTGTCATGTAAGTAAGCTTTTGTTTGGTATTGTGGTCCAAATGAAGGTTAGAGTTTGATTTTTTTTTTCTTCTCAAATTTATATTTTTAATGTTTTGATGAAAAAATTAATTTTTAAAAACAAAAAATATTTTTTTAATTAGTTTTTAAATAAAAAATAATCATTATCATACTTTCATAAACAATTACATTTGAGCGTGGACAATAATGAACTTCTGGTAATTGTTACCAATATCTAGAAAATGGATTGTCAGAATATGTTTTTAATAAAATGCACATAAAAAAAACTATATTTATACTATTTTAAAAAATTATATCAATAATTCAACTATTATAAGTGAAGGAGCTTTAAATCTTGCCAAGGCTTATCGAAACAAAGGGAGGGGGGGGGCTCTTCGGTTTCTCTTCAAGGATTTGGGCCCACAATTCTTGCCCTGTGCTAATTACCAAGTCAGCCATCCGGCCCAACACCAGGATCAACGGCATGGATCTATTCTACTGAAATGGGCCCTGCTTAATTCATAATCATCAGCCTCCGGTAAATCCGGAGGAACTCTTTTTTCGCGCTTGGGCACATGTCACTTATTGATGAGAGATCACCGTTTCTTTTAACGAAGTTGCAATCAACGGTACAAATTCAACGAGCTGGTTCCTGTACAAATATTGCCGTTAGATGAGAGGAAGGGTCTGTTTGGGAGTGCGGTTGCGGTAGCTTTTCATGTCGAAATACATCAAAATGATGTTTTTTTATTTTTTAAAAATCATTTTTGATATCAGCACGTCAAAATGATCTAAAAACACCAAAACATATCCATTTAAAATATAAAAAAAAAATATTCAAATTTCAGCAAAACACTGGTAGAAACGCAGAGTCAAACGGTCTAGAAAGCAGCATCGTATCGGGTGGTTGACTATTAACTGTTTGTTATTATAGTATAGATTATTTTTTATTTTAAAAAATTTATGTTTAACATTAGTTTATCAAAATACCTGAAAATATAATAAAAATTAATTTAAATAAAAAAATCATTTTTTAAATATAATTATAAAATCACATTCCTTCGGACAACGTAGGAAAGATAAAATTAAAGGCACGCTCCTTTACGTTTCATCAACGGTTAGAAAAAAAAAGTGATGGCCCATACCTCATGTGCAATATGAAAGGTATCATTTAATGGCTAAAATTCATGTGTGGTCCAAACAAAAGAATATTTTTTTTTAATTATGGAGCCCAAAAGGTGTAAATGATAACGTGATATTTTTTTTTAAATTTTTAAATTTTTATTGTTTTTAATTGCATGCTGAAATGAAAATATGTGTTTAAAGAATACATATTATTTTAATATATTTTCAAGTTTATTACAATTTCAAACTACCAAACACGATTTTTAAAATCATGTTTATGATATTCTCAATACATATATTAATGATTTCTTTTTTCTTTTTAATTCATATGCTATCAATATTTTTCATCAATATTAATATATGTTTCCTCTCGCTATAAGTACCTATTTTCCTTAAATTCCTTATCTACATTACTATTAATTTATTTTGTTATTTTTTTCAATTCAAAAACTCCATCAAAATTAAAAATTCATGTTTATTTTATTTTAAAAAAACTCAAGATTATGTTTATAATATGATTTGTATTGAGGGATAAAAAATCTTAATTATATATATATATATAAAATTTCAATTTATAATTGAAATTATTTATATTTTAAAGCATATTGTATATTTATTATTTTACTAAAAGCATTTACGTGAAATGTAGGACTCATGTAATGCATAATTGAAAATGTGACATATATTATTTTTTTAAATTATTTTTGTTCTGAAATATATATATATATATATATATAATAATATTTTTTATTTTATAAAAAAGTATTTTTTATATTAGGACATCAAAACAATTTAAAAAAAAAATTAAAAATAAAAGCTTTCAAATTCTTTTAAAATCTCTTTCGAATCACAACCTCAAAAGGCAGTAAGCTATATCGATTATCGACGGTGTGGCATTGCTCTTTCCTTCTTCTTTTTTTCTCTGTTTTTTTTTGGCCTTTACCCCACGTTCTGTGTTCTTTCCATTTTTTAAAGGGTTTCAGTTTCTATTCCCTGTATCTCTGTCCTCGCAGAATGAGTTGACTTGTCTGTAGCACAGAGAACTCTCTCTCCCGACTCGCCCACTCACTCACTCACTCACTGCCCGTGATCTGCAGAAACAGACAAAATCACGAACGCACATGGAGCTCGCTCGGTAAAGAGCCGTAGCTAATGAAAACGGGGCCCTACTTCCTTACAATCATTTCTCCGGTATGTGTCAAATTCCAAGCACTGCGCCACCGCAGCAAGTCTCTTTCAGGCAGGGAATCCGATGATGCGTCACCATAAGTGTTTTTTGTACTCGTATAATTATGTCGACGAGCAAGGACAAGGAAACCCTAGCTAGCTAATTTGGCACCACAACTATCAGCTCTCCACTGCCATCATACATTGTCCGCCGTACTGGTCTGACAAGGCTGGCTGTTCCGCCGTGACATGTTTAACCATGCTCGATCTTGGAAGATACTTGTTTTGTTTTCTTGGAAGGAGAAATTGTTTGTTTGAAGAGAGAACTGCATAATGAAGGGCTGATTTGTAGAAATTGAATGCAGAATGTCATCGTTTAAGGAATAGTATATGGCGACTGGTTGGTGATAATGTGATCACCACGTACAGAGTTATTAAACCTCACCTGTTCAGCTGGATTGATTTGAAACCTGACTTATCTGCTCTATCACTTTAAGAGTGATTGCTTAGTGGGTTAGAAGTTAGTTTTTTAATATGTTTTTCAATATATAGTTTTAAGTAAAAAGAAAAATATCCTTTGGATTGTAATACTAAACATGTATTTAATTTTAATTAACACAAAAAATAATCCAAAAATACATCATTAAACATTTGAAAATAGGAGAGAGGTCTACAAAGGAAAATTAATGAATTATTCATTTTCATTGCAATGAATATAGGACCAACTCTAAGGGGGTCTACAAACATTTATTATGAATTTCTTATTTTGGAATTGTAGAGGGGCTGGAAATAATGGATTTTGTGAGGTTATTCATGATATGAGGAGACTTTATCAGTGTGATATTTTGGCGGTTGTAGAGCCGAGAATTAGTGGAGTTAAGGCGAACAAAATTGTTGAGAAATTAAATTTTGATTCAAATTTTAGGGTGGAAGCTAATGGGAGGTCAGGAGGTTTATGGTTGATGTGGAATAAGTCGAAAAATAATATAAAAATTCTGAAGTCATCTAGACATTTTATTCATGGCATTGTGAATGAAGGGAGAGATTCATGGTCATGTCTGACAGTGTATGCTAATCCCAATACTGAATTGAAGAAGCAATGTTTTGAGGAAGTGTCGCAATTGGCTAGGAGTATTAGAATGCCGTGGATGGTTATAGGAGATTTTAATGAAATTTTGATGGCCTCAGAAAAGGTTGGGGGAGCTGGAGTCGATAATCAGAGAATATACCGTTTTGCGAAATGGGTACAGGAGTGTCAATTGATAGATCTGGGTAGTAAAGGTCCAAAATTCACATGGAGAGGGGGAGTGAGAAATGGTTATGGTAGAGTCTATGAAAGGTTAGATAGATGTTTCAGTAATGATCAATGGAGACAAATGTATCAGGAGGCGAATGTTCTAGTCCTTCCAAGGGTTAGATCTGATCATCATCCTATACTTGTCGAGGTGGAGGAGACAAGAGGAAGGGTCCAGAGAGTAGAAAGACCTTTTCGATTTGAGGCAGCTTGGCTACAACATAAAGATTTTGGGGAATTTCTAAGAAATAACTGGGAGGGAGAGGTAGAGGTGCCAAGGGCTTTGGAGAGTTTGTCATCTCAGTTACAGAAATGGAATAAGGATGTTTATGGCAATATTTTCCAGCGAAAAAGAAAGGTTTTGGCTAGAATTGGAGGAATCCAAAAAATAATTGCATGGAGGGGAAATCCTTTTTTATACCAGTTAGAGGAGGAGCTAGCGACTGAATATAGACAGATTCTTCATCAGGAGGAAATTCACTGGTACCAGAAGTCTCGATGCCAATGGATTAAGTTTGGAGATAGAAACACTTCCTATTTCCACACAAAAACTATTATTAGGAGGCAAAGAAACAAAATAAAGGCTCTAAAGAATGAGCAGAATGTTTGGGTGTGGGAGGAGGATAGATTAAAAAATATGGCCAGGGAATATTTTCAGAAATTATTTCAGATAGATAATGAGGATGTTCATGAAGATTATCTATTGGAGGGTCAGTTTCCCATTATCGACTCCAGGTATATGGATCAGCTAGTAACTCCAGTTCTTGATGAGGAAATTAGAGCTGCTATCTTCGAGATGAAACCTTATAAGGCTCCGGATCCGGATGGTTATCAGCCTATTTTCTACCAATCGCAGTGGCAGGTGGTTGGTCAGTCTGTTTGCAGATACATAAGGGAGGTGTTTACAGGAAATATGGACATATCTCCAATCAACCATTCTCATGTGGTTCTGATTCCTAAAATTCAAGTGCCGGAGTATATTCACCAGTTTAGACCAATTGGGTTATGCAATGTGATCTTTAAGGTGATTACTAAAGTGATAGTGGGAAGATTGAAAAGTTTGATGCCGAAGTTGATTAGTGAAGTCGTGAGTAGCTTTGTCCCAGGAAGACATATCACAGATAATATTATTGTTGCGCAGGAGATTATTCACTCAATGCGAAAAATGAAAGGCAAGATGGGTTATATGGCCATTAAAGTGGATCTTGAAAAGGCGTATGATCGGTTAAGCTGGAGATTTATTAAGGATACTTTGACTGCTGCTAGAATCCCTAGTGAGCTAGTAAGAATTATCATGCACTGTATTGAAACTCCGTCTCTTAGTGTCTTATGGAATGGTGGGGCCACCCAGAAATTCTTCCCCAGCAGAGGTATAAGGCAAGGAGACCCTTTATCTCCTTATATATTTGTGCTATGTTTGGAAAGATTGTCTCAACTGATAAATCGGAGAGTGGAGGAGAACAGTTGGAAACCCTTTAAGGTGCGCAAAAATGGGTTGAAGATCTCTCACTTGTGTTTTGCGGATGACATGCTTTTGTTTACAGAGGCAAGCGTGGAGCAAATAGAGAGAGTCACTCAATGTCTTGATATTTTTTGTTCAGCTTCGGGGCAGAAAGTTAGTGCTGCAAAGACAAGAATTTTCTTTTCCAAGAATGTGTCAGACTCATTGGCGAATTCTATTCATAGGAGAAGTGGGTTCCAAGTCACAAGAGACATGGGGAGATATCTTGGGGTACCTTTACTCCATCAAAGAGTTACTAAACAGACGTATAGCTACTTAATAGAGAATTTACAAAAGAGATTGGCAGGTTGGAAAGCAAACAATTTATCCTTGGCAGGAAAAATCACTCTTTGTAAAGCTGTTCTATCTACTATTCCGTTATACCCTATGCAAGCTGCTGTTATTCCAAAGCATACTTGCAAGGAGATAGAGAAAATTTGCAGAAGATTCATCTGGGGGCAGAATGAAGGAAAAGACAAAATTCATCTTGTAAATTGGAAAACGATGTGTCAGCCAAAGGAGGAAGGCGGGATGGGTTTAAGGAAAATGAAGCAGATGAATAAAGCTTTTATTATGAAATTGACGTGGGGTTTATTACAGGAAAAGAGTCTTTGGGTGAAATTCTTAAAAGATAAGTATATGCACTCGAATAGGGGAGAAAATCATCCAGTGGCGACCGCAAGAGATTCAGTTCTTTGGAAGTCTATATGCCAGGAATGGAATGTAGTGAATCAGAATGTCAGATGGAGTTTGGGTAATGGAAGACGGATTTTGTTCTGGAAAGATAGTTGGCTGGAGAGTTATGGGCCCCTAATTAACCATGTTAATTTGGAGGACCAAATTGAAACTCTTAACTATACAGTGGCTGAGATGGTGGATAATAGAGCCAACTGGAAGTGGGAATTGTTTGCCCAATTCTTACCTATTCAGGTTGTGATGGGTATTGTTAGTTACATCCCTCCAATGCAGGAAGTTGGTCCAGACTCTATGGTTTGGGATCAATGCACGAATGGAAAATTTACTGTTAGGAAAGGTTATATGGTGCAAGAAGAAGGGGTTGACTTAGACCGGGATCCTTTGTGGAAGATTATCTGGAAGTGGAAAGGCTTGGAGCGTATCAAAGTTTTTCTATGGACGGTAGGCCATAATGCTATCATGACAAATGAAAGGAGGTGGCAAAGAAGAATATCAGATAATAGATATTGCAGTCATTGTGTGAATGAAGTAGAGACCTTAACTCATGCTTTACGAGATTGCCCGAAAGCTCGAAAAATCTGGGAGGTTTTCGTAAGATTTGAGGAAAGGAATTTGTTCTTTACCCAAAATTGGTATGTATGGTTAATTTCAAATTTAACTCCCAGAAATAGAAACGCACATATTAGGGATTGGCATTTGATTTTCGGAGTAGCTATATGGTTTATATGGAAGGATAGATGTTGTAGAACATTTGATGGGGACTCGGGTAATTGGTATGGGACTGTTCTTGCTATAAAAAGAATGATTGAAGATATCGAGAAGGAGCAGAGAAGTGGAGGTGATAAGAAGAATGGCGAATCGGAGGTTGAGAACATAGGATGGAAATACCCAGCAGAAGATTGGATCAAGCTTAACGTGGATGGATGCAGCAAAGGAAACCCAGGGATGGCAGGTGCAGGAGGAGTTATTAGAGACCATATGGGGTCGTGGCTAGGGGGGTTTGCGAGGAATATTGGATTGTGTTCTTCCATGACAGCGGAATTATGGGCTATTTATGGGGGGCTACAGCTAGCTTGGGATAAAGGGTTTAGAAAAGTGATTTTAGAATCAGACTCCAGGGTTGTAGTTGGGATTGTTAATGGGGATAGTGTGAGGGTAGATAGGAATTATAATATGATAATGAAGATTAGAGAGTTATTGGGCAGGGATTGGGAAGTACAAACTTTACATGTTTATAGGGAGGCCAATTGTGTGGCCGATTGGTTAGCTAATTTTGGGTTAACTAGAGATTTGATAGATAGGGGGTCGGATATTTTTACTGATCCCCCGGCAGGGGTTTACACTTTGCTGTACTATGACCTAATTGGGTCTACTATTCCGCGTTTAATTTAGAAGGGCGTAAAGCCCCGATCTTTACCAAAAAAAAAAAAACTCTAAGGGGGTGGAGTTAAGTGGTTCAGCTGTAGGTTTATTTTCAATAATAATTAATTAATTATTTAAAAATCTATAAAATTAGTTAGAATATATGTAAGTTAGCTTAAACATCCTGTTAAAAAAAAATGTAGGACCCACTTAAGATGCCCATCATCATGAATGTTAGGAATTGGATCCTGAAATCTATGAAAATACTTTTCTGGTGTCTCTTGTCTTATCTAATTTTATATAAATTGTACATCAGGCATAATTCACGGAGCCTATTTAGCACTATCAACTAAATAATTCAACGAGAGCTCTCGGAGCCTATTTAAAACAAACGGAGGCTTTGACAAAACCATAAAAATATTATTTTTCATTATTTTTCAAACAAGCCTGACAAATAGAATCTTAAACAACATTTCATCATGTATTTATAGTTTTTTTTTTGTGGTTAGGTGAAAGTAATTTCTATTTTATAAAGTATATTCATTCATTTTATTAAGTGGAATGGCTTTGACTTAATTATTTGACTAGGGGAGTATTTGGGAAGTTATTTGAAAAATGTTACTGAAAAGTTTGAACTTTATTTTTTTAGATAATTTTGAGGGAGATAATGTTAAAAAAATAATTTTAAAAAAATAAAAAATATATTATTTTAATATATTTCTAAATAAAAAATATTAAAAAAAACAAATTAAAAATAAAAACACCGGCTATTGCTGTCCTAGCTAAAATACTGCCAAAAAGTGGGATTTGATTGCATTGGCAGGTTCAATTCATTGATGGAGGGAGGAGCCTCTGGTGTAAGGGGATTTATTTCTTTCACATCCCTTCTTTCCAGCTCAACCCCCACCATATCTTCACCAGACAAAATTACATAGCAATAAAAGAACTGGCACTGGGAGCACTGAGCAGCGAGTCAGGCAAAGGAGAACACGCCATGGATTGTTTTGTCGGCAAGAAAAAGAGCAGCCAGCGCGAGAAAGGTCTGGGAGGGTTGACGGAGAAGGTACGGCTTTTCCAAGAGGAAATGAAAGCGATAATGTGCGAGAGAGAGAAAGAGAGCAGAGCTTATGAGAGAGACATGGTGGTTTTTGCATTCAAGGAAGCAGAGTGGAAGCAGGAGAGGAAGAAGCTTAAAGAGGAACTGAAGAGATTGAGAAAGGGAGTGGAGGAGAGAGATGAGAGGATTAGGGTTTTGGAAGGTAGGTCAGGAGGAGAAGAAGAAGAGTGAAAAAAATGGAGGATTGATGGTGACTCCTGCCTTTCTGGTGGAGCAAATGAGGGAGGAGAGAGCGTGGCGCGACGAGGCTGTGGATAAGTGGAAGAAGCTTTATCTTGCCATCAAGGCCGAGCTTGATGATCTCATTCAGAAGACTCACCGTGGTTCACCTCTCTCCTCTTTCGCACTCGCACGCGCACCCACACACTCGCACGCTTGCTCATGCACGCATATCATAATATCGGTGTCGGTGTTGCTCTTGCGTTTTCATTGAAATTCAGTGATTTAATGATGGATTTTACTATTTTATTTAAATTCAGTCTGTGTCGATGCCGGCATTTTACACAGCCTCTGCACGATTGCATGCATCATGTTCATCTTGGAAATTCACAAACATCACTGATTGGACACTGGCAAACCCTCTAGATTCCCTTTATTTCATGTAATTTTCTCATCTTCTTCCATGTCAGAGGGATTCATGAGGGGGTGAGGTATATCTTCTTCCTATTCGTGCTTCAATGCAATTTCTTTCAATGTAGCAGAAACCTGAAAGTTGAGCACATAGCATCTGGTACTGGAATTGGCATGCTCCACAAGTTCCTTTTGTCAAACATCCCAAAAAGTTGATTGGAGTTTTTCCAGCAGTGGGTCCAAATTTATGTTACTGATTCTGTTGATGATAGAGTATCACTGTGTATATGTGGCTGACATCTTTTCACATCTGAAGTCTTTACTGTTTAGCACACCATCGTGATAAAACTTGTGGGACTACTTTTTGGAAAAAAGTAGTGGAGCATTTACTTTTGCTATCCATGAATATGCGGAAACAAAATCGATCTGTTACTGTTTTGAGTTGTGCTTTTATCTGGTCAACTGATTATGCTAGTAGTACACTAATTAAGAGACTGCGACAGTAGAGAAAATAATCAATGAATGACACTAGAACTCGGTTTTGCAGGAGATGGATTGTACTGGAGAGCAGAGGAAGAAGAAATGATTGAGGAGCTAAAGATGGAAGTGAAGGCCAAGGAGGGGTGTATTGAGGAGCTGAAAGCACGAATAGTTTTTCGTGGAGAACGAAGAATACAACAGGGCAAGAGAGGTCGATATTCTGCGGCAAAGCTTGAGGATCATGAGCGGTAGGAAGGGCATTTCTCTTAGCAAACCCAATTCAGCACTTGTAAAACAGGCTAGAAAAGCATAACTAGCTTTACTAGTAAGAACATATAGTCGAATATTGATAGACTCTGTAATTTCTATAAGTCAGCCGAGCCAACTTTGCATTATAATTGGACAATGGACTTCATTTTGTTTAAGACCTCCAGCTGAGGATTTAGCCTTGATGAAAAGATGAACAGAGAATATGAAGGTAGACCAGGAAAAAAGAAGTTGCTGATGAATAGTATTTTGGTATTTTGACGCACAGCATCCACTCAGATATGTTGTGTGAAAATGTGATCTGAATTTTTGAAAAAATGCTTGCTGTACAGGCACATGATTCCCTACCCCACCCAGGATTAAGTCTGTCCATGTATTCTTTTGATGGGTTTCCTATAAGACTAGCAGACTGTTATATGATATGATGACCGATGATATCAGCCGAAGAATTATTTCAGGCACTGATTAAAGGAACGTACACGAAATACTTTGGCTGCTAGCGTTCAGATGTTCCTGCCTCCTTGGCTGGGCTGGTTGAGATGCTATCTCTTCCACTGTTTTCTACCCTTTCCAAAGGCTGGTACTTTGATCTCACGTTCTGGAAAAAGAAAAACAATAAATAGATGAATATCTGAAAAAGCATGGAGACTGGTAATTATGTAAAGCCTGTGGGAGTACTTAGCACAAGCAGTTTAATAAATGGACAAAAGAGTGAAGAAGGAATCTCTTCAACGATGTTGTATTGAATATTTCAAGGAGGATGGTAACTACTGATTGTGTAACTTTTAATAAGTGGATCGATCTCAGGAGAGAATGATTGGCCACATTTACCACATGTAAACCATCAAGGAAATCAAATATATTATTTACTCTGATCAACTGGATGAAAATAATCATTTAACAAAATGATATGTACCTCAAGCAGTGTGATGTAATAGAAATCCTCCATGTGTTGCATAAGCCCACTCCCATCTCGAATTGAACGGAATATGTTTATTTCAGTTTGCAGTATTTTCTCAATGAGCTCCATCTCACCTTTCATCTGCTCAAAATAGTCACAGCCAATGCTCACTAATCATATTGGTATTTCAGACGACTATAAACATGAGAAACCAAATGCTGCCTGCATGGACGATGTTTAAGAAACAACTCTTATTATTATCACTGTTCTAACAAGATCCTAATACTCTTTCATCAATATTCAGAACGTATATTATTCTTCCTCTCAACATGCACCGGGAACCTTTTTGCCAAGGAATAGCCAGTTTAGGAACCACTAGATCAATTTAGGATCCACTCTCTTCCAAGGGGCCATTAATTTGGATCACACAGCAAGTACAAACAGATTAGAGAGGTATAATTAATTACCAAAATACTATCACTAATATATAATTTTTTGTAGGTTGTCACAGCAACCAGTTTCTCTTTGTTAATATGAGACGGATAGATTTCAGTTTCCTGAACCTTTGCATCCGGGTCACCACACAGATAATTAAGACGTGGAGCAAAAAATGGGGCATGATTATGAACAAGAAACATACAAATTCGCTGACAACAACATCTGGCGTGGACTCCCCAATGAAATCCCCTTGGTAGCCATCTTTCAAAAGCTCCAAATTTACCTAAACAGCACATTTTAAACTTATATATAGCTGTACACATAAGCTAATTCTTAAAAGAAAAATAATCAATAATGGAATTTGTGACGTGTTCGCAACATCCTTCCATATGTAATGTCAACCATAGTCGAAGAGTTAGTATTGTCAACTACACAGAGATCTTTCACATATATATTTGCTTCTTTAAAAAAAAAAAAAAAATCTACCTGTGAGTCTGAGTCAGTTAGAGAGTTTTGAGTCCTGGCCTTTTTTATCAGCTGTGATGGATTACTTACAAAGGAGTATACAATAAGAGTTGGAAACGACAACTTTAACCAAATACATCAAACATGAAAATTCACTAATTCCACTTGAGCTAAATTATGAAAATCTGATCAGATAATACAGATAGATGAGATCATTTCAGAAACAATAAGGTAAGGAATGAATGTAAGATTTTCTTGAGATGCATAAATTCTCTAAAGAAAATAAATGTCGCCTGAAGCAATCAAGGTGTAGGTTTCAAAGGAAAGCATTAATTCAGCTTCCCTTGCATGCCTGAAGCAATCAACACGCAGTTTTCTATGGAATGCCTGTTGGGAAACAGCAATAGTAAAGCTGCAGAAAGTTCTCAGGCACACAAGGGAAATTGAGTCACTGAAAAACTCAGATTAGTAAATGTGACAAATTCAGAGTTCTGAGATGAATTAGGTTCAATGACAGGAAATGGAATTCAACAGACAAATCTTGAATTTAAAGAGGATGCCATCTATTCCATTATGGAAGATAATGCACTGTAGCATATATAATATGCATATACGGAGACCAGAGGTTAATTTTACAGCATGCAGCAACTTCCATATGATTTCAGGGAGTGTAAGAAAAAAAAAATTTACCCACCAAAGCATCTTCTAGTTCTCCAGTTGCTAGATACACAGGTTGAGCTACATGGCAATAACCCATCAAGCGAGGAACAGTTGGCACAATGTCTCTGTGGTTCACAACCCTCCAGCTATCTTTAACTTTCTGCAAGTGTATGCATGGCCAGTCCAAACACGAATCATGGTTTAGTGTCCATGACAAGAATAGGAGTAAAAAGACATATCTCTATAAGTACACTCTTTCTACCTTTTTATCACTAAATAGTGGAAACTTGCATTATCTACCTTTCTAAGATCATTTCAGATTAAAGCTAATACTGAATTTTGCTTGTTGGAAAGTGGTCTGACGAGTTATTCAATTTAATTCCCCCCTCCCCCCCATCCAAAAATGTGTTTTCTATGGTCACTTTATATTCTCGTCTAGTTGTTTTATTTTCCCAATAGTTATACAATGCCAAAAGACTTTCTTGATTAGGCATGATTGTAGGTAAATTTATATTTTGTGGAGTTGTGTCTTGCTGTGGTAAATCAGTGCATTTGGAAGGAAATAATGTGCTTCTCTTCTACAGAAAATAAAATGCTGTTTTGATTGTAGAAATGGTACCAGTTATGAGATTGATTAGGGCTTCTTTTATGTCTCTGTGATTCCATGCTGACTTTGTGTAACTAGCATACATTTGATGTTTGTCTCTATTGTATTCCTACTTTTTTTGCCACTGTATTCACCGTAGCATTTTATTCCAGAACATATTTAAGCATCATAAAGAGGATCTGATTTGACTGGTACTCTTTACGTGTTCCATCTTCTTACACACACATCATGTATCAATGTCACATATGTATATGTTTCACACTTTCCCAAGCATCATGAACGCACAAATATGCTGTACCAGGCCATGAGACCCAAAGGAAATGAATGCCAAAGCCAGCAATGCATCATTTTTGCCCACCTTAAATGCAGGAAATCTAAAGGGAAGGGAAGGGATTTCTATAAGATAAGCAATTGGGTGAAAAAATTAAACATGTATGTGCATTGAGTTTAAACTGAAGCAGACTAATAACTTTGAGAGAGTAAGAAACCAAGAAGAAGCAAGGGCAATTCTCATCAATGTAACCTACTAGAAGAATGAGAAGCAACTAGGTGAAAAAATTAAACATGTATGTGCATTGAGTTTTGTCAAGGAACCATCTCACCTAAAAGATTAAGTTATTAGGTAAGGCCCTAGAATATGATTTCTTTTGGCTTGAAACTTGCACAGGTTCACACTACCTTGTGCTTGGTTTTTATCAAATAGAAAGAGGGTTGTGAGATTTGAACTCGTGACCGCTAAGTCAACAAAGCTCTGATAACATGTCAAGGAACCATCTCACCTAAAAACTTAAGCTATTAGGTAAGGTCATAGAATATGATTTATATTATACTCTAACAAGTTTAAACTGAAGCAGGCTAATGACATTGCTCAGAGTAAGAAACCGAGAAGCAGTCATCAATGAGATGATAATTAGCCTACCAGAAGAATGAGACGGTTTTTCTTTTAAGTGCATCCCAGAAAAAACAAATAAGGGAGACATAAATTAATGAGCCTCATCAATTAAGGCAATAGATATCAAGTCAAGAAAAACTCAGTAAGAATAGTGACAGCAAAAAAAAAAAAGAGAGAGAGAAAATTACAAGTAAACATAAGGTATATTTCACAGAACTCTCTTGTAGTTAGAGAAAATTGAAAGACCACACTTGTATGTCAGACATCACATGATAACGTAGTGGAAAAGTATCTCGAAAATTAAACCAAGTCATGAGATGCATCAAAGGGGACGTTGAAGCCACTTGCACATTTTTCTGTTTGTGATTTTTTTGGAGCTAGAGAGGAAATCCATGCAATTTCTTTGAGATGCACGGAGATTCATAAAACTTACCCCAGAGATTCATAAAACCTACAGTACTTTTCATGAGATCATGCACTGTAACGTGGGAGTTCAGTCACATAATAGTAAAGATATCTTATAGAAACCAGCTGTACTTGGTTGTCCAGCATTCTTCTCGGGTTTTCCTATAATTTTGCTGTAGTTTTAAACAAAAATATTTATAATACATCTTCATGCAAAAGTTGTCAGGAGATCAATATTAACTTGACTAGGTCTCAATTCCAATCTAAGTAGGGTCGCTACATGGATCCGTCTCCTCCATTCATCTCTGTTATGGAGTCAATAATCATGGACTCAACTTTTTGCAAGTTCTTGAGACTCCAGAACATCTTATATCAATTCAGCCCATTCCCCGCATGCATAGAGGCAAAAAAATGATGTGGAATAAGGAAAAACAGTTTCCTTTTCAATATGTTATGAAACTACAGGAATATGAAATGATTCTAAATATAAAAAAATCATATCCTTTCATCGAAGCAGAAAACAAAAGTAAAGATGTGCACCAAAGGTCAATCTGTAGTAAATATGTCTAACTGAATAAAGAAATCCAGAGAAATAAAATTAGAAAGAAGGAACCAGTTGCAGCTTTTAAGAAATATGAACTACTGTCATGTACAGCAAGCAAGCAATATAACCACCTGTAAAATTATATGATAAAATGTGCACCCCCATCATGATTTCACTTCAAGTTGTGCCAACAGGAAAGGGGAGAGTTGCAACCCACCCATATAAAAGAAGTTTCTTGTGATTGACACAATCTTAGCTGCAATTAAAAATTTACAGTTACCTGATTATAAGCCTCTGCAAATTTTTTGTTACCAACTCTAGGAGATCCAAAGTTATACATAGTCACAGAAATTGCACCACGCCTAAAACACGAACAGAAGTGGAATTCAATGTGTAATTGCATAATCTGTCAAAAGCACCCACATTCAAATGCAATGGACTCACCAGGCATTAGTAAGTAAAAGAAGGATGAGCTTACTTTACTAGTTGACTCGATGAAAGTTCAAGAGCAAGCAGGGTAGCCAATGCACCACCCAAACTATGACCAGTTACATAGACATGCCATTTAAATGGTGGCTCAGCTCCATTATCTCTGTCAACAACGATTTCACATTTCAAATAACAAATCAATAGAAATTTGTTAAGTTATCTTTAACATTACTCTGCTTCAAATGTAATGAGAAAAAAGAACAGCAACACCTATTCCCTTATGTGCAATGAAAATAGCTGCATTAAAGCGAATACAAGAAACCACAGCCAGTGACTACCAGATAATAGATCTGCAAACGTTATCTCACAGATGTAAGACAAAATGTTGCAAAAATTTTGAGCCAAATTTCAAGACAAGAAGAATGACAATCCATTTATTTAAATAGGTACAAGGTACAAAATGTCAAGAATGTATTTGACATTACATGTTTAAGTTTTTAATCATACAAACATATTAAAAAGCATCACCTCTTCATGTATAATTTAGTTGTGCACAAGACAAAAACTATATGGCTTGAAAATATAGTTACATGCCCCTATAAAGATGCATGAACTTGTGCGCCAATGCATCACCGGAGGCAAGAATCCCAGAAAGTTCACTTCAGAAAAGAAAAAAAAAAACACACCGGTCACATGGACTATGAATTAGCAAAAGGACCCAGTGAAACCAACACTAACTGACTAAACAAAGGAATAAGTTTAGCCACCCTATATTTTCTATTAAATGTGTATGCACTCATATCTTAAAGCATGATATAACACTGGTTGTTGCCCTAAAAGATTCTTAGGATTTTGAAAGAGAAGCATGAGATAGTTACAGGATTAAAAACACAACTTACATGTAGCTAATTAATAGTTTAATGATAGAGATGATCCGTATCCTGACTGAATCATAAGCACTTATAAAACCACTATGAACCTGAAAAATTTGTAGCACAATCAAGTATATCATAATCATTGACAACAATAAGAGAGAAATTGCACATGTTACTGGGTGCATTCCAAATAATTACCAAATATACATATCATTTGTGTACCTGAACTTCTTGTTTAAAATCTCCACCAATCCTTTCAGGATTTAACCTACAGAAGTAGAGTGATGGTTAGCATAGAAATTATGTATAATAATGATAAATAAATTGAGAAATGATAAAGAAACATAGTTCATGCAATTCAATTCCAGAAGCTCTTGGCTGAAAAAGCCACATTACAAAATTTTAAGAGAAAAAGGTTTCAATAAAATGCAACTAGCAAATTGAATTTGACTATGTATTGGGAAATACAATCCAAGTATGCATCATTTAGTCATGGAATTACTATGCAATTACTTCATCATTTATCACTCACTCTCCCATTCCCAATGTCTTAGAAGTAAGAGAAATTTTGCTACAAGCAACGAAATTCATCTCATGCGCAGATCCATGTCCATCAAATTAGTAAGTGCACTATTCTCACAAAATGCAACTGCAACACAAGTTACACACACAAACACACCAACCAGAAAGGAATTACCAAAATGAACCAAACATATCCATGCATTTCTCTGGGTATGTGTGTGAACAAGGCATGATAGGAATATGTATTTGACATTACCCAGTAGGAACTACCATTAAATCAGTTCGCAAATCCTTCCATCTTACCTGAAGAAATATAACAGAAATAAGCAATTTAAATAGAAAGCTAGATGACCCAATAGCACTAGAGAAGTATAAAGTTTAACATACTTGTTCTGTGCCCCT
This sequence comes from Salix viminalis, assembly GCA_029228465.1. Classification (NCBI taxonomy): domain Eukaryota; kingdom Viridiplantae; phylum Streptophyta; class Magnoliopsida; order Malpighiales; family Salicaceae; genus Salix; species Salix viminalis. The sequence goes on from CM055435.1 coordinate 11,807,893, forward strand.
GAAAGCAACAACTAATCTTTTCCTTGCATTGTCACGCCAAATTGCCACCTGCACCTTCCAACAACTTAGTGATAAATGAAATGTAACCTTGTGGTGTTTCATCACGAACAATGAATTCACAAGATTATTACAAGGAAGATGGCTTGTGTCAACGATATAAAGATATCACCTGTGTATCTGTGGATGCATTGTCTAGAAAGCATATCTTCTCAAATTCAGACTTGATAAAACTTGAATGGCCAAGTGAAGTAGCAAGCATTGCCCAAGCCTCCATAGCACTCTCAGCAGTAGAAAAGAGTACTTTCATTTCCTCAGATTTCTTGTCTTCCAATGCAGTTCCATTCGAAGAGCTAATTAGCTTTTCACTATCAGAAGAACTCTTTCCTGAAACGTTTTCCTCCTTATTTAATTTAGAAACAGCAGTAGTCAAAACCATCCATGCTCCCAGAACAGAATCAGTTTGCCTTAACAAATCTTGTGTCACCTTCTTTATTTCTGGAAGTGAAGATTGAATCTTGCTTATGGTAAGCGGGGCACTTGCTTTATCACTGTCCACCTTCTGACCCTCTGGAGTTGCAAGCCCCGACTCAACATAACCCGCTTCAGCAATCTTTTGTGACTGCAATCCAATTCTACTTAATAAGTCAAATTCATCCCACTTTAATTCCAGAGAAACAGAGAAACCAAGTTTCTGTGCAACAGTTTGGCTGATAACATCAGCAAAGCTCTTCCAAAATTGTTTATCTGATTGTGTAGCTTCCCCAGCTTCTGTGGCACCCCAATTACTTAATAAGTCATTATCAGCTTGGGATAATACTAAGTTGCTGTCTCCATCACGGTTCGTGTCAACCACAGGGACTTCTGTTGCATTCTCTGTCTCTGAAGGCAAAGGCATGTCCAACACAACCATTTGGTTGGAATTTGCTTCACCCAAGTTCTTACTGTTTGAAACTTGATCCGTCCAAACAATTGGAGCATTAAATGATTTCAACTGCCCAAAAGCATATTCTACAAACTGACGTGCTGGCATAGTTTCTGAGCCAACAACCATTTTTAGAGCAGATTCAAAACCATTTTTGCGAAGAAAATCTGAAACAAAGGGGAGCCTCCACGACCTTTTTTCTCCATCAATTTCATCAAAAGTTTTGTATTTAACCTGAAACCTTACAGGTACCAGGTGTAAGTGATGCAAGTTCAACAACAACAATAAAAAAGTCTACATTGGCAATAGATGGAATACACATTAACAGATGCAACTATAAAGCTCAAAAACCACTGAGAAATTTTGGCGCAGGAGAGAAGTCTTGACATGACTTAAAAAGCATTAATCTACCATCAACAATGTTTCATTTGTTTTGTTTAGTAACCAACCTTGATAACCAACGATAGGCTGCCAAGTCTCTGAATAAGGAGAAAAACAGTACAGAAAGCTCTCTGACTGTTTCATTTGTTTTGTTTATTTATTTATTGCAGAACTGTCAACAATGTTTCTCTGACTAGAGGAATTCTTTCAAGATTTGGATTTTAAAATGGAAAATTAAAGAAAGAAGAGAAACGAAAGAAGAACAAGCAAGATTGGGGAAAAAAGTGAGCTGCTAACCCAACACCAAATATATCAGAAATTGTCTCACAGCAAAACCCAAGAAAATATACAAAGAGGAAATCAACATATCACGTGAGGTAACTATCTTGAGCACTACATTGAATACCATGGACTGTCACTATTAACTTAGTTGACTAAAAGTTTCTTTCTAGTAACAGTCAAACTGCATTGTCATTGTACAAGCAACTGGCAGTCAGCATCAGCAATAACCATCAATTACTAGAACTACAAGAAGAAAGCAGGCCTAGTAAGTATATAGCAATGCATTAAATCCATTAAAATAATCTTGGCAGAAATGTGACATGCCAAGAACCCTCCAATGATTAAGAAAAAAGAAAGAGAAGTTTAACAAAAATCTTGCATTTGCAAATTATGCAGAGACTTTATTTGAATTGTCCTTGTTGCTCGAAGAGAAACCAACACCTTACTCGAAGCAATGATCCATATATCCATGTCAACCAGAAGGTGCACTGAAAGAAAGTTGAATATCCCCTCAAATGAATGTGGGACAATCCTGTATACTTGATTCAAAGAAATAGCTTAAACTGTGATTTGATGCCTCAAAAAAAGATTGAGAAGTTATGTTGCAAGACGCTCTAATTGGAGAAACTACAACGGGCAATATCATGATATTACTGGTCTAACCTACCAAGAGCATCAAGATTAACAAACATGAGATTGTTGATACCCAACTACCACATGGAGCCATTTTAAGTTTACTAGGTTTTGACCAAAAAAAACCTGATCAATCACAGAACATGGCATGTACAAACATAAGCCATTACCCACACAAAATAAATGCTGAAAGACTGGAATATTAATATGCTTTGAGACTTTGATGTACAAAAACCCATTGGTTTACGTGGGCAAAACCAGCAAGGATTAATAGCAAAACCAACCCAAGTCTAACAACACATCATTTCAAAGAGCATCTGTCTTTACTCTTGTTAAACTGTTTTCACTCTTCCATTTGTTAATGTCTATGATACCTTCAATTATACTCTTTCTAGACCTTTACGACCAAGCTTGAAGATATTGCTCATGATCCATAAGGCCTTTTTTAAGCTTGCAACAACCTTCACACTGATTAACTTCTCATTACCACCATCTTCCATAAAACTGAGTTTTAGGGAAAAAAACACACAATAGTGATCATATCAACACTACTCGTCGAACCTTAGATTTCAGAGAAACTTGCAACCCAGAAATGCATGTTTGTTGTTTCACCAAACAAAGACTTAGTTAGTGCCCTTCACCCTACACTATTTTTCTTTCCCCCCATAAGGACTTTAATTCCTTTTTAAGGACCTCATCTCTTCTGATGCTTTCCTATCATGTTTGACATATTTTCTACAACATTATCAGGTGGGATAAATTAGCTAGGGTTGGATGGAAATTAAAGAACCACCTGAAGGAGAATAAGAGATGACATTTTAACCAAATGGCGACACCCAGACAGAAATTATAAATCGAAAGAAAGAAAAGTAAAAAATAAAATGTAAACTTAATGTGAAATGAAACACAACAGGCAGCATTATTACCCTGAACTTGGTGGACCTCCTAGCATCACATAGCAATGTTTGTACACTTTTAAGGTAGCCACTCCTTTATCCACGTTGAAACACCATGCATTAAATGATAAATGGTATTGTCAAAAGAGGAAGAAATATGAAAAAAAGAAAAAAAAATAGAAGCAGGAAAACGTGTTTAATACTCTAAGAGCATGCAGATTTCAAAAGAATTGTGTTTTTGTGAAATAACAAGCAGCAATATAAAAGCTTTTTTTTCGTCAAAGAATATACATCGAAGTGCAATTCATGTATAATATAGCTGAAAGGAGGCTAAAGTACTCCAACCTATTGAAAAATTCCAAGAGGATTCTTATGTTGATCCCATGTTTGGACGTGAGCTTAAATCACTATATTCATAGTCCTTCATGATGTCGGATAAGTACTCTATTTTCAATACCCAATTAACTGAAAAACATCATACAGTCTTTGGGATTAGGAAGTTTTGCATATTCAAAAACTTCCTTGCATTGACCCTTCACAGGGAAATTCCCATCAAACATAGATGCAATGGTAGATGGCAGCATAACCAAACTCTGCAAAAAAGGAAAATCTTTCTATGCCAATTCTCTTGGCACTTCTGCATTGAAATTCAAATTCAGGACGTGATTCCAGAAGTGATGCTTTAAAATTTAGTATAGTTTAACACACTGCTGTCATCAGACTCGGTGCAACAATAAGCTGAAGTTGTTTGAGCCAGATCAAAATGTTTGGGATGTGAAAAGCTGATATGTTTAGAGCTACAGACCACCATTCTCATAACTCATTGACTAAAAAGCAATGCCTGGGACCTAAAGATGGATATTTCTAGGAGTTCCTTTCATAAGGACACTGAAACTCTTAGATGCAGCCACAAACCAAATAAGTTGTGATAATCCTATTATTTTTTTAAAAAAAAATACTAAAAACATGTTAGATTTCCAATAATTTCAGTATTAGGTGAAACAAGATGTCATGCCTGCATGAATCTTGCCGCTGCTAATTGTCTTAAATTTAACCAGAGCTTGATGAGTCAACCAAGTTGAGGTGGAAGACAAATAACATACTCATACAATTCCTTTGAGATTTAAACCGTACTTAAAATTTTATTTCACTGCAAGAACTTACCTCCAACTGCAACTTTCCACCACCACCCATCCCTTCCAGTTCAACCACCACCTCATGCAAGTTTCCTGGAAAGGCACAAGTAATTTAATAATTTTGGTAGAAAAAGGTATGCAGTCCATATTTCCAAACTTCATCTGCTTACTGCTTTCATACACATCAAATGAACTTGTAATTGTGGAATTAAACTTGCACACTTCAGTTCATGCAATGAAATATCTTTTAGTAAGTGCAATCATCAATCTAACAGTAAAAATATTGTGATAATTATTATTAAACTTGTACTTGCTGATAATCACTGATCCAAGTATAATGACAGGTACGACATCTTTTCCCAAACAGTTCAGTGCATGGACAAATTTTATTGAATCCTCACCATCACAGAGGCTTTCCAGACTAACGCTTGTGTTACCCATGCGCTTGTGTGGAGTTACAAGGTTTGCATCCCAAGCTGCAACCTGAAGCTCAAAAACACATTCCATAGAATTACTTGTGAGTTGCAACTAAATATAAAAATGATAACTTCCTATTCTGATCACATCCTTCAGATTTATGCCTCGGATCATGCATTTGTATTGCACAAGAGACTTCAGTCCTAATTGGTATGAACAAAATTATCACCAAAAATGTCATTAATAACAAACTAGCAGTGGAGGTAGCAGACCAAAAACAGGAATAAGATATGATAATTAATGGAGATAAAGGCACAATCCTTAATAGGATACCCTAATAGAACAAAGAGATCCTGCAAACCAATTTTTTAAAAAGAATATCCCAAACAAGGATGATCCAGTCTGGTCAGTCCAACATGATTATGACTGTAAGGCATATTGATGGATGTGTGTGAGAAGGTAAATTTAAAGTTTAATGCCAAGTCATAATTGGCAGGTAGGGCAACTAATGTACAGTTACCTGTAAGCCCTCTGGTGAGTGATGAAAGCCATTGGAGAACATTAACTATATAAGCAAAAGGAGAACCCACGCATTCAATACTGCATGCAACTGACCATTTGGGCATTTAAACAATGCTGCCATATACTTTCTAACTAACTATAACTGTGCAATTATGCAGAGAATGTTTCCCAAAGATGATTCCACTTTGAATACAGCAATCCCTTCCAAGCCATCCTCAACAAGTAGCAGCCCTTACATCCACAGCAATACAATAATATGTGAAGTACCTCCTAGATCTAGAAGCCAGTCTTTAAAAATTCACATAATAGAGAAATTAGTTTAAGAGATATCAGACACCTTGTACAGCCAGCCATTTCTTCAATCTGTGTAGATGTATAGATGGTGGGGATTAATATTTAACTACACAAAAAAGTTCAGGAGCCAGCAAATCCAAATTGTAGTACTGGAAGCATTAAATTTTTTTAGAGACAATAAATGGTAAAAGATTTTGGATTTAGAATGAATGAGATTTGCAAAAGGACATATTTCTTTCAAAAGAAATTAACAAGTAAAAAACTGAGATCTCGATTAAAAAGCACGGTCCTTGATCCCTTTAAATGTTGGGTTGTTCCTCTCCTTCGACTCCAATTGCCATATTTTCCTTTCTTATAGGAATCTAGAGATGATTATATCAGAAACTTGTAAGGGATATTCATCTCATTTTTAGAGTGACTATAATTAGCATTAGAATTTTTTAGACAAGTATGCAATTGGAATTTGCTCATTCCTGTGCTTAAGTCAAAACAGCAGCTAGAAAAAATGATAAAAAGGGTATAGAAATGTGCCCCCAGCACACTCCCAGATGAGAAACAAATTTATAAATTCAGAAAGAATAAGTATTTACCTGAAGATTTTTGGTCGGGGGCAGCTTAATATTAACAGTATAGTCCTCATTCCAAGTTGGCTTCTTTGTCCTGCCATCATTGAATGATTACTTGTAACAAATTCTTTTTAAATTGTTAACAGTTCAAGAACAAACTTGTAAGATTCTGATGCTTCTGCTAGATCACAACTATGTCTGCAAATAGAAGTGCACAAAACATGGACCTAATTTTGGGCTTGAGTTTTAAAACAGTCAAGGAAAAATTTCCACTCCATAAGACAACCATCCTCACAAATTCCATATAAGCAATGGCCATTACTCAAGCAGGCCATAATAGCAAACATAGTACCACCTGAAATCACATTTCTTTGTGTTCCTTCTCCAAAGGAGAGGGTACAGCTGCATTAAGTAAGGAGCAAAAAGCCATTTCAATTGAAACATCAAGGATTGACCAAAACTTTGAAGAAAAAAGGCAATAGGATTGTGAGGCTAACACCAATCTGTCATTTACCTCGGTAACCTGCATTTCTTTTCAGAGGAGATTGTTGTTACTGGATTCAGTTAGGCATCAAAAAAGTTTGAAGATGCATGTGTATCAAGGATTGACAAAATTCAATACAATGAGATAGGGGTGGTAAACGCTAAAACTACCACTCTCATTCTCTCAGTAACAAATTCCGTACACCAAAAAATAAAACAAGTGCATTAAAAGAACTAAAAATCAAATTGGAATGAAATTCCTAGCAAGTTTAAGCAAACAAAGCGGGGTTGATAAATATGGTATAACAGGAGAAAATATGGAAAATGGGGCATATACCATATGATTTTTTTCTTTCTAATTTTACACTTCAGAGATGGATTTCTAATAAAATAAGAGCATTAAACAAAATTCAGGTAAAAGTTTCCTTTCAAATATTTCCTGCAGAGTTAATGAAATTTATCATTCATTCTCAGTTCCATAAGAATCTCACATCCCCGTGAATGCTGCTGTGAAAAGTTGTTATTTATACTACTTATTGTCTAATATTAAACAGAGGAGCAGTCAGCCACCATTTCAAGCTCCAACTCCAACTGCTAAGTTCAAAGGAGAAAGAAGAAAGCACATGCTTTAAAGTGCATAAAATTTCAACATAATGAAAATTTTTTAGCAGGAAACAGATTCAACCTTAAGATTCAGTTTGTGTGTGAGAGAGTGAGTGGGATGGAAATATCAACAGCTTACCCCCACTTGACCTTGCTTTTGACAACCTGACCATCCAGTTCCATAACCACATAAGGATCACTTGTTCCCTGGAAATACACCCGCAGTTAGATAAGTAAAGTTTTAAATATCAAAGGCGGAATGTGTGACTTTGTCAGCTCATATAAACCTTGAATTCAAGGGAGGGGGCAACCAAAAGAAAACACCAACTGGTCAGGGCTGTGCTTATGTGTTTCCAGTTGCACATGCTTTCCATGTAGGTAAGCATAAAAACTTGCACATAAATCCTATTTCTCAATGCAACAAAGGATAAAAAAAATGACGCACCCATGGATCCATGGCTGGCAAATCAAAACCTTTTTTCAATTTTATAAACAACTGGCCATCGTATATCTCGCGTACAAGCGACCTGCAGACATATCAATCAGATTTCAAGAGGAAAAAAAAGGTCAGGCTAGACCTAGTAGCTAGATGTATCTTCTCTGCAACAACAAAGAGAATACGTAATGAATGTTTAAGCCTCAAGCATTACTAAAAACTAATGATCTCATACTCTGAAAGATACACAGTCTTACAATCTGCAGCATCAACCTCGCGCTTCCCGACGTTTTCCTGATTAAAACAAAACAAACACACCAAATCAACATCAAATTACTGATTTTGTTACCCTGAATAGCAAGAGAGCAAAACAAGTGCCTATTGAATTTCAATTTATTTTTTTTCATGTGATTTCGGGGAATTTTTTATATTCAATTAAGACTTAATAATTGAAATTAAAAATGAATTAAGTATTAATTACAGGGACGCTAGTGTAGGCTTCGAAAGCGAAACCAGCAAGAACTACAGCTAGATTGATATCAAAAGGAGGCCGTTCCATCTCGTTCTCTTTCTCTTCTTGAACGGAAACCTCGTCAATCTCCGTATTATTTGTATTGTTCGCTTTAATAATACTCGACGAGAAAACTCCATGTCCAGTGCCTCGGTAGTACTTCTTCTTCAAAGTTAAAAACCTAGCTTTCCCGGAAAGTGAAGACGGAAACCGCCAGTAAAAGTTCAAATTCCGATTCTGATGCGAAGTAGGAGTGAAACGGTGATAAAATGTGTGGTTTAGGTGGAGAGAAGTTGCCATGGCCATGGCCATTGGCCAGTGTCTGCTTTTGAGTGACGATGGAAGAAGGAAAATAGCCCAGCGGTAATTTCGGGTTTTGATAGTGGAGGGGGACGTCATGATATTTTTTTCTTTTTTGGTATAGGGTGCATTACCGCGAAGACACGTGTACGCAGTTAGACAAGGCAAGAACATGAAGGATCGAGAAGAGAAAATTGTGGAACCAAGCTGGCAAACGGTCGTTTTTTGAGCGTCGCTCCACTCCCACACCAAAATATTTATTTAGTGATTGTACCATAAATAAATATACTATATATTATATTTCTTAATATATATAATTTTATTCATTACATTACATCAGTTTGATATAATGTAAAAAAAGTTTAATCCAGCCAAGATTAACTTTAGTATAATATACTAATCTTAATTTAATATTTTCTTATTAAAAATAAGAGGAATTTTAATTTTCTAATCAATTTACATATCAAATTAAAAAATTTCATATTGATTTTAGAAGAGAGATATATCTTTAAACACGAGCTAGTTTAGATGCTCTTAAATTTTATAAAATAAAATAAAATAAAATAATTTCATTGCTCCTTAATTTTTCTTATACATGAATAATTTTCATCAAACAAAAAATATTATAATTAATTTAATTTATTTTTATGTTATATTTTTTTAAGCATAAAAGGAATTTAGTTTTAAACTTGTGTTTTGTGAATTTAAGATTAAAAAAAAGAAAGAAAGAAAAACGAAATCACCATCAATCATACCTCATATTACAAGCTATAAATTAGTTGAATTAATGTGCCTCTTTCTTATAAAGAACATTGGTTTTACATTGTGAATGTGGCTTGTTTAGAAGAGCTTAACTTATTGTATTTGATATTATATTTCAAAAAAAATTTATTTTTATTTTTTATTTTAAATTAATTTTTTTAATATTTTTAGATATTTTGATACACTAATATAAAAAATAATTTATATATAAAAAAAACATCATTCTAAAAATATTTTAAAAAACAATCCCATCATCCACCTCACACTAAATTAAAAACAAAATGATGATCAACCTTCTGTGACTCTTGCATTTGCTTTATTACATCGATCGATGTCCACTTTATACAATAAGCTAAAAGAGCTAGGTAAATCACTGTAGCATGTGAGTGAAAACACTGTGGATTTCAATAGTGTTTTTTTTTTTTTTTTTCGTTTTTGAACAATACATATACTATTTATATAGTTTTTCACACAAAGAAACAATAACAATCATGTAGCTTATTGGCAAACACATGGCCATGTGGGGGGAGAGGACCCTGCCAGCGCTAGCGTTTTTTTTTTTTTTCATTTTCCTCTTTTTTTTTTCACTTTTTTTTTCATTTTGATTGTTTTTTTTTGTTTTTTTTTATGGATTTTGACGTTTTTTTTTTTCTTTTTTCACTTATGTTTTTTTTTTATTATTTTGATTGTTTTTTTATTTTTTTTATTGATTTTGATTTTTTTTATTTATTTCGTTTTTTTTTTCACTTATGTTTTTTTGACATTTTTTTATTGAATTTTTTTTCCAATTATTAACTTAATAAGAATAATAATATTATTTTTTTTTCTTGCTTTCTTTTTTTTTATGTTTTTTTATTTTTTTCATTATAATAATTTAATAATTTTTATTGTTTTAGTTGTAATAGTAATAATATTCTTATATTTTAAGACTTCAAATGTTTCATTTCAGCCCTTATACTTTTAATTTTGGATTTTAATCCCTTTATATTTAATGTTCATTTCAGCCCCTATTACTTTTTAATTTTTTCATTTTAATCCCTTTATTTCTTTTAATTTCAAGAATAATCCTTACTTTTGTCCATATATATATATATATATATATATATATAATTGTGGTTAGTTTTCATTTTTATTTTTTTTATTTTCTTATTTGTTGGGCTGGTATATTTTTTTTTAAAAAAAAACAATAGTTCTTAAATTTTATTTTATATCTACGATCATTTGAAAATTGATATTTGTATTTTTTTTTGTTATTTCTTTTAGTTTTTTTTTTCCTTTTTTATTTGTACATCATATGACTTTTTTTACCTGATAATTTTTACTTTATTTTTTTGTTTGATCTTTTGTTAAAGTTTTTATGATTTTTTTAGTCTTTTATTTTTTTTTCATTGTTAGCATAATAATAATAATAATAATAATAATAATAATAATAATAATAATAATTTAATGTTTTTCTCTTACTTACTCTTTTGTTAATGTTGTTAAAGTTTTTATGATTTTTTTAGTCTTTTATTTTTTTCATTATTAGCATAGTAATAATAATAATAATAATAATAATAATAATAATAATAATAATAATAATAATAATAATTTAATGTTTTTCTATTACTTAATCTTTTGTTAATGTTTTTTAGGGTTTTTTTTTTCTCTCGGGATAATTTGATAATTTTTATTCTTTTAATAGTTATACAAACTTTTTACTCAGCCCGCAAAGTAGTGTAATATTTTTTTTTATAAATTTTCAGGTCAAATAATTTTTTTTTGGAGTCAATAATTTTTTATTGTTTTTTTTCATTTATTTTATTTTTTTTTCATTATGTTTATTGTTTTGACAGTAATGGTGATGATGATTTAAGAAGTTAAGACTTTGATTTAATATTATTATAATAAAAGATGTTGATCTTTTTCATAATATCAAATTTTATATATTAGAATATTATATTGTAATCTCAACAGTTATGAAGATTATTTGTTCTGCCCGCACTATGCCCGCAACGTAGTGCGGGCAACCCAGCTAGTTTAATAAGAAAATTGAAGGGAAAACAAGAGAGAAGAGACAGCTTTTATTACATTAGAGAGGGGTCCCAAATTAATCAAATGTAAAAGGAACAGAGTGCTCTACTACTTGTCGTCCATGCAGAAAGAAGAAAAAGCAACTGTATCAGCATCTCCAAAAATCAGCAGCAGCTTGCTCGTCAGACCTTATACAGCATCGATTATTCTTTCATTTCTTACTTTGACCTACACCAAGTGTGTTCTTCACAGAGTCCATCGCATCCTGAGCCACATGCTTCACTTGCTCTCCAGTCTGTGTACACAGCAAAATCAGACTTTTCATATATATATATATATAAAGAAACATTTCACCTAAGATTAACTGTTAGGTTCATAATATAATTTATATTATTTTTTAACATATCTCTCGAGTAAAAATCTCTTTGGCTTGAAACTTACATAGATCCATAATATTTTGTGCTTGACTTTTATCAAATAGAATAAAAATGATAGATTCGAACTCGTGACCGCTGAGTCAATAAGAATGTCTTCATCATATATATATAATTAGACTTTTGAAAGGGTGCAGGCATGTTCGAGGGCTAAGAAAGGAGATAGCTACCTGCTGCAGGAAACCAGCACTGTGATCCTTATCCAGCAGGGAAGAATCGGAGGTTGAATGAGCACCAGGTGAAGTCCTGTCTCTACAGGCTGCATCTGCTGTATCCTGGATGGTGTCAGTCCACTGTTCTACCTTGGCCTGCTCCAAATTCAACAAACAAAATTATATTACAACCTTAATAATATGATTCCATGGGCGCATCTTTAGGTGTTTTTCCTACCTGGGTGTTGCCTTTGGTTTGCCCTGCATTGAAGCTCTGCTGCATGCCAGACATGTTTCCCGAGGTATTTTTGGTAAATATGTAAGCTTTTCTGATCTGGAATTGAAATAGCAGTAGTGTGCTTGTATACATATTGTGCTTACAATGAGTGCATATATATAGTAATAGTAGCAGAGGAATGAGGAGGAGGAGGAGGAGGTTGTAACTCTCTTGGACCGGGTTTTCCTGCTTTTTATGTGGACTCTGCTGGTTTGCCCGGTCCTCTATGAAGAGAGAAATAAGGATCTTTAGATCTTCAAGCCAAGCCTCGAATTTTTCATTTGAATTTCGATTTCTTCTTCTTATTATTACTATTATTATATTGCTTATTGAATTATATGAATTTTATTTTATTTTATTTTGGTGTTATTATTATGTAAGATGCCAACTTGGGGACAAATATGATAGTCTTGGTACACTATCTTGCAAGAATGTGTTCCCTATATTTTTCAAAATTATATATATAAAAAAAATAATATTGGTTAATTTCAATTAATAAGTGCATTCTCTCATCTAATAAAAAATAAACATAAAATTAAGGGGCAAATAAATATTAGATAATAAGAGTATGAATATACTGAACTTATTAATTAAGACGTATTTGCTTGTGTTTTCTTTCTTTCTTTTTTCCTATAATATGATCAATAAAGTAGCACCAAAATGAATTGCATGTGGTGCATATTTTAAATTTATCTCTCACCATGAAATTAATTTTTGGTGTGCATCAATATTATCTTTAAAAATTATATTTCTAACAAGTTATCTTTAAATTTCTTTGTTTCTATTTTTGTTCCTTAGATTAATATATGAATAATTGATTCTAGTTTCACGATACCATAATAAATGACGAGTCTCCATTTTATACTAAGAATTCACCTTGTTGTGAGTGTATGATTATTGCCAATGATGATCTAATTAATATGATTGGAGGTGATTATATTAATCTTATACCCTTTATCTATTTGCACAATACTTTATTTATTCTCTCTTTATCAAATAATTTATTACTTATTAAGCAATTGAATCATGCTATTATGATGTTTATTGAATTCTGCTTGCTAGTAATAGGAGAGACCTACGCTATATGACTCAACGGCTAGTCTCTAGTTTGTTCTTTAATGATCATTAATTTAAGTTCAACATCAATTAGGATCACTAGAGATTTTAATTGGTCATTAATTTTAGAATCCATGAAATTAATTGACATCAGTCAGGATCGCTGAAAATTTTAATTAATCGTTATTTTTAGAAGCCATGAGATTAATCGAGATGTATATAAGTTCATTCAGATATTGACATCCCAAAAACAGAATGGGAAATTTATCTTTTAAATTTCAAATATAAATGATACTTTGTGTACTATTATTCATCCGGATGTTTAGGTTTACTATTATTCATTCGGATGTTTAGGATAATTTCCCAACAAAACCAATTAATGGAATTAAATCTGTTATTTTTATCGATGAGTGAGAGGAAGTGTTGGTGTTAGCATATATTAATATTGTATAGATATCGTTTAAAATTAGGTGTTGATTTGTTAGCCAGAGAATAACTCCCTATAACCAGCTCATTTAACTTGGAACCCTTTTATATTAGTTTCCCTTGACAGAGGGAACTCTTTATACATGAATAAGACAGAAAATTCTTCATAATTATACAATAAGAGCACTTCTATGGACATAGCATATGAAAAGCAAAACATAAATAAGATAGGCAGTTCTTCATAATTCTACACTAAGAGCACTTCTACAGCCATAGCATATGAAAAGCAGCCATGGCTGAAGCAGGGACTTGGGCTGTGCTGTTTCAGCGGTTTTTTACAAGATGCCCGCCAAATCCTAGTGCATGAGGGCCACGGCAGCCTCCTGGACAAGAGGTTGACTTGCTTGCACAAAATGCTCGGCTTCCCTCTCAACCTGCTCCCAGCACCGGTCAGCACTCTTCCCCTTCCTTCATCTTCTTCACAAATGCCACAAAGCGTCTCCAGTTATCTGGTTGGAACAAGTTAGGGTTCATTCTCAAGTACGTAAACGCGCACATCTCCTTATCATCTGAACTTTCATCGATATTCAATGATGATGCCTGCAAAATCTGCTCGTGCGCGTACCCATCATATCTTGGCAGCGCATTCTCCCCGGCAAGAGGAACATCTGCTTCCCGGGTAGCTAGAGCCACCTGCCTCACAAGCTTTTCAGGGGCGCAAAGGGCGTCCTGTGGCTGTTCATGGTCACGCATTTCTATGCAAGTGAAATTGAATATAGCACCATGCCGAGCTAACATTCGAGCAATGGGAAGGTAACCATCTCTGAATCTTGTGTTATAATATCCTGCCGTCAGTTCTGGGGCGTGAGACCGGGTTCCATAGTGCCAATGAATTCCTGCAATCTTCACTGACATCTTAACATCAATATTCTCAAAGGTTGCCTTTGCTGATGACAGTATTCTCTCACCATGGTCCAAGAGCATCTGAGAGTACCAAGTGAGGAAGAATTCGCCATAGGGACTCGTCCAGCCACCACCTTCTTTTCTGAAAAACTGGGTGTCTTCTGGCCAGTTGTTGTACTCACCAGCATCAGTAGGGCCAGTGCTGCCCCATTCTGGCTTACCAGCAGCTTCAGCTGCTGCTTTCAAGCTACTCAACATATACTGCATCATGTGACAGATATTTAGCAAGATCCACAGGATTACAAGTTGGTGGTTTAGTCGCTTAAGAAGTAAAAGAGAAAGTGAATACCTTGTCATAACATTGGAAAGCTCCGATTCCTGGGAATCTCCAGGTTCCATTCTGCTCCGGGTATGAAGGATAGCGGAGCTCACCTGCTGGACCCATTCCCACTTGGATTTCCTGAATAAAACAAATTCTAAATAGTTTAGACAACAAACTTCTTTCAAGGCATACTTATGACATAATTGCTCTAACTTGTTGACAATATCAATCCGTAACCAGTGATGACAAATTATTCAAGCAAAGACATCAAACCACTAGAATCGATTATTTGAGTACTAAAAGGGCTCTATCATGCAGGGAAATGACAACGCAAAACCGCATTAAGCAAAGCATCAGCCCAACAGAGACAGATTACCCTCGAAAAATGAAAGCTGTGATGGAGCAGAATCAAAACTAATCATATTCAACCAAAAATAGCCCAACAGAGACAGATTACCCTTGAAAAATGAAAGCTGTGATGGAGCAGAATCAAAACTAATCATATTCAACCAAAAATAGTTTAACACACATGAATTATAACAATTGAAAGAGGAAGAAACAGCGATGAGAAAGTAATTACCACAATGGTGTCACCAAGAAAGTGTTTGAAGTGGTCTCTAAAGGCCCGCATGAAATCAGAGTAACATTGCACAGGGTGTCCTCCCCTTAAGAACTGGAAGGGTATCACACCCAAGTGATATATACTCATAATTCCTCCTTCCCCACTGATCAGTGTATGCTAGGTCTTGATCTTTATCAATCTCCTCAACGGCCCATTTGGGCAATGGAATCCTGCATCCAGCAATTTAAAAAACCAATTCACGCTTCCAATACAAGCAGCTCAGGGAACTATCAAAAACAGATTTTACATTCACCTTCCACAGTTTCACCCTACCGATGATACTCATCTCATGGTAATTTTTGTTCATGTCAATGAAAAAAGAAAAAGAAAAGGCACTTTTTCAAGGGATAAGGAATCTAGAAAACTCCACGTTTTCTGACAGATCCCAAGACAACCGCCCACGCGAGCTTATACATATATGTGGCCAACAAAAGTGCGTGTAATGCACGCTCATAAATAACAGGTAAAGTACGCTAAAATCCAGAAAAAGAAGGAAATAAAACATACGTGCAAGAGTCTCCAACGTTGCCACCGCACTGATGAAACGACATAACAGCTTGAACTTTGAGACCATGTCGTTTAGCCATTTCTAACAGCTCGGTATACCCTCCCCAATTATACACACCCGGCGCGTCTCTCTCCACCAATCCCCACCAAACATCCACCATCAACCCTTCCACACCTGCGCACTTCAACGCCTGCAAACTAGCATTCATTGCTTTCTTTCTATTCACCGTGTTCCCCATCGTCACACTATCCAATGGCATCATCACATAAACTGGAACCCCCTTCTCCTTCTCTGTCTTCACCTCTTTATACATCTTCTCTTCCGCTGCTGCCTTGCTCTCATCCATTGCCACAAACTCCAGTGTTTCTGTCGCGAATGCGCGGCATACCGCTGATAGATCTGGACGGGTGCCATTACTTCCGCTTAGTATTGGAGACCTGCAAGGGCTTGTTGGCTGTGATCTTTTCTCTATTGTGTCCGGTTTAATGATTTTGCACCGGATGCTTGGGATTGGAGTTTTCCACGCCGCCGCCGGGCCGATTGGTGCGGTGGAGTCACTGAATGATTCAGCTTGGATTGGTGTTCCAGCTAGAGCTCCGATCTGATATGTTATATTCATTGCCATGTCTGTACGAATTATTCAAAAAAAAGGTTAAATTTTCTCTTTCCCTTTTGGTTTCTTCTGTAGCGACCAGAGCCTTTGAATTTTGAATGCGTAGGAAATGGAGAATGAAAAGTGGGGTGACTAATGTATTTATAGATCCTGCGAGGATAAGATTTAAGACTATCCCCTTTTCGAACCGTAAAAGAAACGCCACGTGGCATGAATCGAGGCGCAATGAAAGGCGACGGCTACGATTTCTCTTGTGCAGGTGGTGATGGACGATGGGATTGCAATGCGCGTGAAGGTTCTGGATGGCAGCACGGTTTATATTATTTTTTTTTAGAGGGGAGGAGTGGAGAAGGGAATGGAGAGGCTTGAAAGAACGTGATTGGGTCACGTGCTCGTGTCCTGCCTTTCAGGCTTAAGACATGTGTGATAGGTTTTTTGTGGTTTTTTATTTTGTTTCTACGGCTACTTTGGAGCCAGAAAGGTTTTTGAAATCTTTGAAGGAAAGGTTGATGACATGTGGCAACAGGTGGAAGGAGGAGGTGGGTGAAAGGAGTTGATCGGGACACGTGTTGGGATTATCCTTGGCAGCGTCTGCATGTGGCCAACAGCTATGTGGTAGTTTATTACTCCATTTGGCGTTCGTTACTCGTTGCTTTAGCTTGCAGACTTGATAAATCGATTGATAAAGAGAGCTGGTGAAAGTGAAAGGGCTTCATGAGACCTTAATTAGAGAGCAGGGGCCTAAGCCCGCAAGTACAAGACTAGGGCTGGAAAAAGCCCATGAGTTCTAAAGTAGGGCCGAACAAGCCCATCAGATGCAGAACTAGATTTTGAGGACGGGAATAAAGCTCAGCCAATGAAGATTCAAATTACGTGTGTTTGTGGGTTTTTTTTTAAAATAGTCTAGAAAAAGAATTTTTATTTTCTGTTAGTTTAATAAAATAATTATTTGATTAAAATTATGGTTAAATTGGAGACTTTAAAAGTGATTTTGATAATAAAATAACTTACAAAAACATGGATTAATTTTATAGTTTTTTGAATTAAA
This sequence comes from Salix viminalis, assembly GCA_029228465.1. Classification (NCBI taxonomy): domain Eukaryota; kingdom Viridiplantae; phylum Streptophyta; class Magnoliopsida; order Malpighiales; family Salicaceae; genus Salix; species Salix viminalis. The sequence continues at coordinate 11,825,411 of CM055435.1, forward strand.
ATATTATAAATTAGATTATTATTACATGATGAAATCAAGAATTCTTTATCAAGGTTCTCTTTTCATTATCATCAATTTCATTTCTTACATAATCCATGAGAGAAAATCTCTGATATCTGCAAAACTATGTCATATCACCAAATACGTTATAAAAAAAAAGTTAAAAAAATGTATGGATAAATATTTTGTAATTGATCCTTGCATTTGTGAAATGATATATGGCATTTATTAAAATTATCTTGGCTATAAAGATAGTTTCAACTTTATCTCTAAACATTTTTATTTTTTAATCAATTTTATATATCCCGTAAACTTTATAAATTATTGGTTAAGTCTTTTCATTGATATATTAAAGAAATGAATTGAGAGTAATTTATTTTTTTTATAGAGTAGCTCTATACACACGTGTGATACACATTTAAATTATTATTTTAAAACATTAAAATTTTACTCTAAAAAAAACATATTGTGTGGATTCAAAGTAAGTGAGTAGAGCATTAATTATCTTAGATTTTTATAGAAAAAATATATATACTGACTTGAATTTAAAATTTATTATACAAATCATAAATCTTCTAATATTACACCATATATTCTTAGGACCACATTCAAATCTTGTAATTATAGAAAAGAACATATTACATCTGCAAAATATAGCAAGCCCATTTGTCAGCATCTCCAAACAATCCGACCAAGATAAAGAATCTTTCTTTTTAACTACATGTCGTGCGGAACGAGCCTTGTCGACGAAGGAGAGCGAACTCATCTTGCTTGCTTCTGGCGAAGCTTCTAGAAGGCCCACTACTACAATAAATAGGAGCGATAGGAAAGCCGAGCAAACCCTATAAAGGCGAAGAGCTCGTATAGCAAGCAAGCCTACTTTATATCCTTCTTTTCTTTTTCAAGTTCTGTTTCTAAAGTCCACAAGGAGCGCAGACTAGCTGGAAACGGGTCCCGATCGGAGTGAACGACTGTAAAGGTGAGTCGTCCTCTGCAAGCACTTTATACGTTTGATATTGGATTTTAAAAATATTTTAAAAAAAATAAATTTTTATTTTAAATTAATTTTTTTTTACATTTTAATATCATTTTCATACGGATATTAATATATTTTTAGATAAAAAATATTTTTAAAACCTGGTACGTTACGTCGAATGGGCCACCTCAAAAGCTGCTTTCCTTTACTGCAAAAGGGAATAAGCAAGTAATCTTCAGGACTATCTATTACAAAAGCATGACATGTGATCTCTTAAGCAATCTACTGCATCTCCCAAGTGACTTGTAGCAATCTGTTGCAGTCGATACTCCTGCCAATATATATGGTCTTGGATTCCATCCAAATCGTATTTTCGGGTGATAAACAGTATCATTTATAAAAAAAAATTAATTATTTTTATTTTGTAATTTTAATAGAAAGTCTCAAATGAGAGATGGAAATTATTTGAAAACAAAATCTATAAATAACTTGCTTATTTTTATAATGACATCCTCATTGCTCATGATTGACCCTCTCCATCTGTGAATCAACAAGGCAATATACGAACGAGGCTGTTATTACTATTAGGCATAATACACTGGAAATTAGCCTCCAGAGACTCGTTTATAACAGCACACTTGAATCCACAAGCAAAAGAAAATCTATTACAGTAATAGCCTGGTAATGGCAGAAGCAACTACTGAGGTGTCATGCACTGCTTTGTTCAGTTTGGTCAGGGGAGATTTTCCTTGGAAACTGTCTTCACAAGAACTGGCTTCAACGGCAGCATCATTTGTACCGTTTTCAGCAAATTTAGGATCGCCTTTCTGCAGGGCTTCAATGGCTTCCGGGATGTCGGCCGTTAAAATTGCATCGTAACTGCTAGCACAGAATCTCAAAGGTTGCCCTAATTCTGGGCTCCTTTTAAAGCTCCTGGTCGATGAATTCCAGTGTTGTTCTTGCCTTATCCCTCACTACATCCACCATGATCAGTGCTAGCCCCTGGACATCTGCTGTGGAGCTTGTTGGGACAGACGCGAGAGAAGTGACACAGAGGTTGTAGTATGGTGTGTTCTTGCATGTCTGTGCTATCAGATCATTGGCATCCGATTGGACGATGATCATGCAATGGATTATGAGCAGGAGGGTGGCAGTGAAGAGTGGGCGAGAAAGAAAGATGAAACTGATCAGGGAGAGAGAAGTCTTCATCTTCGCAGGAAGTTGTGTTGGGTGGGTGAAGAAAATTGGCTCGAGCTATTGCTGATTGCTAGTGTCTGCTATTCTGCCAAGATGACACATGCTTTTATAGAGGAGTTTGGCTGGCTACTCTCTTCCCTTCACATTTAACCACGTATAGCTTAGGTGTCTGGAGTAAATGTTTCAGTTATACACTAGTTAAATTGACTATGTTGCGGGCAAATTAAATAATTTTTATAATTGTTGGGATTTAAATAATTAATAAATTTATTAGTTTCAAAAATAAAATAAAATATCTATAGATATAATATTAGATATAATGAAACACATCAACACACTCTATTATAACAATAGTAACATCGAAGCTTTAAATACCTAAAAATATCATTACTATTACTGCTAAATCAATAAAAAAAAATAAACAACCCTGAGGAAAAAAAACTCAAAATAATAACAATAGAGGAAGCGGGAAAAATAAACTACAATTATTATTACTATTATTGTTGTTGTTATTATTGCGTTAATAATAAAAAAAAAGCAAAATTAAATCAAAGAATAAAAAAAGCCTAAAAACTTTAACAAAAGAGCAAATAAAATAAATAATAAAATAAAAATAAAAATATTAGATGGAAAAAAAATATCATTTGACGTGAAAAAAAAAATAAAATAAAGAACAACGAGAAAAAATAAGAAATATAAATTTTCAAATAATCATAAACACAAACTAAAATTTAAGAGCAAAATTTTTTTTCAAAAACATACTATCTCAACAAAAGAGAAAATAATACAAGTTATTAAATCACTCCGAGAAAAAAAAACTCAACAACATTAAAAAAAAGAGTAATTAAGAAAAAAAGCCAAAATTATTATTATTATTATTATTGCAATAATAATGAAAAAATATTAAATCAAAGACTAAAAAAAGCCTAAAAACTTTAACAAAAGAGCAAACAAAACATAAAATAAATGATAAAACAAAAATAAAAATTATTAACTGAGAAAAAATCACTTGACTTGAAAATAATAATAAAAAACTAAAAGAAAGAACAAAGAGATAAAAAAAACATAAATATTAATTTTCAAATAATCTCAAACACAAACTAAAATTTAAGAGCTAAATTTTTCAAAAAAAATACCACCACAATAAATAAGAAAATAATAAAAATTAAAAACCAAATCTAAGAGCACATATATATAAACATGGACAAAAATAGAGACTATTTCAAAAATATAAAAAAATAAAGGAATTAAAATAAAAATTTAAAAGTATATGGGTTGATACAAAAACCAAATATATTATCAATTTCAATGAAATGATAAAAAATCAAAACTTCTATACCGAATATATTAAGGGATTTACAACCAATCCGGAAATTAAAAGAATGAGGACCGAATTGAAACTTAAATATATAATCAATTTCAATCAAAGGACCCAATTGAAACAAATCAAAACTCACATAACAGAAATAAAGACCTTACAACACCATTAAAACATTGAGACTAAAATGAAACAACCATAAAACCAGGGGGCTTCCGTGTGGTTTAGCATGCAGGAGAGATAAAAGGGGAAAATATGTTCAACCGACCATTGTGTGCTGCGACGCGCCACACCATGAGGAAAGGTACACGACGGCGCATTGGGTGAGACACCGAATGGATATTCTCTGCCACCGAATGAAGCCACACACGCTGAATGAAGAGGGCGTGAAGCTGAATACTGTCAGCACGTATGTCACACGCGTGCAAGGTATTCGACAGAAAATAAAAAAATTGGTAAATTACCGGAACTCCCTATAACCATCTCTTCAATTTTGTTTTATTGGGGGTACATTAGTATTTAGTCATTTTTAAAAAATGTGAAATTCTCGTGCCATCTCCCCGGCCAGTGGTGTTTTTTTTTATCTCTTCGAGGGATAAAATTATTATTTTATTGTGCAAAGAAATAAAAAAATAAATAAATTGGTGATCCGACTGACCCGACCTAAAAATACACTATTAAAATTCACATTGTTTTCACTCACATGCTATAGTGAAATACTGATCTCTTTTAGTATTTTATAATTCGTTTAAAACCTTTGTACTCATTTGATAATAAAGTAACTTGAAAAAACATGTATTAATTTTATAGTTTTTGAATTAAAATACTATAAATTAAATTATTATTATATGATGAAATGGAGAATTCTTTATCAAGGTTTTAGTTTTATCATCATCAATTTCATTTCTCACATAATGCATGAGAGAAGATCTTTGATATCTGTAAAACTATGTCGTATTACCATGTTACATAAAAAAAAGTCAAATAAATGGATAGATAAATATTTTGTAATTGACCCTTCCATTTGTGAAATGATATAGGGCAAATATTAAAATTATCATGGGCTATTATAAAGATAGTATCAATTTTATCTCTAAACAAGATTATTTTTTATCAATTTTATATATCCCTTAAACTTTAGAAATTATAGGTTAAGTCATTTCATTCATACATCAAAGAAAAAAATTGAGAGTCATCTAGTAGGTGACTTACTAATAAGAGTTTGAGACTAAGATGTTTGCTCTCTTTGTGGTCTCAGGTTCGAGTCATATGGTTGTTAATATGATGGTCACTAGAGGCTTACATGGTTAAAAACTTCAGGATCTGTGGAATTAGTCGAGGTGCACGTAAGCTGACCCGAACACCCACGTTAATAAAAAAAATAAAATTTGAGAGTAATTAAATTATATCATACTATATATATATATATATATATATATATATATATATATATATATATATATATATATATATATATATATATATATATATATATATATATAAAAAATATAATAGAGAGTAATTAGGCAAGTTGCATTGTTATTTGATTGTTTTTTTTAAGTCAGTTTTTTATTTATTGGTTTTTTCTAAGGCTCCAAGTATATCTCCCTCCGTGTGAGAATCTCTAATTCAATGGGAGTCAAAAACCTAACCTTTCTAAAGTATGGAAATTTTCACACTTCATAAAAAAACTTTATTTTTTTACTATCCACGGATGTATTTTATAATGTAATTTTACACCACGATAGTCAAAACAAAATAAGTATTTATTTTTTTGTGATATTTTGTCGAAATTTCAACAGATAATCATAAACTGGTTACAATATCTAATTTTCATTCAAAAACATGTGAAAATGCAACATATATTATTTTAAAGAAAAATATGCTTAGAAAAATGTTGGTATTCGACCATATTTACTAAAACAACATATTTTTTGCTTGTTTTTTTAAATGCAATTTTTTATATTATATAGTTTTAAAAAAAAAAGATTCGGATTGGGCTTGACCCAACTAAATAGGTTAGGCCAACCAAGTTGGACTTGGGCTGGACTCAACCCAGCACACTAGGCGGGGCCAAGAGCAAGTCCAACACAAGACTCAAACACAAGTAAAAAAAAATGAACTGCAGTGTTCATGTGTTACGTAAACAGTAACAAGGTGGTCGGTCGACGGTGACAAGAGGCTCATTTGCCAATGTTGAAGGGAAAAGGAGGCCAAGGTGGTTCTTTCTATAGTGGTGGTGTCGGAATGGTGGACGGTAGAGGCATCGAAAGGTTGTTGTTGGTGACGAGGTTGTTGTTGCTAGTAATGGGGTTGCTACTGATGCTTGAAGTCGGAGCTGGGGAAGAAGAGATGAGCCTGCTGGGAGAGCTACTGGCGTGTAGGAGAAGCTGTCGGTGCCGAGGGAATAACCGGTGCTTGCCGGAGAAGGGGTACTGCTAGAGGGGGGAGAGAGCTGTCAACGCATTGATTCTTTATGAAGAGAGAGCTACTAACTGGGAGATAGGGAGTTGTTGCCGGTGATGCTACTCCTGTTGGCGTCGAGAGCGGCTATTTCTTGGTGGTTATGCTACAATTTTTTCACACTATGCAATCGTTTTCTTCCTCTGTTCTGCTATTGTTTTTTTTTTTTTGCCAATTTCCCCGTGTTCGTCTGTGTTTTTCTCTCCTCCCCCTTTTTGTGTTTTGTTCTTCTCTGTTATTTATAGATGAAGTAAGCAGCCTTCGGCTACATATTGGGTCTGGGTTGCCTCCTTGTCTCCTATGGCAGCGTGCTTGCACCGACGACGTGTCGACGGCGACGTGCCTGCAATGGAGGCATGTCGGCAGCGGCTTGCCTGCATGCTTTGAGAGAAGGTGCAAATGCATTTTAGTCCCTCAATTTGTAATTGTTCTAACTGTAATCTCAATTGGCTTTAAAACTTTTAAATTTGTGCAATTGTATTCTTTAATAAAAAATGAACATCTTTGGTGACTATTAACTTTCGAGAGGTGGGACTATAGCAATTGTATCCCTTTGTGTTGTTTGAAATAGTCTAAGAATATGCATTTGGTAGCTTGATGTTCAGAGCTTATCCCATTGTGAAGACTAAATATGAACATATCAAATGCACCTAAAAACTTTGAGATGCGTTAAAGATGGAGATTTTTCTGTCATCACTTCAATAGGAGAAGTAAAATTTAAAGGTTTTCTAGGTAACCGATTAATAAGGTATGTGGAAGTGAGCACCCCTTGTGACCATAATGTTTTAAGAATATTCATTTGAAGCATGAGTGATGTTGTTTTTTCAAAGAGCGTCTCAATTTTTCTTTCTACTATTCCGTTTTTGTTATGGAGTTCCCACACTAACTGCTTGATGAACAATGCCTTGAGTGTTCAAGTATTGTGTCATGAGGTGTGACATATTCAGTGTCATTATTTGATCGAAAAGTTCTTATGATAAAAGCAAAATGAGTACTAAAAAAAGTCTTGAAAGGCATTTGCAATTTCAGTTTTTAATTTTAGAGGATATAACCCGAGTAAATCATAAGTAGTCTTAAATAAAAGTAACAAAATACTTGTATCCATCAAATCAAATGACATTAAAAATGGACCCAAAACATCAGAATATATTAGATTAAAAGGTTTAGCAAAACATGAAGTGGAACTAGAAAAAGAGGTAAACGTGTAGATTTCTATAGGTGACACATCATAATTTATTGAAGTATCGGTGCAAACAAGAAAATAATTTGGACACGTTAGAATCTAAAGGGTGAGCCAAACATTGATGCCAATCAATATTGATGTGAAGTCTCTTATAGAGACAATGGTCTTTTCAAAAAAAAAAAAAAAAAAAGGACCTTTGAAAGAAACACCCTACACCAATCGTCTTCTTGAAGACTAGATCCTAAAACACAATATTGTAAAACGAGAAAATAGCAACACAATTTAACATTGTGTTAACTTTCTTGATTGACTATAGTTTAAATGGAAAAGAAGTTACATATAGAACAAGAGACGTAATTGATTTAGAAAGTAATTTCATATTCCTTTCCCTTGCAACAAGTGTTTTGTCACAATTATGAACTGATATTTGAGATGGTGGGATAATATTTTAAATCATGTATGAGATTATAATTATTTAATACATGATCAGTGATAACTGAATCTATGGCCCACCAATCATGCACTTTACTTATCGAAATAGCTGATGTAAAAGCATTCAAAAATCCTAGAATTTCTTCAACTACAACATTTTTGCTAGTAGCAAGAAATCCATCAAATCCTCCAAGTAGGGCATCAGATTTGTCAGGTTCAGATTCATTTTGTTTAGCTTACAGATACGCTGCAAACTCATAGAGAAGAGTTACAGAACTCAAAGTGATGATAAAACGAATCAACAAGGCAATATACGAACGAGGCTGTTATTACTATTAGGCATAAACACTGGGAAATTAGCCTTCAGAGACTCGTTTATAACACACTTGAATCCACAAGCAAAAGCAAAAATCTATCAGAGTAACAGCCTGGTAATGGCAGAAGCAACTACTGAGGTGTCATGTACTACTTTGTTCAGTTTGGTCAGGGGAGATTTTCCGTGGAAACTGTCTTCACAAGAACTGGCTTCAACGGCAGCATCATTTGTACCGTTTTCAGCAAATTTAGGATCGCCTTTCTGCAGGGCTTCAATGGCTTCCGGGATGTCGGCCGTTAAAATTGCATCGTAACTGCTAGCACAAAATCTCAAAGGTCGCCTTAATTTTGGGCTCCTTTTAAGCTCCTGGTTGATGAATTTCAGTGTTGTGCTTGCTTTAGCCCTCACTATATCGACCATAACGAGGGCTAGCCCCTGGACATCTGCTCTCGAGCTTCTAGGGACAGACCTGAGAGAGCTGACACAGAGGTTGTAGTATGGTGTGTTCTTGCATGTCTGTGCTATCAGATCATTGGCATCAGACTGGACGATAATGCAATGGATTATGAGCAAGAGGGTGGCAGTGAAGAGTGGACGAGAAAGAAAGATGAAACTCAGGGACAGAGAATTCTTCATCTTCGTAGGATGTCGTGTTAGGTGGGTAAAGAAAATTGGCTTGAGCTATTGCTGATTGCCATGATGACACAAGCTTTTATAGAGGAGTTTGGCTGGCTCTTCTCTTTTTTCCTTTCACACTTAACCATGTATATAACTCAGGTGTCTGGAGTAGATGTTTCAGTTTTTTTACTTTCGTTTAATTCTGGGACTGTTGATTGCTTGCAGAGGTTTGTTTATAGGCAATAACTGAAGTTTTGGACAAGATTTCTCGGATGGCCGAACAAATATAATTTACTTTACCCGCCCAGCACGGCAACTGTATCATATGTTTGAAACTTGCAGGATAATGACAACATGACTCAAAAAGAAGACAGTGAACATTAGAAGGGCTCCTCCATAATCGATAAGAAAGCAACTTGCTAGCAGATTTAAAATATTTAATAACCAATTGTGGAAAGCAGACGCGGCAGACTCTTCTTTCTCTCCCATCGCCAAAAGGAAAAGATGAGTGCTAGAAACATCGAACCCTCATCCTGAATTTCACAAGAAAGAACAGGACGAGGCAGAGGCAACTCTATGATGATTGGATCATTCTTAATCTAAAAGAGTTTTTTTTTAATTGAATTATGCTAAATAGTAATGCCCCTTTTCTTTATTGATTGAAAAAGACAGGCCCTTTTCATGTAGTGATACAAGATATAAAGCAAGATAAGATGAATGAAAGCCAGAAAAAAGATGTCACCTTCCACTCGGTACAAAAGGTAATTTACTGCAGCAGTGATATCGGTGTCATGGCTTCATTTACAATCTCTGGTCCTCTGTTCATGGAGCGTAATTCATTTCCACAACCTCATCGCCCACAGGATTCCTATTTACATGGCAAGATAAGATGAATTGCTAAATCCCTCCGGAGAAAGTTCTTAAGACATGATCACACGTCAGATAGCCTCGCAAATGACATAGAACAACCCAGGAACATCTTTAATAAATCTCGGGATTATCACTACCATGAAAAACCAACAAAAGTTTTATGTGTCGTTAAAATCAATCATTATACTTTGTTTTATGTGGATGATTTTATTTAGATGGTTACCTAATTTCTTTTCAAAAGATATTTTTGCCGCAAAGTTGTTGCCAAGGATTTATCTATTGACAAGGGCATGCTCTTTTGCTTTCCTCATCTTTTCTGCTCTTTGGTTTGCTGCAAAGCTAGTATAGTTTTGTTTATTGCGTATATTTCCTGGTTTGCATCATTGTTTTGATCTTAATTGTTTTTTCATGCTTATCTATTTTTTGGTTTCTTTCATGGGTAGAATAGATGTTCCACTGATGTTTTGCCATGGGTATATGTTTTTTCTTCGAGTAAAAAGCTTTTGCGTGCTTTCTGACATGTTTTTGGTTGTTTTGAAAGCTGAGATTTGTGGGAAAACACAAAATATTAGTCGAATTTAGAAAGGAATTGGATTAATTAGGAGGGAGACCAACATTAGATAAGTATACAAACAAGTGAAAAAATTGTAGAAAAAAAAAGGGAGAGGTGTTGGCTAAAGGAAACAAAGGGAGGGGCTGAAATTTTTGACTAGTTACAAATCGATATTCATATTATCTTCGGGTAAGGAGTTTTAATCTTGATTATGAAGTTAATTTGAATTCGACTAAGTATTGATGCATTTAATTTGAAATTCATAAAATATTTGAGAATAATGAATTTTTGTATAGGGATAATTAGATTTAGAAGATAAGGATTGTGTTGGAGGAGGAAATATGTGGAAATGTTAAGGAAATGTTGTCATGTATAGGAGGGTAGAGTCTAGCCACTAGCACATAATTGGGATAAATTAATTGTGTTTTTTTTTAAGAAAATTTATGTAATAGGTCAATGAATAAGTGGAGATGGTTTTTGTGGAAGGAAAATAGAGATTTCAAACGATTTAGAACTATTGAGGTGAATTAACAAGCCTACACTAGTATATGGAAATGTTAAGGAAATGCTGTCATGTATACGAGGGTAGAGGCTGGCCACTAGAAAGTAATTGAGATGAATTAATTGTGTTTCTCTTTAAGAGAATTAATGTAATAGGTCAATGAATAAGTGAAGATGGTTTTCGTGGAAGGAAAATGGGGATTTCAACAAATTAGAAATATTGAGGTGCAATAACAAACCTGGACAAATTCAACTTGTTAACTTCCACAAGCAATTAGATTTAGAAAATGATTTATTTTGGGGACAACTTCTTCATAGAAACTATATTAAGGAATGTTAGTTTTCTAATGAGATTGATCTAGGTGTAATTGGAACTCTGAAATTCAATATATAAGCATAAATCTGAGGAGAGGTTGAATTGCCAACACTGCTGGTAGTTTTAGTAAACCATAAAAAAAACAAGAAAAATAAATACAATAATTGACCTTCATATGCACACCAAGAGTAAATTATGTATAATGCTTTCATAGTTTATTTAAGTAAAATGAATGTATTTAATTAAGCTTTGTGAGAATTACTACGATTGTTATTGTAATGATTTTATTATTCGAATGGTGGATTTAAGGAATTAAATACAATTTAAATTTTATGTTTGTATAATTAGGATGACACACACACACACACACACACTAATACTTCTTAAAGTCACATTGCATGATTGATAAGTTAATGTCTAATCTAGAGATTATTTCGTGCTTTGCTAAAATTGTATTTGTTGATGTATTGATGAAACTGCACTTTGAGATGTTGAAAAACTACTGAAGAGGAAGTTGATTGTGAAAATGTGTGGCAAATTGAATGTCGATAACTTAGGATTCTTTAATCTATAAGGAAACTCTACCAAGATTTTGGTGGAATTATATATATATATATATATATATATGTGTGTGTGTGTGTGTGTGTGTAAAAAAAAATTATTGTCTTTTGGGCCTATAATATTGTTAGACTAATGTCATGGAAAGTTGGTTTACTACATTTCACATTAATGTTTTTTACCTTGACAGTGCATAAAACATATTTGAACTTGAAAAAGATTTTTGATCTCAGGTTGAGTATGGTTTTTTTTTTTTTTTAGATACAAAACAAATCTTCATTATTGATTTTCCAGCCACTATAGCAGCTGAAATATGGATAAAATCATATGACATATCGTCTGATAGGCCTACCACTTACAATAAAAATATACTAAAAGCCCAACAACGTGTGGTCTTTTTTTACAATTGTTTTTAAGAAATATTGATATTTGCTTGCATGTATTTTTTTTAAATTTATTTTTATATTTATATTTATATTTAAATCAATAATCATTATCTTCTTTTTTGTATTCATTTAATTTTTGTACATATTATTCTAATTCATCTATATTTTTTATTTTTATATAAATATAAATATTTATTTCTGGATAATATTGATAATATGTCTAAACTTTATTTATTATTTTATTTTTATTTTATTCAATCAATTGTATTTGTATCTATTTTTATTATCAATTACTGAAATAAAAATTTGATTTTGACAAATAAAATCATTCAACACAATTAGGTAAAAAATCTGTGTTAAAATATCAAATATGATATATGTATGTCTATGAATTTTTCCATTTTCATATTTATTTAATGTTAATGATTTTTTTATTTTTTAAAATACATAGTTTTTAATTTATTCGATTTTATATATGTATAATTGTTTTTAATTACATTTATGATTTTTTTTTATATAAATACTATTTGAAAAAAAGCTATTTGTGAGAATAGTGTCACGCTAGCTAGTTTTTCGTGCTAAATAGTGCTAGGGTTCCTTATTTTTAGGAAGATGAAATTTTATTTGTGAGAATAAAAAAAAAAGTTGCAATTAAATTGATTTTTTTATAATAACCTTACTGACATAGATTTATTTATTTGTGTATCCACAATTAATTGATTGGATTTTACAATTTTTGGTTAAAATTATGGCCGCTGAAAAGTTCCGGGTAGTTTAAAGAGAAAAGGCTAGAAAATTCTACAAGCTTCTAAAAATATGTTAGTTACTTTTGTTTTACCAAAATAAGGTTCAATAGCTTTTGCGTTAAAAGAAAAAAGAATCCTATCGCATTTAATTACAAAAATTAATTCTAAAACTATACTTGAAAGATTTATTTAATAATTTTATAAATAAGCTCATGTGTTTTAATATTTTTTTCATTCTAAAACAATACCAGAACAAATATTATTTAATATTTTTATCTGATTTTTTAATTAAATAAGTTTTTATTATCAATATTGTAATTGTTTTCCACTCGAAAAACATATCTTGTAGGTCCAAGTGAGCGAGTAAAATCTCGATTGTCTCAAATTTTAACAAGTTACACCCCTGACTCGAGCTCGAGACCTGCTGTGCAGATCACAAGTTTTCTGTTATCATATCATATCTCTTGAAAATAATAACAAATATTTTATATCTCAATATTAAACATGACTTAAATTTATAATCATGGATTGAATAGATAATTAGTTTATATCAAGATTTTTTATAATTGATTTAAACATTAAATTAATTTTAGATTAATTTATGAGGTTAATTTGTTAACCTGAATCCTAAACCACGTCGTGAGCCTAACTGCTGATAATTAGCCAAACTGTTAGTAATTTTGAAGACAGCAATAGCATCGGGAGAGAGGAGCGACGACATCGTTTAACGCAATGGTTAAGTTTCGTTTATGTTTCTGAAGAGGCAAAGAAAATAGAGATTTAGTTATATCTGATGGGGTGCGAGGGGATAAAGAGAACGTGGCAAATGGAGGGAGGACCTGTAGCGATTGGGAAATGGAGTCCTATGCTAGTGGGTTCGGCAGAGGTACTGGACTTGTCTTCTCAACAACGAAACCCTGCTCTAACCCCTCCTCTCAAAAACCTCTCATCTCGTTATGGAAATTGAAGAAACCCTATTTCTTCCTCTACTCTCATTGTTATAGCACCACCACCAGGTGTAGCAGTAATAATCGCAGGGACCCGAATGCTGAAACGCCAAGGTTCAATTTTAAGTTCAAGTTTCGAGACAAAATCAACAGCAAAAACGATGATTCGGTACGAGTAGAAGAAGATGAAAAGGGTGGTTCCACGAGAGAGGGGAAGAGAAGGAAGCGGAGGTGGTGGTCGGACCAAGAAGAAGAGCCTCCCGGCATCCTGGAGGAAGCTATTGACAGTTTGTGGGTTCTTCAGGTAATTCTTATCCTTAATTTGTAACCACCAAAATGTTTGTTTGTCTTTGTACTAGTAGTCATGCTAGCTGTCCCGACAATTTAATGGGCTGACACTCACTACCTCGTCATCTGCTAAATAATGTGACTACTGGTAGTATTTAGGTAATCCTGATTTCTCAGACTTTAGTTCAATGTTAGTTACTAGCTTATCCTCAGACAAGAAGACATCATCATGAATTTAGTTCGAGGTTCTGCAAGTTATGAATGGATTGGATTGGATTGGATTGTTGAGTCTGGATTCTGCAGTTGTGAAGTTTTGGAGATAAGATTATTGTAATTCAACTATTAGAGTATTGACTAATAGTTGTGCTCTTTGGTCAGTGCAGCTAGCCAAATCCTATGGTTGGATCTTTCCACCAATCGTCATAACTTCGCTGCTTGTTTCTGGCCCGAAAGCCTTTCTCGCGGTGTTAGCAATGTCAGTTGGACAGTCAGCGCTGACTTTTGCATTTCAGAAGTTGCTGGGGAAGACTAGCAGGAAGCCGAAACGCAAGGCCCGGAAGAGGAGGAAAACAACCGGCAGCCCTCTAAATGATGCTGATTTTGGTGGTGAAAAACAAGAAAAGGAGGAAGCTGTGAAGGGAAGAATGGGGTATCGGTCTTGGGCTGGTGGTGATAATGGTTCCTTTAATGAAGATAACCAAGATGCTCCCAACTTTGGTGGCTGGGATGAGTTTGATACTACAGGATCGGCACAGCGCCGGCCTCAGAGGAAACGGCAGCCTCGAAAGAAACCATTGGCTAATGGCAAGTGGAGTGGGAGCGGGAGAAAAAGTGACATGCCCTTGCTGTTGAGATTGTTAATTGCTGTTTTCCCATTTTTAGGTTCCTGGACAAAGATGCTTTGATGTTCCTCATCATTCTAACTAGCCTCGATTGATGCAAGCCTTTGGTTTTGCTTCCAAACAACAACTCAAACGGGCGGGATTGTTTCTGTTCATACTGGAATGCTTTCCCCTGCAATTTGAATCAGCTGAAGCCAAGATGGGAAGGTCAAAGAATCAATCGTTACAGAGATAGATGATGAAGATCCCTTCATCGCATATTATAGTTGTCTTTCATTCAATTTGCTTCCACATATAGGATCAGCCTGAGATTATTTTTTTTCGGAATAAACTTGTCATCGAATGCTATCGTTACTTGAGGCTGATAAATTTCTTCCTCCTAAGTTTCTTTTCTTATATTTTTATATTTTTTTAAAATTATCTAAGAAAATTGTTAAGAGTTGAGAATTGTTACAGGCATCGCAAGTTGGTCTCCTCTTTTTTTTTTTTCCTACAGTTTTAATTCTCATAATAACAATCAAATTATATTATCTAGTGTTGGTTATTAGAGAACATAATTTTGGTTCTAGTAATCGAAGTGGTCCTAAAGCAAAGATCCAAGAACAAGGAAACGGAATATCACAAGTAAGTTTTCCGTATAGAATCTACATCTAGGAGCCAAGAGAAAACGAGAGTTAATAACTGTGTGCCAAAATATTTCAACCATCACGTGAATGGCTAAAATTAATTTTAATATCTCTAAAGAACAGGGAAAGAGCACATCAGGGCATCTGAGTTTCAACCAAAGGTCAGCCATGACCACTTAAAGACAGATATCTTCCTTGGACTTGGCAAAAAACTAAAAATCTCAGTGGTAAAACTTTCTTTTTTCATTTACATAGTCAACAGAATAAAGGCTGTTTTCTTTACATCCTTTTTTAGTATACTGAAGATAATGTTTGCTGGAGTTAAACTAAACACCAGCAAAGATCAATGAATTCACTCCACTTGAGAAAGAATTATGCAGTTTTTAACCCAAAAATAATGTCAAAACACAAGAATAATTGCTAAATAGATGCCCCCTATTCACGTAGCAAGAAGATACAGAGTCTTGGAGGCAGCCACAGGAAGCCAGAACCATCAGATAGCTGAAGATGATTGAATCTTGCTGTGGAACAGAGTTAACGCACAGGTTAGGCACAGATGGTATAGTTCAAAAATGTTGTGGAAGCACAAGCGATTACCCTTTCCCAAATGTGGGTTCTCCATATAAAACAGCACGTCTATTGTCTTTCAATGCACCAGGCAATATTTCACTTTCACTCAGAACAAAGTGAGGGGTTCCCGATAAAAGATTTTGCCATCTTATGTGAACCTCGTGATAACGTGGTCACGCAACTCACAACTAAAAATGAGATCTGATTCCGGAAAAGCTAAAATAGGTCTGATAGAAGTGTGACACAATGAAAACTCACCTCAAATACTATTGGAATGAGTAGAATGACGCCACGAAACCAGTTAATCTTCGATAAGTAGGATTCAGTTCGTTCAAGAACTAAAGAATGCAAGAATCACTCTTGCACATAAACTAAAAAGTTCATAATTAAAATTAATCAATTGCCACCGAAATTTAGCTAACATGAGTTTAAATAGTCTTTTAAAAACTAACCCTAATGAACCCCTTATGTGGACTTAAATAAGATCCACTCAAAACTGACCCTAAACCCTAAGTTTGAAAACCTATGACTTAATCCAATCAAGTCTTAGATCCTAGCTGAAAACAAAATCTTAATTATGCCCAAACAAGCCTTGGGCTCTAGCTAATAAAATTAAATAAAGCCTATAAGTCTTATTTATAGTATTTCATCCAACCCTTTAATTTTAGAAATAAAATAAAAAAAAATAATCTATAAATCTTTGTTGATGTTTCTGGACCGATTCTTTGGTGATGAAAATATGGAAATCAAGCACAGCTATAAAATCACTTAAAAGTAAAGCTCTTTGCCCAATGAAAATAGCAGTTCTTTAGATAGCATCATTATGAACAAGATGCCACATGCCTGCAGACCCTTGGAACTTCTCAGGCTCTAGGAATCAAGTGAGAGGATCATCAAGTGTGGCAAGCATCTTCTTGGTAGCCATGTCTGATTGCAAATGTGTACTAAATATTACAGATATGACGCCTCAGAAGCGTATGCTACAGTTAACCATTACAAATAAAAGTAATTTGTTGATAATGTTAAAGAATGATGTAAATTATATTTTATGACTTCACTTAACAACTTAAATTTTTAGATGAGATAGTTTTTTAACATGATATTAAAGACTTGTTGACTTAGCAGTCACAAGTTTGAATCTCACCATCCCTATTCTATTTGATATAATTAAAACAAGGTAGTGTAAGTCTATATAAGTTTCAAGCCCAAAATTTTTTTACTTGAGAAGATATATTAAAAAATAATATAAATTATATTTTAATACCTCATTTAGCAGATAATTGGCTTCATATGGTGGTATGGGCATCGGAGAAAAGCATGCCTCAACATTTTATACACAAGTTTCCTTTTCCTTTTTTTTCTTTCTCAAACATGCTGCCCGAAACTACATTTATCAACTGATTTTACTACTAAAACCAGAGCACAGCCCCCCGATCTGTATCGTTTTCTTACCCTTTCAAAACTCAAAATTGTGTCGTTTTGCTTTTTATATTATTACAATTGGGTCAGGAGCTTTCAAAGTAGTTCGTTCAGGACCTTTATAAAAAAAATGGTCCAGGACCAATGCAAGGAGGCCCATGTTTTAAGTGGGCTAGACTGAGCTTGGCCCAAACATGATTGAGAAAAAAAACGTATTTCTTTGATTTCCCTGAGCTCATTTTAAATGCAGTTTTAATATTTTTAATGAAAAAAATCAGCTCTAATTAAAACATAAATTAATTTTAAAAATACTCTTAATCATAAAAATAAATCACTAGTGCAATAATAAGCCTTTCATCATCTAGTTACTAAAAAGCAAGTCTAATCACGATTTTTCTGTTTTTTTTTCCTCCTCTTTGCAGAAGTGACTCTTGAGGAGATAAAACAAGTATCAAGCGAGCCTTTCCTATCATGACACGTGGAAGTTGAGAGACCACAACTTACTATCTAGCGATAATAGCATGCGGAGTCCCACTACTCGTATCTTCATAGCAAATAACTTCAAGTTTTATTTATTTATTTAAATTTATAAAATATGTTTTTTCAGAAAATAGAGTTACTCGTATTTAAAAAAATAATGTGGAAAATAACCATTCCATTTTGAAGAACAAATAATTTATTTATAGTTATCTATCGTTCTCAAATCAATTGGTGCTTCTTTTTTTTACTCTCTTATTTTGCCTTATAATATCTTTTAATATGAGGTAATTATTATTTTTTAAAATATTTTTTACATAAACACATTAAAACAATTTAAAAATACAAAAAAAAATATTTAAAAACAAAAATAAACATGATTAAAACTTGACTTTAAAGCAAATGGTGGAAGCAGCCATATATGCTTACACATTCGAATTCATCATTGCGAGCTCTCCAGTTGGTGCATCGGTTAATTTGAGGACAGTTTTGACTATTCCTCGTCTTTTCAAAGTCAACAAAGCAGTTTTCAAAGTCGTCTTATCAAGACAGACCCTATTTATGACATCGATGCATACCAACCCTCCCTTCAGTGTTTTTCATTTCCACACTGCCCTGTAGTATTCAAGTCTAAAATTTAAATTTGACCGGCAACCTTCATGGAAAGTTCATGCCCTCCTTTCCTGACATTTAGTTTGACTTTCTTTGGGTGTTTAGATTATTGTTTTAAAATCTATTGATTTATAAAGAATAATATTTTTTTAATGTTTTGTATGGTTTTGAGTATTCATGTGAAGAATTTTTTTATTACTTTTATTATTCCGGGCTAATTTGCGCGCACATCGACTAATCTCACTGATCTTGAAAGTTAACAACTATATAAATCTCTTATGACTATTATATTACTAACCACATGGCTCGAACTCGAGACCATCAAAGCAAACAAACCCTCTTAGTCCACTTACTAGATTGTTAAGAATTTTTTTTTATATAAAAAAGAATAACTTTTTTAATTGATTATCTCCTTGGATTCAAGTCTAAAAAAAATGTTTCTAATGATTTTATAAAAAAAAAAAAAACATTTTTTTACATGGTAGCTTAGTTTTGGTCAATTTATGTTGCTGTCATGTTGATTATCTAATTATAACTTAAAAAAAAGTCATTTTGTATTTTATATAAAAGAGGGGGGAAAGGAAGTTTAAGGAGAACTCTTTTTTTTTGTCAAATTATAGGTTTTCTCATAAACATATAGGAATGACCTTTTATTTTAACAAAATAGATTGTAGCATTCTATATAACTATCGCTTGGAAGATCCAAAATCAATCAATCAAAGTAAATAAAGAGTTATTTTGATTAAAAAAAAAGCTTTTTCATATACTTCTAGTGTCGGTTTTCAGAGTGTGGTTAAAAGTTGTTATTGAAAAGTATTTTTTTTCATTAGAAATTTATGAAAAATAATATTTTTGAAAAAAAATATTTTTGATATCAACACATGAAAATAATCTAAAATTTCTAAATAAATTTAATTAAAATATAAAATTTTAATTTTTTTTTTAAATACTTTTTAAAACATGAAACCTCATAATTTGAGATAAAGCCATTTTCTTTTAAAAACCGATCCTCTTTTTTTTTCTCTCTCATGATGCCAGTGACATGTGTCCGTCCAGCAACTGCTTTTTGCGTAGAAAAAAGTTTCGCATTATTTTTTTACCTCTGACATATTATCCGCTAGTTTATATTCTTATATTATTTTAATATAAAAAAAAATTTCAAATACAAGTCACGATTACATGAAAAGGTAAGAGAAGATCACATTTATGAGTAAATGCTTCTTTATCTGCGCACCTAAATAAAGCCAGAGATGACATGATATGCTCGAGAAAGTGGCGATGGTTGATCCAGCAAAGCCCGCATTTTGTGACTGGTGCGGCGTGAAAAGACTTGTATTTTTCATTAAATCTTTATATTTCACTTATTAGAGTCATAATTTGTACGGTAAACTCCTATGAATAACCCTGAAATTTAATGCTTTAACTGAGAAGATAAAAATTGTAGCAAGCTAGCGTTAAAGATAAACCTTATCTGTACGCATTATTATCTTCCTCTGATTGGACCTGCAAACCAGATGCGATTAAAATCACGATGAATAAAAAAATAAAAAAAAATACTATTTTTATATCTTTTTTAAATCAAAAAATATTTTAAAAAATAACCGAAACTATACTATCAAACAGTGATTTCATCCTGCTGGCTTGGATATCCCTCGCCGTGAGCATTTAAACAAGTGTCAGTTTTCCTCCAAAACTGGGAGGCAAATTATTGCTCCGTCACAGATTGGACGGTGTGTACCGATTCGAAGGACCTTACCACTTATAGCTAGAGTAGTGCAGTACAGGATCCTATTAATGGGGGAGGCATGAGAATAGCTAGCTGCTGCTGCTGCAGGACAGAGAATCCAGGCACGTGCTTCAATTTATTTTTATTTTTATTTTTATTTTTCTCCACGATTGCTTGAAAAAAACAAAATTCCCCATACCTTCTGGGAACCGATGACCACATGCATCATATCGAAAACAAGATAGATAGATAGATAAAACCATAAATTAAGTATAATAAAATGATTGGTACTAAAAGATTTGTTTGCTTTATAATTTAAGTTTTAATGTTATTAATATAATTATTATTGGAGATTTATATAATCATTAACCATATTGTTCCATATATTAGCCATCATCGGTGAGCAATCTCTTAGGAGCATAACATCGAGCAATCTCTTAATCTACGGTAAATTTTTTGGATTTAAGAGTTATATTTTTGTCAAATTTTAAAGTTCCCTTATCATTGTTATAATATCTATATAAAAACCAGTGACTTATCATGTTTTTGTATGATAAACTCCGATGAACAACCCAGAAATTTAATGCGTTGACTGGGTATACCCTGGGAATTTTTTTTTATAAAAAAAGATAAAAATTATAGCGAGTGTTAAAGAAAAACCTTATCTATACACATTGTTATTTTAATCTGATTGGACTGCAAACCAGATGACTAAGGTGTATTTCATTTCAAAAATAGTTTTTGAAAAAAAAATTGAATTTTTTATTTTTTAAATTAAAAAAATAATATTTTTTAAGCTAACGTCAAAAATAATTTTAAATAAATAAATAAAACATTATTTTGATTCATTTACATCAACACAGACACTAAAATCACGATGAACATTTCATATATTTTTATCAACTTATCAAAATTGGGCTGGCAAAATATTGCTCCGTCACAGATTGTACGGCCAGCACGTTAACGAGCATAGTGTGCGCCTAATGGATTCGTGTTAAGATACGGTGTACAGATTCAAAGGACCTCCACCACTTCCAAGTTCCAACAACATGGCAAGCAGCACAAGATCCTTTAACCACATGAATGGGGGGCTGCTAGCTGCTGCTACTGCTACAGCTCAGAAATTCATAAATGGAAGAGAAGCCAGGCACATGTCGCTGCTACACTCCAATTTTTTTTTCCCCACCGTTAGCTTGGAAAAAAAAACCAAAACTATTCCCATGCCTTGTGGAAACCAATGACCACAAGCATCATATCAAGACAAGATAAATAAAATAATAAAATAAAAAAGCATTCCCACGATGATAATTAATCTTTGCGTCAAAGTGATGACTTCCAAATTCAGCCACCAGCAAGAGAGCACACCACTGACCACACAGCAAGACATTTACTATATGAAAATATGAACATGATTTGCCAATAGAAAACACAGATCGATCTAGTCCAAGTCTTCGTTATCCCCAACAGACACCACCCACAAAACCACACTTACTGCATCTAGATTGCACAGATATGTAAAAATAAAAAAATATTTTCATAAACATATTCAAACACGGACTGATTCTAAGAAATAAAAATACGCAGTCCCTCTTACACGTTTTGAGTCGGGGTTTTAGAAGTGGGCTCGACTCTCCTCAACTGGATTCCATTCTTATTAGTGTCGTCATCATCGTGGTAAATATAAGCAAACCCGCCGTGCCGGGTCATATCCATGCCGGACATCTCATCCTCCGATGAGATCCTCAAGAGCTTGAGCTTATGAAGAACAAAGAACAGTGGACCCATGGTAGCACTAACCCATCCGATAATCACCACGATTTGTATTAAATGAGCACCCAGGAGCTTTCCACCGCCACCCATGAACAGCCCATATGGACGATCCGGTTTGTTCGGGTAAACCTCCCTCACGTACTTCTTGCTGGCAAACAAGGCGGTGAAAATGACACCCCAGGTGCCACAACCACCGTGTAGCTGTGCAGCCTCTAATGGATCGTCAAACTTGAGAATCTCAGCCAGTTTGTTGCAGCCAATCAGCACCAAAGAGGCGACAAACCCGCATATTATAGCCGCCCATGGTTCGACGACGGAGCACCCGGCCGTGATAGCAGCAAACCCACCAAGCAAACCATTGCAAACATCAGTAACGTTCCAGTGACCGGAGAGAATTCTCTTACCAAAAAGTGTGGTCAAAGCAGCTGTGGAGCCGGCTAGAGTTGTTGTCACGGCGGTTCTACCAATCGCACTCCATTGACCATAATAGCCACCAGCAGGGTAAGCGCTCAGAATTTTAGTAAATGACCCAGGATTGAACCCGTACCAACCAAACCAAAGCAGGAAAGTGCCAAGAACGACAAGGGAAGCACTGTGACCACGTAAAGCAATAGCCCTGCCGGAATGGTCAAAACGTCCGATTCTCGGACCTTCAATTAGAGCACCCCAGAGACCAGCAATCCCTCCCACCATATGCACCACACCGGACCCTGCAAAATCAATAACTCCGGTACCTAAACAGCAGGTCCCCGTCTGTTCTCGTCGCGCTAGCCCACCCGTCAGCAGACCAGAACCAGTGGGACACGACAGGGTAAACGAACCCGGTCAAGAAAGAAGAGTAAATCAAATAGGCAACGAACTGGGTTCTTTCAGCTATTGAACCACTGGTTATGCCAGCAGCCGCTATAGCAAAAGCCCACTGGTAAAGAAAGTAGCTGTAATCAAAATTAATAGAAGGGAAAGTCTTGAGACCAAAGTTGTGCTTTGCCAATGAACCCATTGGAGGGAGTCCCGAAGGCAAACGCAAAACCAAAGAGGTAATAGAAGAGGCCACCGGCCGCAGCGTCGAGAACATTCGTGAGCATGATGTTCATGGTGTTTTTGGCACGTACGGATCCTGCACAGAGCATGGCAAAGCCAAGTTGCATGGAGAACACGAGGTAGGCGGAGAAGAGGAGATATGTGTTGTCCACGGCATACTGAGTGGCGGAGAAGTTGTCCGACACGGTGTTGAATTGGGAGCAGATGAAATCAGCAGCCCCGGTGGAGTTAAAGACGCCGGTGCCCAGTAGCTGGGCAAGCTCGCCTGATGAGCAGGTCATGGCAGCCATGATTTTGGAGTGGAGGGTGTCAGAGTCTCTGGCAGAGAGAGAGGGGGCAGGGGGGATGGAGAAGGAGAGTTGTAGGAGAACTCTAAGGTTGTTGTTCAAGATCCTTTATAGAGGGGAGAAAATATATATATGGAAAAGAATTTCGATCCGATAAGTCTTTTCAAAGGCACATACCATTTTGTGGACGTTTACGAAGAAATCGCGTTTTATTTTTAAAAATTATTTTTAAAATTCACATTAAATATTTTTTACAATTACATGGAATCAATACATAGCTTTTTTATAGATAATTTATTTTTTATATAAAATCTTAAAATTTAAATTTTTACCACAATTTGAAAGAGCTATTTTTTTAACAATAGATTTCAAGCTATCAACCCAAAAATTATAAAATAATCACACTTATTATTAATTTTACAAAAAAAATAAATTATAAATTTATATAACTGAATCGAGTTCAAATCACATCATCTTCAGGGTAATTAATATCCACAATAAAAAAAGGACATTTAATATAAGTTTAATCAAAAGTTGTCAAAGCTATTATTATCTGACTAGGTAATTTAATTAATTCTACTTAAGCAAACAGAACATTTTTTTAAAAAAAGAAACAATTATCACAATATTACATGAGCCAATCAAATCATCGTAAATGGACATTTAAATTGCAAACAATCCCTACTCGCACGTGTTTAGTTGCAAACACGCAATCTTTTTTTTTCCCTACAAATGATAATCAAACAAAAAATAGAAATAAAAAAATCACAAATTCAAAAAAAAAGAGTAAATAAAGCAACCCTAGCAGATAAAACAATATGTGAAAATAGTTTAATTAATTACGTTTTTAATGAAGTACCCTCGTCGCCTCAAAAGTCTACAAAACGCGAATAATTAATTATTGATTTGTAGCTATAATTAACCAACGACGTTGACTAGAATCTCTTCGATGAATACGACAGCTGTTGTCGCCGTTTGTTTATCGCTCACCGTGGCCTGCAATAAAAATAAAATAAAAGGATAGATTACGGAATCACATTTTGAGAATCGATCCCAGTTTTTATTGAAAGCTGTCTATATATTTGTTTATCATTAAAAAAATTAGTTAATATAAAATATTTATTAGAAATTGCAAAAATATACGAAATATCTTGCTGTTTTTTTTTATATATAAAATTTGATCTTTATTTTTTTTTCAGCTTCATTTTTTTTTATTTAATTTGATTTTTATATAAATTTAAATTCCATTTTTTTCTTATTCTTTTCTCGATTGAATTTTTTAATTTATTAGATTTGATTCTTATTTTTTTATTCTTATTTATTTTTATTTAAAATAATTTATAAAATTGATTCCCTTTTCAATTTCATTCCTTTTTTTTTTTGTTAGATTTGATCTTCATTCTTTTAATTACTATTTACTTTATTAAAAATAATTTTGTAAGATTATATTTTTTAATTTTATCATCTCTTAACTTTTTATAGGACAAATCTCTGGTTTTGATGTACATGCGGTCAATGGTTTGCATTCTTGAAGTGACCCTGTAAATCAATATTAAATAAAATGAAGAATCCATAAGAATCTTGCTTTGAAGATCCAATCCCCAGTAAAGGCTAAAGAGGTGATAAAACCTTTTTTAAAAGCATATAAAAAAATTATTCTTATAAAAAATGATTCCAAGTGAAACAATCGTAGTCTACCCTCATCATGGCCAGCAGCAGAAGTACATTTTTCTACGGTACGGCAAATGAGATTTTAATTATTTTTATATTTATCGACACTTTCAACTATAATAAGAGGTGTTTTAACTTTTATTTTAAAAATATTTTTGAAATATATATATATATATATATATATTCTTGTACGGGTATCAAAAATAATTTTTAAAAATTAAAAAAAATCATTTTAATATATTTATGAACGATAATATTTTTAAAAACAGCTTACAATCATATTTTTAAATAGTGATTAATACAAAAAAAACAAACGTAACTCTGCTTAGATAAAAGTCAACGGATGGGAATGATATTTTATTTTAATTTATTTTGTTAAGAGATGAACTCAATAGCAGCAGCAATCGTTATCTATAACCATTGTCAATGATTCTGTGCGTGGTATCAAATGATCAATGGGCACCGTTTTCATAATAGCTTGCAGGCCAAGTTACGAGGCTGAAACCCTGCACACGACTTTTTTTTATATTCATTTATCAGAGTCAACGGCATGACATCTGCGCAATCGAAGACCAGGAATCATGAGGGATCGTCTGAAAAACCCAACTGACGAAACGGTCAACGCTTCCCCTGCCTGACCAGTCTAGACAGGAAGATACAGTTGGCGCCATCAAACAGTGAATTCCTCTGTCTTTGCCATCCATGGAAGCGGATCCATCAGGAAATCATGTAAACAGTTCATATATTTTGTCCGGAAATCAGTTATTTCCCGGCATGCAACGGCCACGGCCACCCGTCGCCCGCCGTGGACACCTCAACCCCCCGCCCCCCTTTTTTTATGGGGTGATGACTCTTGCAAGCAGGCATCGTCCTAAACTGCTGCGTTGACAATGTGGTACACGTCACGATTCTACCAATGAGAATCTGGATGGATCTGCCATTTGGAATCTCGACCAGTCGGAACGGATTCAGATGTCTGGCTGACGGCATTCATTTGAATTGACCAGTCCAAAAATGAGATTCCAAAATCTATGGCTCAAATTTACCATGAGGATACAATTGGATGGTTGCGTTTCTGACTTTTTATCAAAGTTTACAGCACTCATGACATCATCTAATTTAAATACAAGTTCTCTATCATCTCTCTTTTTTAAAATCTTTTCAGTAATTTTACCATTTAAAAAATTCACTTGTAACTTGTAGATGCGAATCTAAGATGTCATCTTTTTTTTTTTTGCAATTGTTACTTTATCAATTTGTTTTTTTACTAGTCTAGAGTCCCAAAACAATTACAGTTCTTGCCATAAGCCTAGCACGCAACTAGAGTTGAAAAGTAACTCTTACAATCAAAGTTGTCAAGAACTCCATAGAGCTGAGCCGTATCCTGTTGAAAACTGGAATTGTTGACAGCTAGAGATTCAGAGTTTCTTTCACATTCATGTTCTATATTCAGACATTGATACCTGCATGCAGCTAAAAACACTGTTCAACATGTTCTGCAACTAAACAGCATTGCATTTGCTGTATCATCTTCTTTTCTTTTTTTTTTTTTTTTGCCTCAGCCACCCTCTAAACTGAATTGAAATAGAAAGAGGGGGGGTTCTTCAAAGATGAACTCTACTCGTCAACTTCTTTTAACCTTTTTTTCTGCTTTCTTCGTTGATCATGTAAACCTGGATGAGAAAGTAAAGTAACCTTAGGGCATGATAGACAGTTGGAATGAAAAAACATCGAAACAGAAAGATATGGAGAACTGAGAATACGTTTCTTCTCTTCCTTTCTTTTTCTCTTCAAACTCTCGATGTCTCTACGTTTTTCTGCCATCTCTTTCACGTCCATGCGTACCTGAGAGCAGGATAATTTTGAAAATGCTCGTGTTGGAGTCCAGGTGTAACCATATTTTGAATTTAAAGGCCCGCAGAAATGTTTGCTAAAGTAATCACAAAAAGTGGGGAAGAACATGAGAGTAGAATCATACCTCTTGACCAGAACTTCGGAGTGCCTGGAGTGGCTCCACGCAATCTTGACCAATAACCACCATTCTCCTTCTTTTGTTATCTCCCAAATTCACACCATGGTCTAACTTTTGCCTTGTTAATTCTTCAAACTGATGTTGCAGGAGAGGTGAAATCCCAGCCTGCAGGAATAAATGCGGTCAGTAGTTAAGATCCTTGCACCTGAAAATTCATTTTATTTACTGCAGGATAAATGACACGTCATAAGAAGAAATCTATTCTAGCATCATCTGAAACCAAGCATCAAACAAATGCTAGCCAAACTAGATTCCCATCAATGCCCCTGCTGAGTTGCACGTAAGATATAAAAGCACCCATGCACTATCAATAGTCAACATCAGAATCATTATAACCTGCAACTGAACCATTCAGGTTTCAAAAGCCTTCAATTAACCTAGATTATAACACTGCACAGAATTTAGGATAAGCTCCAAAGATGAAGTAAAATACTGCAGTAAGGCTCTGAAAGAGTGTGTTTCAACAACTATCAGGCAGACTTCATCATTTAACAACATATATTAATATATAAAAACAAACATCTCAGTATATGACAGGAAAATAAATTTTGCACATATACAAACAGTCGAACGTATATCCATATTTTACTATTTCCAAGAGCCCAGACATGTTTCTCCAAGAAGAAGAAAAAGAACCCAGACATGTTTAAGAGTTCTACAGTTTGTGTTTGATCAACGGCTTAACACATAATCAATGGTGACCAAGAAGAGTTAAAGGTAATGACCATTGGATTATTACCCCTGCCAAATAGCGATGTGAAAACGATTTTGGTTGCAAAGGACGTGAAAGCTGAGTGTTAAGCTCCTGCAAGTTAAATCCAAAAGAAATTACTATAGTTGCCTATTCAAGGAAAAAGAAATGACCAGACTCTCAAATTTCACAGAACCAAAATTAGAATAAGAAATTTGTTGTATTAAACAAAACCTGCTGCAAATTTTTCAGTTGCATTGAAGTGACTCTCTTTTGCTTATGATTGTTCACTCTTTCCTCCTCACTGTCATCATTCTCCACCATTAGCTCAATTGATTCTGCATTTTGTTCAAACCAGGTTTTCTTTGCCTTCTCCTAAAGTAGCACATGTACCAGTTACAGAGTGAAGCAGTAGTATTTCAGGAAAGTGATATTTCAAGTTTCGGAGACAAACTATGTAGACAGAAATAAGGAGATACCGAGTCACATGAACCAAGCAAAATATTCATCTACCTGAGAGTCCTTTCTTGTAATCTTGTCTATTTGACGTGCAAGAGACAGCCGTCCCATCACCTCTGACATGTATGACTCTTCTAAGGGAAATCTCTGAAAACTTTCCTGCATAAAGAGAGGAGACAATCCTACAATTTACTGAGGCAATCCTTGAATCCTAATCCTTTGTTCAAAAAGAATAAAAAACAGAGGCGGCAATCCTTAATGGAAATCCTACAATTCAGGGCTTCATGTAAAAAAGCAAGATTTCTAAGCGCTGATGATGATATAATTATGAAAAATGGCAAAATCTAATGTTTAAATTTCCAAAATCCTCGATCAACTCTAACCTCTCTTTAAAGAATAATACAATAGAAACCAAAACATATTTTTTGAGAATAATGCACTCAAACTAGTAAAGTTTGAAACGCCTCTACCTTTGAAAATGATTTGCACAAAGAGGCAAATTTTGAAGTATCATTTGATGAGATAAGGGCAATGCTGCATCCATCAGTACAAGCTCTAGCAGTTCTTCCACTTCGGTGAACATAAACCTAACACAAAAGGATATAATATAAGTTTAACAGAAAACAAAAGCATTTTTTTTTAAAAAAAATGTGATGCATCCCAATTTTTACTTCTGCTGAATGTGGAAGCTGATAGTGAACAACAGTTCGGACACCAGGGATGTCGAGGCCTCTGGCAGCAACATCGGTAGCAACAAGGATAGCATGTTCATTTGAACGAAAACGATCAATTGCCTGCATTAGACACAAAGGAGAAGGTGGTTGGTGTGAAGAAACACAAGTCACTGCATCTTCTAACAGACAAAATCACAAATTTAATTGGCAGAAGATAGCTGTTATGTTGAAAAACATAAAACTTAGTATCTCTGCCATTTGCTTCTCGCCGAAAGACAATGAAAGATGAAGAATTCCTAGATCAGAAACTTAAAACAAATAACTAAAAAGAAACATAAGAAATGTTGGTGGGCACAAGGCCGAGAAAAAAAACAAGCGAACTAATTTAAAAATCATAAAAACTAAAAAGAAACATAAGAAAAGTTTAACTGAAACCGGGTAACGGAACAAGTTCCAAATGCAAGTTGTAAAACCACTTAAAAAAAGGGTATAAATAGAAAACTAACTGGCCTAATTTCACTAACCCTGAAAATTTCCCCACTTTCCCATTGAAAACAGCCGCCAGACACATATCTCTCCCATTCCATCTCTCTCGCTTTCTATTTCCCTGTTGAAACTTTAGAGGTTGTTACAGATAACCTCCATCTCCCTTGTTTTGGTCTTTTCTTTTACTCAGCTGCCTTTATTTTCCGGTTATTGGCCTTGGTAAATGCTTCTTTCTTTTTTTTTATCTCAAATGTGTTGTTTTCGTTTCCAGTTTTCTAGACTATTGAAACTCCTCATTCGTGTTTCTTAGCTATTTAGAAAATGAAAAGCCTTTAACGCATGCCTACTATTCTATTTTGGCAGGTTCGTTCTTGCTGCAATTAGGTTGGGATTGTCACCTATGCTGATCACTAAAACTCCTCAGATCCATGCTTGCAAATTTCAATGAAAATTTGTTGCTGCAACTTTATGTTTTCACCTTCTTTTTTTGTCTATTGGCCATTGTTTCTTGCTGTGATGCTCGCATTATTTTCTTTTGGAAATACAAAACATTTAGACAAGTCACTAACACCTAGTTTAGTAATACAGTAAAAAATGACTAAGAGATTTGTTTTAATGGTTACAAAAAACACTGACCTAACCGAACCGGTTCGGTTTGAACTGGTTCTCAGTTCAGTTCAGTCCATGTTCCCAAAAAATCTCATCTCCCAGTTTGGTAGGAATTTTGAATCCAACCTGAACCAGACCGGACCGTGAACTCCCCTAGTGGGCACTTAATTTATTAAGCAGGGTTTGCAATCGCCTTTTTTCTATTAAGAGACACTGTTGAGAAAACTCTTGCAATATTTAACACTCTCGCTCACTTAACATGAGACACTTGAATAGCTGCACCACAACTGATGATTTGCATTTCCAACTAAAACCATATGCAATGCATCTGATTAATAAGTTGCTTTCCATCTTTCAAGGCACATCATTGACCGGTGGCTCTAATATGTGTTCAAAACAAGTCTACAACTGTTTACAACCAATTTGAATAACTAGATTACAGTATCAACAACATGAGGCATTAAATCTTATTCATTTGTTAATTTAGTTATTTGAGAATTGTTCTTGAGCATTAACTTTAAACTCAGTACCACTTGCAAAATTCAAATATCACATTATAAATGAATATGGTTCAAACTACTTCAATAAAAAAAGGAAAAATACAAATCACAAACCTTCAAACGAGCTCGCTGCTGCATCTGAGCATGAAGTGTCCAAACATTGATGCCTAGGATGCGCAAAAGGGCAGAAGTGTGGCGCAATGCTGCAATTGATGTACAGAAAACAATTGTGCGACCTTGTCCATGTACACTCAATATATAATACAGGTAAGCATCTTTATCTTCCTCCCTACATCTGCAGTCATTTCAGTAAAAATTGAGAAAGGAAGTCCTGCAATATGATAAAATATTTTTTTGCTAAAACAAAAACATAAAGATTACATATTAAAGTGCAAATGTAAAGGCAAAGAGTGTAATTGATCCTTTCATTAATAACTCCAAAAATTAAGAATTAAACAAGTTAATCAAGTTGATGATTTACCAATCAGAGTGAGCAAGATGAGATCCAAGAAATCTTATAAAAATATATCTTGTGTGCACAAAAAAAAAATAACAGTACACAAATAAAAAGGTGGAGTGCAACCATTGAACTACAGCCCATGTAAATTCTGAGGACAAGCCGATAACCTTGGAATAATATTTTGGCCACGCAAACCAGTCTATAGACATGAATTTGCATAGGCATGCATGTGTGCATGTTGGAATGTTAGACCTTCTAGATATCAACATGGCCAGCCCTATTGTAAAATAATGGTATGCCAAATTTAGAAATCCAGTACAAGCTTCAGAACATCCCACCATGCAGCTTGTAAACCACTTAGATTCTCGCATTTAGAAGCTGTAAAGATTCTAATGTGAGATGCAATGTAAGACACATACTCTATAAATGATTCCTCAAGCTTATTTGCGAGGATCGATGCATTTGTCAGGTCAATGATGGCAGCATTTGCTCTCATTCCTGCTCGTTCAGAGAGCATTTCTATAGAATTCAGCCCATCAGCCATTGATTGCTTTGATTTTAATGAGCCGCGCTTTAGCTTCTTGCGAAAATCACCAGATAACGCTAGAGTTGCAGAAAAAACAAATGTTTGTCTTTTCTTTATTTGCATGTTTGAAAGTGTTTCACAATTTTCTGAACTTTGAGATTGTCCTCCAATTGAACCACTGGTCATGGGCAGCATGTCAATAATAGACTGCAACTCACGAAAATGTCCATTTTCAATCATTCGATCTGCCTCATCCAGCACGAAGAAAGATAATGAATGCAGCTGCAGAGGAAAACAAACATAGACAATATGTCATATGAACAAGGTGCTCAAATGGAGGCTAGAGTAGAGAGGACATTCAGTTTAGACATTTTTTTTATAAAGCCACATATATGCACTTATAAGAAGTGGATTTGGAATCTTGTAAGTCGCGGAATTAATAAATTTACTTCATGTACAGTATGCAGCCTTCTGGGGGAATTGGCTGAGACAGCAGTCAACACATTTGTTGAGCTTCCAAAAACTCAGTCCCATGCAGAGCTAATTTGTGAATACAATGGTGCTGGGCATGGTGTACGTGATAGTGGTTTTAGTGGCCAGCAGTTTCTCAAAGTAGTTGCAGAAGTGGCAAGCTCAAGGATTTCTTGATTATATATAGGTGTCATGACAAGGCAAAGGTGTCAGCGTGAATGTCAAGAGTAAGGACAGTGGCAGTTGTGAAGAAATAGGGTTGCAAATTTGCGATGCTAGAAAGATGATATAAGCTATGACGGTCATAGCAATTCAGCTAGCTGTATGTGAGAGCTGGGAAATGGTTGAGCCAGCCTCCTTCGAACTCGTGAGAACCAGCAAGGGGTTGAGTAATATAAATTCTGCAGTGTCAGTGCAGGAAGCTCTCGGATAAATGGTTGTTATGAGTAGCCTTCAAGTGCATGCTTGTCATTTAGCAGCCATGGCAGGCTGCACCATTCAAATGACACCTATGTGGCTGGAAAACTATTTTTATCTTCTAATAATTAGTAGCCCCGTCTTGAACTTTAAATTTTCCTGTTCTATTCAAGCGTGAGGCTACTAGTAGCAAGCTGTTGCACAACATTGACAACCTATTAACTAAATAGTAGAAGGCAAAATATGTTTTATCTAGAAATCAAATGTGTAAGGATCCAAAAACTAAATCAATAATAATAAAAAAGTTAAACTGATTCTAGCAGAACAAAGACATACCCTCCCTGAATACATCCAATTTATATATCGCATGCAATTACTAACCTCAACAAGATGTTTTTCCCCTCCTGACATAAGTTCCCACAGCCTCCCAGGAGTCCCAACAATAATCCCAGGCCTTGTTTTCAAAAGTCTTTCCTGCTTCTCTGTTGACATCCCACCAACAATAGAAACCACCCTGATATTGATACCATGAGCTGCTTCCTTAATATGGTCAGTCACCTGGAATGGATAAAAAGAAGACCCACATGGAAACTCCAAATCTCACAAAGCTAAATTTGCAGAATCTAAGAGCATGTTGGAGAACTCATGATCAGTGCTGAGAATTTCATTCAAAATTATGACTACCTGAATGGCAAGCTCCCTTGTTGGAGTGATTATGAGAGCTCGCAAAAAACCTTTTGGTTCAAACCTTCCAGCTTCCTCTCCCATATCATCACCCATGTTTGAAGCCTTATCTTGTTCCTCAAGGAGACGTTGCAAAATAGGCAAACCAAAAGCAAGAGTTTTGCCTGAGCCAGTTTCTGCAGCTCCAAGAACATCCTATAACATGAAGGCACATTGATGAGAATCAGACCAAACAGCATTATCCAAAATTAAGCCTTAGGCAATGACCTTAACCAACCTTCCCTTGATGAGCTGCGGCAGGAATACAAGCTTTTTGTATTGGTGTTGGTTCTTTGAACCCGAGCCTATATATTGATTTCATGAGCAGAGGATGAAGTCTCAACTCATTCCATGCATAAAATTCAGTCTCGTCAACTGATTCTCCTTCTACATCATCCTTGTTATTGCTAACTAAATTCACACAATTGCAGAGTCATGAACAATCTTCACATTGGTAAATTAACAACGATTCACTAAAGTTTTTAATAAGAAAATGCACCAAAACAACAATAACAGACAAAATATCAATCAATAGCACATGGAATCATAGAAAAAGATTTCTAGTGATCGTGAATTTTCGAATGACCGAGGCGCAAATGTTAGGAGATCAAAATGTATCTTGGTAATTCAGAGTCCAGCCACAAATTCCAAACTTGCCTTAATTTATAGACATCGAAATCAAGGAGCCTCAAAGCTGACCAACATGTCAGTAGCACAAATAAACTCAGCACTTAACGAACGAGTAAAAAGTGTTAGCACATGCCCCAAACTTAAAATACTACATTAAGCCACAAGACGGGATCCATAATTTATATGAGAAGCACTTACCAGAAGTAGTTTCCTCAACCTTTGATGATTCCTTCGCTTTCTTCTTTTTCTTCTTTCTCTTCTTCCTCTTTTTCTTATCATCCACGTTTATCCCCTCCTCCTTCATCTCCTCTTCAACCCCGTCAGCATCAGCATCAACATCAGCATCCTTCTGCTTCTTGGATTTATTCTTTCTTTCTTTCTTCACCTTCTTATCAAGACCAGGAATTTCTAAACCATAATCACCCTCATCAATCTCTTCAAGTGAAAGAAACCCTGCATCCATCCCCCGGGAAAAAAATCATAAAAAGAATCAGGTTCAGGTCCAAGCTTAAACCCTATAAACCCTACTGCAAAGTATAGTTAAGAAGAAGGAAATAAAAGATGGAATGGGTGAAGCCGACCTCCTTCGAGCTCGTGAGAACCAGCAATAACAGAGAAAGGATCGTCTTGAGAGATGGAAGAGTTCCATGGGAGTGAGTCGAATCGGTCGAGTTCTGGGTCAATTTGATTTCGCTTTCTTTTCCCCATTTTTTTGCTGGACTGTTTAGGAGATACTCGTGGCACTGCTTCTGTAACGGCGGCCATTCCAGAGTTGCGAGCTTCAAACACCCTGGTATTTTTTCCCTAAATGCACTGTCTGCTGTAGTTTAAGCAAGGCAAGGCAAGACAAGGGCATACATAAATATTTATTTGGTCCCTTTACCAGTACGAAATGACTCATTAAGTCCCTCTACTAATAGAAAATAGCATTGTGTCCCTCTATACAACGAAGTTTTTATTTTTTAACATCAATGCCTTAAAGATGTTGATCTTCTATAGTTTCTTGTTGACCACCAATATTATCTTGAATGATCTTAATTGTAATTTATTTGTTATTTTAATTAATCAATTAGAGAGGAAATGGTTGTTGTTTTATGCTAGATAGACATGTAAGGACGTGTTAGTGACCATTTTCTTAGTATTATACATGCTAAGAACATAATTGTTCTATTATTTAAGAAGACAATTAAGACATTGTTTTCTAGGCGTGGACTTACTATGTCGCGTTTATATAGACAATGCTATGATGGAGCTAGCAACATGCAAGATGAATTTGATGGCTTTAAAAGATTTGAAAATGAAACAAAATCCGTACATATATTATATTTATTGTCTTGCCAATCTGTTGCGATTAATACTTATTTGTGTGGAGAGAAAAATGTTTATATTGCTTTGGTACTCAATGTTGTTTTTAGTTGACTTTGGTTTGATATTGCGTTCCAAACAAAGTTTTGAGGGAAAGAGATAAAATCATTGTTTTGTAATTGTAAAACTAGAGTTTCGATTGCTATGGGAACCGTTAAAAACACTTTCGAACCACCTTTTAGAGGAAGCAGAAAAACAAAGCTTTCAAGGCTACATTTCATTTCTCCACAGTCAATGAATTACGACCGAAGGTATAAACAAAGTAAAGTATAAACAAATAGCAAAAATAAACAAGCACCACCGGTGGTTTCCAAAGCAGAACACTAATCACAGGCACACCATCGGTGGTCTCTCTCTCCACAATCGAGGGCAGCTCACTTTCTCCACAATCGGGGGCAACTCTCTCCCTCTCTCCACAATTAGGGGCAGCTCTCTAAGAGCACCACCACCATCCCCCTCAGCACCGGTGGCTTCTCCTCCACTCTAGAAGCTCCGTCGTGACCTCCAGCGACAACAGCAAGCCCCGACACAGAAGCAACAGTGGCGGAAACAAGCTTCCGATGCTCCTCCCAGCCACTACAAGAAGAACCACCTCGATCTCTTCTACCCATTGGCATCGGCACGTGAGCCTCTCATCACCGTCAGCCGACCACCTTGCTGATGTTCATGTGTTACGTGAACAGTGCATAAACGAATTAATTCACTCTACACTGTTCACGCAATGCATGAACAATGCAGCGCACCATTTTCTCTTATGTTTTTAAATCTTGGGTTGGGCTGGGTTGAACCTGCTCTAGGCTTAGCCCAAGTCCAGCAAAGTTGGGCCTTTTGGCCCAGCTTGGCTGGGTCGACTCATTTAGTTGGTCAGACCTCTTCTGATTTTTTTTTAAAAATCATATTTAAAAAAAAATATATGTAGATAGAGATCAATCATGATGAATGGGAAAGGAGTGTGATTTATTTTAACTCCACAACCCTGTTGTTTTTCAATTGATTATGGATCACAAACATGCAACTAGATTTTTCCTTGGAATTCATCTCTACAACATGTAGATAGATATCGTGAAACTCAGTATAGATCACAAATGTTGTTACTAATAATATTTTATCAGATATTGTTCCTTGATCAAATAGAAAGGGATCACAAAGGCATCCACGTATCGATTTAGTTTGTGATGAAATTGCAAGTAGTTTGACGGAAGAATAAAAACAAATGTTTAATTTACTTGAATTATTAATTACATTTTATTGTTATGATTATTAATCTATAATATTTATAAAACAATATGTGTGTGTGTGTGTGTGTGTGTTAATCTATAATATTTATAAAACAATATGTGTGTGTGTGTGTGTGTGTGTGTGTTAATCTATAATATTTATAAGACAATATGTGTGTGTGTGTGTGTGTGTATATGTGTCATTTAAAGTAATTTCACAAGTTGACAGCAATATGAAAAAGCATAGTAACCAAACACACTAAAATGATTTTTCATTGAACCTCAAACTCAACCACAGTTTTAACCAAACACTTCAATTTCAGTTATGAATCGCAGCTAAAAGCGTTTTTTATGAAACTGTTTTTTTTAAACCACAACAGCAACCATAATACCAAACACACTCTTAGCTTGACAAATGTCATGGAAACCTCATGTATGAGAAGAGCTGTTTTTTTATGAAAAATAATATAACAAAGATTGTTAAACACATTTAATAATGATGAAATCTCAGGTGGTTGAGGTTTGCATCAAGAAACCATGCTTCGAAGAGTCGGTAATGCATGTTAGGAATTACATTATGGATATTTGGTAAATCTTATGATAAATTTTGCCTCCAATGTTGATGCGCTCAAGATCATTATCGAGAAAGATGTAAAATGTTAACCTTTAGGTCATATATTAATATCTTAACGATAACAATTATATGAAAATGAACTAATATGCTTGGACAAGATTAAGTTTAATTAGATTTACATGAAGATTAAATCAACAACCATGAGGAATTGAATGAAGAAGTTCATCAACAAGTCAAAGGTGCAAAACAAGCTAAGACTTAGTTCTCAAGGATTGATTTTTATGCTTATTATTAAATCTTTATATCTTACCCAATAGAAAACTAAAATGATTACAGACACTTCACATTGCATGCATAAATAAAAATGATATACATTTAATTGGTTCAAGTTTCACTAGGTTTGAAACTGACAAATCTAGTTGTTATATTTTGAAATAATCGATCGTCTAGGCATACCAAGTGAATCAACCAACCTTTGTTCTTCAATAATAAACACATAAGAATCTTACAAGAACTGATCGCTTGAATGACATGGTCATTTGAACAAATTGATCGCTTTAGTTGCCAAAGACATTCTAACATCTATAAACAACTTTTTTGAAACATATATAGCTTTACCCATGTAAAATTAAAAGAGAGATTCTTAACACACATGATATAAAAAGTTATTCCAAAAGAAAAATCACTATAAATCATCAATCATAACATACTATAGACATGCTAAATTGGTTGACGTGAATTCACCGAAGTCATTATATCTTTCACTTGAATTAGTTAAAGAGTATAATACTCAAACATTACTAGTACTTAAGATGTGAATATAGACTTGTCGAACCATGTTAAAATTGAGTTTGGATTCTTTTTTTTCTTACTTTAACCACTTTAATTATATAGGTGATTATTGTGTTATACATGTTTAATGTGTTTATTTGTATTATTTGATATAACTAATGAGATATCTAACAGCCCCAAATGTTATCATTAACTTCATCTCATAACAACATAGAATTCAGAGTAAAAGGGTCAAGTTTGTGCACTTCTTTACTCGATATAACCCTATGAATTTGTTTTCAATTTGTATTTGATGAAAAATATATTAGGAACCATTATTTTAAGCATTGCAAATAAAAATCAAAATATCATAAATACAATTTAAAAAAACTACTTAAGTGACGAGGGATAAAACATGATAACCTATAAGATTTTTTTTATTTTTTTTATTTTGTGAAAGACATGATTTTGATATTCCAAAACTAAATTATGTATTGTCATTTGTGGTAAGTTAAAGTGTAATTCTCAACAATTAACAAACTTTTTAAATCTTTTAACATTTTAATTTTTAC
The DNA here is from genome assembly GCA_029228465.1 of Salix viminalis. Taxonomy (NCBI): domain Eukaryota; kingdom Viridiplantae; phylum Streptophyta; class Magnoliopsida; order Malpighiales; family Salicaceae; genus Salix; species Salix viminalis. The sequence continues at coordinate 11,863,297 of CM055435.1, forward strand.
ATTTATGAGCATTTTATCTAAATTCGTAAATTTATTGATTTTTTTCTTCTTCTCATAGTTTCAATTATTTTGATTTTCGAATTTCAAGACTTTTTTCTTCTTCTAAATTAGCTCTATTTTTACTTTACATGATAAAATAATAAAAATAATCCACAAAAAAGACACGATAAGAAATTTCTCGAGTGGAAGGTTTAAACAAAAATATAGAAATCACATTAAAAAAATAGAATAAAGAAAGGAAATTGGTGATGAATGTCTGAATGCTGGAAGGATATACGGAACGAAACGATGAAAACAAGCTTCCCACCCACGAACAAGCTTTCATGGATTGTTTTTAACGTTTTAATTTTAATGGAAGTACGTGCCATCACGCGCCACAGATTCACCACCGGTGTCCTCTCCCTTGCCACCAAAATATCTTCTACCAAAATACCATACAATGCCCTCCTCCCTTCTCCTCCTCAAATCCGTCCTCTTCTTACATCCAAAACCTCACTCCTTCCCTCTTTCTCACATCACCGCCATGTCCACACAAACCAAAACTCGCTTAAGAGGGGTCGTTTTCGACATGGACGGAACCCTAACCGTCCCCGTCATTGATTTCTCTTCTATGTACAAGGCCGTGCTAGGAGAAACCGAGTATCGCAGAATCAGGCAAGAAAATCCCTCTGGCATCGACATTTTGCATCTCATTGAGAGTTGGAGCCCCGATGAGCAGCGAAAGGCCAATGAGACCATCCTTGATTTCGAGCGACGAGGTCTCGAGCGATTACAAATCATGCCTGGTGAGTCATTGGATTGCAGCGATGTGGCGTCGTAAATTCGTTTCTTACTTGAGTTCACCTGCTGATTTTTTTTGGAAATTATTGAGCCGCAGGTGCAGCTGAGCTCTGCGGGTTTCTTGATTCCAAGAAAATTAGGTACGAAAAGTTTCAGCATACAATTACCGGTTTTTCATTTGCGCTGAGGGGTTTGGTTTATTTGTGATTGAATAACCTAATTACTTTTTAACCATTTAAATGCGTGAATTAGTTCCATATTATCTATCATGGCTATATATAAGAGCTACACTGGATGCTTTTGGGTAGCTTGAGTTGCTATAAAATGAATATATATCTCCCATTTTACTACTAGCAAGAAGGTGGACTATTCGTTTATTGTTTTTTTTTTTAAAAAAAAACAATGGTGGGTTGGGATTTAAAATTGAGCCTTGATTAGTCTCATGTTACAATGCATGTTAGATTTGCTACAGAATGTGTGTTGTGTGGGAGTGAATTGCTGGTATATTCGTGAAGTGATGATCTGGGGTGACAGGCTGAAAAGTTGAGAAAAACAACTTAATTCACTGGCAAGTGTGCAAGTGAAATAATGTTAAATCTGGATTTCATATGATTTTGCATGTCAGGTAAAATTCAGAATGTAATTGATGCGTGAGTTTTGCTTGCAATTATGCCATAGACAAATGCAGCTCTTGCAATCACACTGTTTTCCGAAAGAAATCATGTGGCATCTTTATGGTCATGATAGCAAAGCTTTTACTTGTTTTCAGAAGGGGATTGATTACTCGAAATGTCAAGCAAGCAGTTGATCTCTATCATCAACGCTTTGATGTAAGTTAAAAACACATTTATTAGAGTGCATCAAGGTTCTTGAGTGTATGTAACATGAAGATTATTTCTGCCATAGCTCCACAATCTTCTTTGATTGCACGGAGAAATTACATTTTAGCATGCAATGCATGGAATGGGCTTTTAAAGAGTGAACTGCTGTAGCAGAATCTTTCAGGTTAAACATCTACTGGTGAGGTTGTCCAATCTGCATGGGTCTACAAACAAAATGCGCTGTCTGGTCCATACAAAGTCCATCAGGACTGTAAATCAGGGAATGGGAGCTTCATGGCGTAAACTTTTCCCATGTCAAATTTGACTGTTTCTTCAAAAACCACTTTTTTACTCTCTCTCCTCCCCAAGAAGTCCCTCAGGATTGTTTATGTGCTTCCGGAATCCTTAGTTGCCGTATGTACCAAACTTATTTTTTTATATGCCATTCTTGGATTCTTCTTCAACTTGAGCATGGACACTTTGTGTACCTGCTCAAATGTTTGCCTCTTATTGTCATGAATAACTGATACTTCCCTGGGCTCAATTTTTACCATTTTGCTTCAAAGAGCAGAAATTTTGTAATTTTGCTTTCGGTTATGAAGGAAAAGAAAGCTTCTGCTGAAAAGAACCCTTTTTTTCTTCATTCATTCCTCCCCCTTTTAGTGTACAGCTACCAAAAAGTTCTGCTATATTTTTCAGATAAAAATTATAAAAGGACCTTTTACTAATTTTAAGCAAAGAGCAATACCAATACACCTCTTCAGATGTGACCCGGTTTTACAGTGCTATTTCCACATTGTCTGTCCGTTGCACAAGGACCCTTTTTTAATTGTTTTACCAGAAATATTAATCTACTACCATGCTGTGTTTTTTGCTGCAGATTATGTTTTCTCCAGCATTAAGCAGGGAGTTTCGTCCTTATAAGCCAGATCCTGCTCCTCTGCTGCATATCTGTTCAACTTGGGATGTCCAGCCCAATGAGGTCATGATGGTTGGTGACAGCCTCAAAGATGATGTGAGTGATATTCTTCTTAAATTCTTTTTTGATACATTCTGCTGTCTTCGATGCTTATATCAAAAGGATGGAAGTTTGCTTCTACAAAGAAGGGATGATGCGAAGCAATGTTCAACTTTCTCATTTAGCACAGAATTTTATTCTTAGGGTGTATTTGGCTCTGCGTTTCAAAAACGCTTTTGAAAAAAATTTGAATTTAAATTTTATTTTTAACTTTAAATTAAAAAAAATGGTGTTTTTAGATCATTTTCATGTGCTGATGTCAAATATAATTTTTTTAAAAATAAAAAAACATCATTTTGATGCATTTTTAAATAAAAAATACTTTCAAAAACAACTACAACCACACTCTTAATCAGTCATTTACCGGTGAATTATGTTACCTATGCTTAAGCAATGGGTGATTGATTTTATGGCTTGTACAGGTGGCCTGTGGAAAGCGAGCTGGAGCCTTCACATGCTTGCTCGATGAAAAAGGGAAATATGATTCTGCTGATTTTGCCAAGGTGGACCTAGAACCGGACTTCAAGGTCGCTTCCCTTGCCGAAGTTCATTCACTATTGGAGACGAATTTTGATCTGATGCCTTGATTTTCAATCTCTTGATGAAGACTTTCTACTCTTCAATGGAGATTTTTTTATTTATTATTTATTGTCATATTAGTTAGGACTTGAAGAGGGAACCTTCACTCTAAAAAAACCCCTCCATGACGCTAGATAAAGAAAAGGTGCAATGCACCAATCCAAACAAGGAAATGAGTTGTACCAAAATAAAAAAAAATAAATAAATCATTAACTGAATTGCAAAAACTTTTAAGAGAATAGTTTATTGCAAATCCATAAATTTGAGTGTGAAGGGCTAATTTGATAGGAAGAAAATCACCACACCGACTCAACGTCCATTCGTCTATCCTTGTTTCTCTGGTCACCAAGAAAAAATAAATAAAAAAATATAGACCACTGCCAGTGTCTCCAGCATTTATAGTGAACCGTTGGGAGTTTGCGAATATTGACTCTTATATTTTATTATCTGTTTGGGAGTGGTTGAGATTTTTTAGAAATGTATTAGAATGTTATACTTTTTATTTTTTTAAAATTATTTTTGACAATTAATATATTTTTCTATTGTTTGATCAAATTTTTAATCATTTAATTATTCTGCATATGCCAATAACTCGTATGAATCATTATATAAAAAAATTCTTATAAATTCTTTTAGGGGAGATATTGTGATACCTAGCTATTCTTGTAGCGTTTGGACAAGAATTGACACATAAAATTGCTCTTGTGGCTTCCAGTTGCACTCTACCGTGTCTTTCAGTATCTACTTCCTTTTGGAAATAGACTCAGCTTCTGCCATACCACCAGAGCCATTTCGTCATGGACAATATCCTGCAATTTGTTTCTAACAGGAACCGGCCAACATACGAGCCTACCGGTGAGAACATTTCGACACCCACGATGGGCAGCTCAAACTTGAGTAGATGGAAGTCTTTTGCATGTGAAAGAAACTCGAGAGTCGAAAAGATAGGAAGTTACCTGGGTACAAGGCGACCAATGCAACGACCAACTCCTGCGTTTATGTAATAAAGCATACTTTGAACTTTGATCCCAATCTCCCCGGTTATTAAACGAGAAAACTGGTTTGGCAAAACTACCTTAGTTTTTACCTCAAGAAGCCTTGGCGCCCTGCCTCCATAACGGTTGTACAACTTAAGAAGAGCAACTTCAATTAAATGCTGTGAAACTATAGTTTGGGGTCTGCCTGATGGATTAACAAATCCTATAGCTTGTATGGATGCTGGAGGGTTGAAGTGCCGAGCAGAGGGGAGGGGACAGTTGAATAGAGAGCTGAAATTACGAGAGAAAAAAAAATGAAAATTCCTCGTATTATTCCATGCATAGTTTGTTGACTAATCCTCGTTCCAGAACAAATTTGGCAAACTGAACACCAAGCGTTGTTATCAGATAGTTACACTTGAAGCCGCACTTATAAGAACCTTACCAGCAACTCTGCTTCCTATTTCAGCTTCTTGGCAAGTGTTTTTTTGCTCCAAAACCTTGTTGCTGGATGTTTGAATCTTAGAAGGAGAAGTTGTAGACCCAGCAATGTTACATTAATTAGGTGCCTCACGTAATTAGGTGCCATTGATGGCACTAGAAGTTCATCATATCTTAAGATCTTGTCAATTATGTTCAGGATTGGCCGCACTCTTTTTGTTTCATTAATTTTTTAAAGAAATGAGCGAGGAACTAGAATGGACTCTGTCCAAACTACCAATCCACACAGCTGAACTTGAAATAAGTCTGGTCAGTTTAAGAATAATGCAAAATTCACCTGCAAGAAAAAAAAGATTTAAGATTTTAGTACATACCTAGGAATCATTTATAAGCAGGATTGTTTGCAAAAGTCAAAAGGAAATATAGTTCCCAGATCCAAAAAACAAAGGCTTTCCGGTCTTAATTTCCATGAAGCTTATTTTTCGGTCTGGGGCAATTTTATTAACCATTTAATGAATGATTGGAAGGCTAATGGACTTGAAAAGTTCTGAATTAGCAGTTGGACGTCAAATTAAGAGAATAATAAAACTATAGGAACAAACAGCATACGAACCTGAATGGCAATTTTTTCAGCAAACAATTCCAGAGGTATGGACAGCAAACAAAGTCTCGATCCTTCGGTTAGTGATGCGTATTTGTGGCACCATTTGGTTTACACAAGATATCCTCAATAGTAAAGGGAGACAGACAACAGAACATCCATATCAAGACACCCGTGTAAAATTTTCAAAATCATGAGAAACAGCAGGTCCTTTCATCAACAATATGAGGCCACCCAGCAGTTCATAGATTGACTTGGAACAAGGATGCAGTTTATCAGCAGCATAGAAAAAAAATGAGTGGTGTTATTAATGCTTATCCAACTGTACCCGGGCGTTTTTGTTAAGCACCTATCTTTCATCATTGTTCTCACCTCGGATACTACATCCCATCTCCTTGAAGATGCATGTAAATTTGAAAGAGAGACATAATTCGAAGGGTTTTCAGGTTCTAACTGAATAAGGAACCTATAAGCCAGATCCTGCATCTCGGAATTTCCATGGATTATGGAAGCATTTACAAGAGCCCCCCAAACACTTGGACTAGGTGCCATTGGCATAGTTTTAATATAATCTAAAGCTTGGCCAAGCTGGCCTGATCGGCCTAACATATCCACAACACAAGCACAAATCTCAACGGTTGGCTTAATTTTATATTTGTTTATTGCAGATTTGTAGATGCACAGGCCTTCACCTACCAATCCTGCCCGGACACAAGCAGAAAGAACCCCTACTATTGTTATCATGTCCGGTTTATTCCCAAGCTGAAGCATCTTGTTGTATACAGAGACAGCTTCCTCTCCCTTCCCGTGCAATCCATAGCCAGAAATCATTGAACTCCAAGATATCGGATCCCTATGAAAATAACAAAACTCAAAGACTTGTTTTGCATGATCCAAGCTCCCACACTTGGAATATACGTCAATCAAAGCATTGCATAAAGAAACATCATTATTGAATTGCTTCCTAATGGCATATCCATGAATTTGTTTCACACCAATTAAACCAGAAACCACGCTACAAGCAGGAAGAACACTCACAAGCGACACCTTATTAGGTTCTACTCCATCCCTGACCTGCATTTCATGAAAAAGAACCAGTCCTTCTTCTAGAGCTCCATTCTGCACATAGCCATTGACCATCGCTGTCCAAGCATAAACATTTCTACTCTTCATTCTATCAAAAACCCTTCTACCCACCTCAACTCTATCACTCCTCGAATACATATCAATCAAACAGCATCCCAAATGAACTCCTGTACCAGAACCCACGGCCAGTTCAATTCTCACTATAAACCCATGAAGCTCCCTCCCAGGGTCCCTTTTCCTCATATGCCCATTACACAGAGTCAAGAGACTGGAAACTGTAAATGCATCAGGTTTTAACCCCTCAATCTGCATGTCTTTAACAAAACCAGAAACCTCCTTATCGAAATTACGATCCCCTGAATCCGCATAACCAGAAAGAATAACATTCCAAGAACCAACATTTCTCTCAGGCATTTCATCAAACAGTTTCAAACATTCTCCAAATCCCCCACATTTGCTATACATTGACATAAGAGAATTGGCAACTATAACATCCAAAACAAACCCAGTTTTTAAACTTTTCCCATGAATCAATTTCCCTGCATTCAAGTCACCAATCTCGTGGCAAACTTTTGACATTGTTGCAAGGGTAAAATCATCAAGCAAAACACCATGGCAACACATTTGATAAAACCAACCAAAAGCTTCATTATAAGCACGATTTTTTACAAACCCATTAATCAGCGAGTTCCATAGGTAAACACTCTTGATATGTAGAGAGTCAAAAACGAGTTGGGACTGAGCTGGGACACCGAATATAGCATAAGCAGAGATGAGTTTGGTGGCCAAAAAAGGGTTTTGCGTGAAGCCAAGAGAGAGACTTCGAGCATGGCATTGTTGAGTGAGTTTGAGAGATTTGTGGGTGAGTGAGAGATGGATTAAATCTAGGAGGTTTTCAGCTGAAGAGACCACAGTGGCGTAGCAGTAATTACGGGAGCTTCTGAGGTTAACTGCTTTCCATATAGAGAGAAGGGTCATTTAGAGCTCTGGAGGCTTGTTTGAATTTGGCGGGTGATTCTTATAGTAGACTGTACGGGGGGAAACGTATTGGGCCGGTGGGTAGGGAATATGGGCCTAGCCCGTAGGTCGCTTTGTTAACAATGGATCCTTATTGTTCAAAGTTGGATTTAGCCCCTTTGTTTTTTAAGATTTGAATTTTTAAGAGAATAATAATAAACCATTTTCACTATGCTTTACAATATATTTTATAAGTTTTTAATATGGGTCTTCATTTATTTAAAGTGTTGAAAATAATTTCTCTTTTTCACATTGATTTTAGATTTCCAAAGATTAATTTTTTTTTAAAGTGGTTTGAAGGGGCATTCTAGCTTGAAAATAATAAAGTAATATCAAGAGAAAATATGGATATAAAAAAAATATACAATGATGTGTTCTATTTGTAGTTTGCAACTCTCACATTCTTTCTAGTGACTATAAAAATGAAAAATTTACGACTGTAGACCACCAATGTTCTTGCAAATTTAGGCTTAAGAATTAAATATTTAATTTTCATCATTGAATAATAAACTACATGATGTCCTCAAATGGCGTGGTATAATGACAGAGGGTTTGCGATTTGTACAGCAAATCTCAAGTTCGAATCAAGATGTGTATTCATTGTAAGAGTCTGGAACAATCGAGATTTTACTTGCTCATCTGAACTCATAAAAAAATAAAATAAAATATATGACAACTTAAGCCAAGAACATGAGCGTGGAAAAAGAAAGATTTTTCTTGTTTTGTGAAATTGGATGGTCTATAGTTTATAGTGGCCAGCAAGGAGTTTCTATCTATAGTTTATAGTTTATAGAACATCTTAATTTTAAATATTTTTCTCAAAAGATAAAACAATATCCCATTAATTTCTTGGAAATAAACACCTAATGCCGTTAATAATAAAAATAATAGCATCTCAAGCTTGTACATGGCACACAGCACTGTGACACTAAATTATTCAATTTGTAATTTAAAAATAATTTTATATATATATAAAAAAGGAGAGAATGTTCTATTTTCCCATCATATCCATATGGTCACTGGAATTCATTCGAGGTCGTTTTCATGGAGGTTTCCTTTGTAATTTAATAGATACAAGCAAATCTAGATTGATTCTAACGTAGTACTGCTCCATGTAAGACAGACCTGCATGTCGTTTTCCCCTTCTCATCAAGATCAACTATATCCTTCATCGAATCTTTGTCTGATAATCTATATAACAAGTGGATATGTCCTTACTAAAATATAATTCTTATTATTATTGTATTAAAATAATAATAAAAATTCTATTTTTATTAACTTCAAATTAATTATTTTTTTTTTTTTTTATATTACCCGAAAACCGAATGTCTAAAAGCATAAGTTACGAGATCAGAAAAGATAACGTACGACACAAGTGGAAGCGAGAGAGAATCTTGTTCCGATCCGAACGTGGGATTCACTGATTGACACAGGCTGATTAGACAAGATGATTTTTGCTGACGTCATTGAAACTTTGTTAAGAAAGAATATCATGGCATTAACTAATCAAAAAGGACAGCACGGATTGTCCTAGATTGGAAGTACTCTCCTCGATCACATATTTTATTTTCGAAATATTTAGCTATTAGCATAGAAAATAATGTATATATGAATTAATACATCATAATTTGTTTTAAATTCCAACACAAATCTCAATTATTTTCATCCTCCACATTTATGAAGTGTAGTTTTATATAAGAATGTTTTCGTTAGATTAATTTAAATATATATATAAACATACAAAAAAGATATAAAATACTTAAATAATACAATATTTTAATGATTAAGATCCTAAACATGTATCAACATAATTTATCTATTTATCTACTTATATATTATTTACTAGATGATTCGAGCTTATCAATAGCATGGCCACATCCTACTCCTGCTCTTGCCCTCTTCCATAACATCATCAAAAATTGATATAATTGTTAACATTTATTGACACATTTGGGTTTAACATCTCATCATTTTCATTGTGGCTAGGATTAAAATAATAAATTATATGTTGATCAATAAATGGATTATCAAACATACTATCATCAATCCTTTGTAGCAAATCATCTAATAATAAATTATTTTTCATCTATCAGCTGACTTTGAAGGATGGATACATTATGATGCATTTATACATATTTGACTATAAGTTATGATACAAAGAATTCGATCGACTACTCACATACAACATCATTATGTCTAATCCATTTTTGGTAAAAGAATCAATCATTATCTTAAAACTATCATCACATACAATTCATATAGAATAATATTGTTGTTCATCATCTTGGCACGTTCAAGTTATTTTAGCATCAATATCATTATAATTGGACACAAAATCATGATAAATAGTTTCTTTCATTTTCACACATAACATGCCTAAATTATCATTTAACAACATATTACTCTTGTGAATGTTCATTTTAGGAATAATAGTATCACTATAATGACATAAAAAGATGTTATAAGATATTTTATAAAAAAAAAAAGATGATTCTGATCAATTGAACATAATTTAACTATATCACATTACTCCAACTCTGATTGCTAAAATTCGTAGAAAAATCAAACAAATTCCTAAAATTTAACGCAACACAAACTTCAGCAAAATCAAATATAATTCATGATATCAAATATAATTGATATCATGCTCAATGCATGAATCAAATTTAAATTCAAACAATTCAAAAAAAATACCAAATTTGACAACTTAATCGCAACTCAATGTAACATATAATCCATCAAAATAATACATCATTCATGCTTTATTGCATGGTATCACATGCATAAATGATCATATTGTTAGTAGATTCCAACCAATTCACACAAAATCTCTAATTTGACAACTTATCTAAAATTCAACACCATATACAATTCATTGAAATAATTAATTGATGTTATTCTCACGTTCAACTATATCATAGCACTCCTAATTGATGGTATTCATAGTTAAATTATCATTAATTCAACAAATCATAAATTTAATCTAAACCTTATTCAATAATTTAATTTCAACTAAACCAAACATAAATAAAAATATAAAAGTCATGTATTTAATAACAATGTAGGATTTTATCTTGATGGTGGAACTAGAAAGTAATGGGGCGATAGTGGTAAAGATAACAATGATGGATTTTAAAGAGGAAAACATCCTAGGATGCTTGAAGACTAAGATTGGTTCTAGGTCTTAGTGTTTTAAGAGAGAAAAAAATCAAGTGATTGTTGTGTTTTTTTAGAGAGAAAAGGGTTGTGGATGTTGTTTTATTAAAGATGGAGTAGGTGTATTTGTCTATGTTCTTTGATATGGGAAATGATATAAATTTCATGACATTCTGCATTTCTGAAACATGACATGTAAAGTTATCGTGTTTCTAAGACACGATATATTTAATTGTCGCTTTAGAAATATTGAAAGCATTTATAAAATCATCCTAGGATGCTTGTATAGATCAATTGAATCTAATCAAATTAAACAAAAGTATTGAAAACCTTATAAAATCATCATCCTCATCACCTCCTTTTCCTCTAAATCAAGTGACGAAGTGTAAATGACACAGTGGTCTAGTCTTTAGTTAAGAGGCAAAGTCCGGATTTTGCTTGGTCATGAATACGACTTTTTGCGTGTGCGTGGTTTTTTTTCTCCCCCCTTTTTTCATATTTGATATTGAAAAAAAAAAAAACAGAGTAAAAACCATTACTTTGAGGCCATATATGATATGGGCAACACCCCTTTTATCTGCTACAAGACAAGTAGAAAGATCGAGTATCCGAGATGAAGATGGATTGAAATTGAATTGCTAAAAAAAACAATCATTTTCATGAATTTCGATATAGGAAAATCGATCCACGGCATAGCACTCTGTTTATACGAATGAAGAAGAAGAAGAAGAAGAAGAAGAAGAAGAGGGTGATTTAAGCTCTTGAACGGGAGGTCAGAGGCTAGACGCGTACACTCCTCAGTTCATATATATGCAAGATTGGAAAAGTTTATTAATGGAGTACATAATGAAAATTCAGAGAGTTTCGGTCATAATTCACAGCCAAAATTTCATAACTCAAGCATCAATCCAAAGCTCCAGATTGCGAGCGAGCCTTCGTTTGATGGGCAAGCTAAACAGTAACAGTTAAAACATCAAGAACTAGATGATCAGTTAACAAAAAGGTGCCACCAAATTGTGCAGGCAAGCTCTGCTTGCTGCGCATGCCACACCAAGATCGCCATGGAAATCATCCAAGTTCCACAAGCCATCCCAGAGCATGTCCTCGTTCGAGGCCTCCGGCGCTGACGCGTTGACACTGAACATGTTATATAGCAAGCCCTGCTCCTCGGTTGTGCTGGGGTGTACGGCATGGGGCGCCATTTCCTGCCTCGTTTGAGGGCGTAAATGGTGCTTTATTTTCGTTTTCATCGATAAAGGACATGATCTTTTTCATGTCCAATTGATTTAGCTGCAGAAGTTGTTGGTTTTGGATCTGCTGCTGCTGCTGTAGCTGCTGCTGTTGCTGCTGAAATTGTTGCCTCTTTAAGAGATGAGTTCTTGCCTTATCTGAGTTCTCTGGAGAGATTTTGGCCGCCTTCTTGAAATGGGTCCTCCAGTAGTTCTTGATCTCATTATCAGTTCTTCCCGGCAAGCTTCTAGCAATCGTGGACCACCTGATTATAATTTTTTTTTAAAAACCTCAAACGAATACTCGCAGAAAAATTCAAGCAGAATGATGGGAGTTCGAGTTTTTAATTACCTGTTCCCCCACCTAGCATGGAGCTCCACGATAATGCTCTCCTCATGCGGGGTTATCTGCCCCCTCTTCAGGTCTGGCCTCAAGTAATTCACCCACCTCAATCGGCAGCTCTTTCCATTTCTTTTCAGCCCTGCAGATCAAAAACCAGACATAAAATGCAGAAACATTAGTCTATGATAGCATCAACAAGTTCACACGCAAAAAACCACAAAACATTTACTAAAACAAGCAAGAAAATCCACAGGCGTCATGAAAATTGAAAATTGGATACACACACCTGCGAGCCTAGATACAGAGTTCCATCGTCCTTCACCATGCAGCCTTACATATTCAGTAAGCAGCCTGTCTTCTTCAGCAGTCCAGGGCCCTTTCCTCCAGCCCTCTTCGACGAGGCCGCCCCAGCGCAACTGCCCTGCCATCGCTCCCCAAGACATGTTTGAAGGTGGAAAACAGGGTAAGGTTTGTTGATGTGGGTGGTGAAGTTTGTCTTCCAAATTCTGTGCATCTGGGGTTAGAGTTTGGTGCATATTTATAACTCGGCAAAAGCCCCCACCTCCATTCCAGCAGTCAATTTAGTGTCGCCGTCACAGCTTCCCCTATCTTTCTTCTGTAGTGGGCACTGGTGATCTCCGAGATACCATCGAGTCATCGACTAAATTGATCTACATGTTAGTGATTATTTCATCGAGTTGTGTAATAGGTTTTGACGATATGATTTATATTATTCTTTAACATACAATCTTAAACGAGAGCTCTTTCGATAAATTTACGCAGACTCACACCTACTTGTGCTTTGTTTTTCATGAAATAGAATGAGGATAGTGAAATTTTGAACCTAAAAACTCAAAGTTGTTAGGTGAGATCCCAAAATATAATTTATATTATTCTCTAAATACATTTCAAATGAAAGTTTTTTTGGACTTGAAACTTGCAGAGACTCACTTCTCCTTGGGCTTTGTTTTTCATTAGATAGAATAAGGATGAAGAGATTTGAAACTTTCATGACCACTAAGTCAATAAAACTCTAATATCATGTTAAAAAATCATCTCACCTACAAACTCAATCTAGTAAATAATGCTCTAAAATGTATTAACACTGCATACTCTCTCGTTGTTCCGGGTTTTCAAAGAAGCGACATCTAGATCAGGTGGATGTGATGCAAGGATCAAGTTTTTCAACGGATGGGAAATCCCGATGCCACTCGTACCAATACATAGGAAACACGAGGGCATTTTGGAAAATCAGAAAGATTGTCAAGACATGGGGTGACATGTCCTAGCTAGGATCGAATCCGATTAGATTAGTGTAAGGGGAGACAAGGAGAAATAACAATCCCGATGGGCTTGTGCCACGTGTAGAATAGGGCTTAGGCATCAAGACACTAGTAGCGCCCTCAAGCATAATCTAGATATATAGCAAATTAAAAACACGTGGGTGGTGCGTTTTTTTAACTTGCACATGACTCGTGCGCCAATAGGGTTTTACCAGCTGTTTGATTTACCAGCTGTTTGATTTGCTTACTTCTTAAGGAGATTCAGACGTACAATCTCCATTAAAATTTTAATTAGATAGAATTGCTGGATACCATTTTTCGTGTTGGAGACATTATAATATTGAAGCCATTGATGGTTTGGTACGTCACCTTATGGACAGGTGTGTGTTTTACACATGATTTTGGTAAATAAATAAATAAGTGTACTGTACATCATCAATCTAGCAGGCTCGGAGTTGGAATGCTTCACCGAAAGAAAAAAAAAAAAAGTAAAAGAGACAGCATAGGCACGGTTTGTCAGTGTATTTCCAAAACTGAAAAAAAAAATATTTTAAATTATTTTTATATATTAATATTAAAAATAATTTTTAAAAATAAAAAAAAATATTATTGTAATGTGTTTTTGAATGAAAATATTTTCAAAAACAATATTAATTATACTCTCAAACAGACATATAATAGACTGTGTTCACTGTGAAAATATTTTTTTAAATGCAATATCAAACAAGATTTGTGAGTGAAAATCAAAGTAGACATAGAGGATATATCAAAAACAATTAATTAATCCAAGAGATAGCAACACTACTGCTGCTGCTGCTGCTGTTTTTATTGTTATTGTTGTTGTTAATAATTTTAATGTATTAATATTAAAAATAAAAAAATATCTTACAGCATAGTGTTTAAAAAATAATGCTTGCTCACATGTAACTTATCAGCACCACAAACCCTTTTACAATTAACTAACCCAATTAGGCACCAATAATCCTTGTCTTGTACGGAATTTTTTAACTAGAAAAAAAAAAAGTTGATCCGTGAGCTTACTTGTACTGCTTCAACTTGACTTGTTTTAAAGCAAAGCATGAGTGCACTTGAGCTTTCTGACGAAGGTACGAAGATCTCTCGTGGTTGCTTGTATAACACCTTTAGTTGTGTTGTTTTTTCTGCTAACTGGGTGTCTTTTGATAACTGTATTATTTATTTTTTTGAAAAAATTCAAACAAAATTATTTTTTATTTTTTATTTTAAGTTTAAGTTTTTTTTTTTTAAATCATTTTTATATGTTGATATCAACAATAATTTTTAAAAAATAAAAAATATATATTATTTTGATATATTTATGAATTAAAAGATCGTTCAAAATTTTTTTAATAACCCTGACAAATATTCACTATTGTATGATCTATGTCTATATATAGATTCTGAGTTTGATCTGGTCATCCGTTCGAGTTTTATATTTGTCAAAATCATTAAATTTTTTAACTAATTATTAATTTTAGATTTTATAAGATTGATCGAGATACACGTAAATTATATCATCGAACAAGTAGCACTGTGAAGTATCTATTATCAAACAAAACGAAAGTTATGAGGCTGACATAAGATTTGAACTTGTAATTTTTTAAGTACAAATTAAGTGTATGTTTAGGAATGTGATTTAAGTTGATTTTGAAAGTAATTTGATTTATAAATGCATCAATTTATTTTGACATCAACATATCAAAATGATATAAAATCACCAAAAAAAATTAATTTTAAATAATAAAAAAAAATCTTTTTTTTTCTTTCAAAAAAACACTTTTTAAATACAGTGGCAAAGTCTAACTACAAATCAATTCCATTTTGTTTTTACTTAGAGCGCTGTCGGTTTTTCTGTTTAGTATTAAAAATAAAAAATATATATTATTTTAATATTTTTTTTTCTAGTTAAAACCATTCTAAAAAACAATCCCCGCATTAATAATATCAAACACTCTTTGATTAAAAGAAACCGGCTTCTTAGTGAACGGAGGTGAGATGTTTTTTTTTAATCTAATTATTTTATTTATTGATATTAAAAATACTATTTTTATATGAAATAATATTTTATTATATTTCTCAAAAGAAATACTTTAAAAACCACACTCTCCAAATGACAGAGCATGCCCAATAGTATCTATGATACTGATAGGCATGGGATCACAATTAACGAATTAGATAGAGCAGATCAGGATATGTGAAATGCTTTTGATGAAATTTCGTCCGTCGATTTCATTGACCCAGTCAAACTTGTCTGATATTTTAGCTGAGTCAGGATTTCACTAGCAAGTTGTGCCTCCGATTACCAGGGTACAGCATGCTTATTTCTCTCGATAAAATTAGAAATAATGCCTGGAGCAGTATGATTGTCAGGATCCTGATGGCAACAGCTGCTGGTGCGAAGCATGTGTGCATGAGATATCAAATGCTTTAGCTTCGATCATGACAGCAAGTATGATATAGCAGCAGTACTGGATCACGGATCTCAAAGACGATAATCGTGTATAATCAGGGTGAATTACAGTAGCATAGTATTGGTTAAATCAAGTTCATAAATAAATAAATAAAGTGTTTTTAGATCATTTTCATGTACTGATATCAATGCTGATGTCAAAAATAATTTTTAAAAAATAAAAAATATCATATTGATACATTTTTTTGAACAAAAAAAAATTATTTTTAAAAATAACCGCAACCACTAGATTAGGGTTTTAAAACTATTTTGAACTGGGAAATCGACTTAAAATTCTTCTATGTGGAGTTGACTGTGGAGTTGACTGTATCTATCAGGGAAGGTAAAAAGAAACTGATGTCAAAAATATAAATTAATAAAAATAGAAAAGAGTGCGTTAATGGTGGTGAGAATAGATCAATCCAGAATTGAGTACAACTAATTCAAATTTGACCATGACTGTAAAAGGCTACAACAACATGGACGTTCAAATGGGTTTTTTTATCCCGCTTCCATGGATTGTTTTGATGAAGGTATAGGGAAAATGCTTTTAATTGTTTTTTTTTTTAAATAACATTTTTAGATTATTTTCATGTGTTGAAAGAATTTTTTTACATGAAATAACTTTCTTTCATAAATCATCACAATTAAACAATAATATAGCAGTTTCGTTTTGTGTACTTTTTGCTTATTTATGATATTAAAATATGTTATTTTACTATTTAAATACAATTTATGAATATAGATTTACTCAATTTCTTTTATCTTGTGTTAGGTGACAGAATAATAATAATTATATCAAAAGTATATTTAAGATTGTAGTTAATATTGTTTTTAAATATGTTTTTTTCTTCATAAATATATTAAAATAATTTTTTTTTATTTCATTAAAAATTATTTATAATATTATCACAACAAAATAATTTTAAAATATCAAATTAAAAATAAAATAAAAATAAATATTTTTCAAAACACAGAATTAATTAGAAACACCATGCCCTGTGCAGAGCTTTCGTTTTCTCAACACTTAGGTTCAGGTAAACAATGCTTTCAATCACTTTCTGTCATGGGCATTGCCGGAGAAATTCAACTCAAAATTCCGACCTCGGCTCATGATTCGGCCACGAGGAAGCTGATTGCCTTGCAAAGCCAAAATACCAGATTGGATTGTTGAATAATTAGGCGGGCAGTAGAATCCTCTGAAAGGAACCCGGCACCGGCCAATTGCTAGGCTGAGTTGTCTGCCGACAGCCTGGTCGTGATCTGTTCTTTTCGACAATAGTCATGAGTCATTTGAAAGTGGAAAAGGTCAGAGTTGATTGATCATGGGATGGTCAATGGATTTCTTCTTGTAGAGAAAATTACTAATACTGTCGAGGATGATAAAGAATTGCTTGAAATTAAAATTGAAATTAAAATTATTAAACCTAGTATAATTATAAAATAGTTTTGTAATCTAATTTGAAAAATGGATAGTGAATTGAATTAAGTTGATCTGATCAAATAAAATAATTAAAGCATTGCGTGACGAGTAGCTGCTTGATAGGAGTAAGAAACTTCAATAATTATTCTTGCAAACCCTAATTTTATTAAATATATGTTTAATAGTATTTTAAAATTGTTTTTGAAATTATTTATTTTTTAGTGTTTTTATAATATTTTAATATACTAATATAAAAAAACATTATTTTAATGTCTTTTTAAACAAAAAAACAAAAAAAAACTTTTGAAAAAGCAACCTTAAATATACTAACAATCACTACATGTTTTTTAGGGTCACATCTAGTAATTCTAAGAAAATATTTGTTAATGCGTTTCAAAAATATTTTTGAAAAAAAATATTTTTTTTTGTTACTTTTAAATTATATTTTTTAGTGTTTTTATATCATTTTCATATACTAATATCAAAAATAACTTTTAAAAATAAAAAAATATTATTTTAATATATATATATATATATTTTTTTAAAAAAATAATTAAAAAAAACTTAAACTTTATTCTCAATCCGTTCTAAATAATGAATGACCTATAGATTTATAACTCCTTTTTACCTTCTCTTTAATATGCAGACACGTGGTCAGCTTTTCAAAAGGTGCAAGGCACAAATGTACCCCTGAATGCGATGGCATAAATGTACTTCTGTGAAGTTTCGCTGCCATTTAGCAAGGTACTTGTTTTTCATTATATTTTAAAAATATTTTTTAAGAAAAATTAAAAGAAATATTTTATTTTTTATTTTAAATTAAAAAAAATAGTATATTTAAATTATTTTCATGTATTATATTAAAAATATTTAAATATATTTATATCATAATCACTAATTCACTACTATATTCTCAGTCATGCTAAAAATTCAATATACACACACGCACTCAAAAAGAGAGAGCCATATTCATGTTCGAGACCAAATCATTCACTCTTTAGGTAGAAACAAAAAAATCTCCACTATTTTCACTTTTTACCGTGTGTTAAATAAACTATTTGTTTTTCAATCAATCTAATTAAAAAATATAAAAAAATAAAGTGTATACTTAAATTATTTCACTACACTCTCGAAAAATTATTCATGCTGAAATAATATTGTGCTTCCTTTTTAATTTTACAATGCAAGCATTTTTAATTTTATTATTTAATATTAAGTTATTATATAAATTATGTTTTATTTTTTATTTTTTATGTTGTGATATATATTGGTATTGTAGATTTAACTATTTTCTTTTTTATTTTAATATTCAACATTAAATTTATTTCAAGTAGACTTCATGGTTTTATTTTTTTATTTTTATTTTATAGATTTAGCAAGTTAATCCTAGTTAACTCAAGTTATTTTTTATAGGCTACATTTTATAAATATTCTTTTTTTTTATTTTTTGTTATTAAATTGATTAGAAAGTGAACTATGTGAATTTTTTTTTAAAAAACATTTATAGTGTTATCTCAATCTTATAATTTAGATTGTAGATTTAACAAGTTATCACATGTTGATTTTGATTATTATTTCAAGGTATTTCTTAATTGAATATTTCTTTAACCATGTTTCATTATTTTTTTATATAGGTATCTTGATCTCTTTATTTGAACTGTTAGTTTGATAGATTAATTAACTTGACTCTATTTTATTTTTTGGATTTTCTTTAATTGATTTTTTTTAATTTGATCATTCAATAACTCATTATTTTCTTTTATTTCTTTTTCAACTTTATCTTTAAGTTGTTTAGGAATTGAGTTTTTCATATTTTTGTGTGGAGTTAATCCAAATTTATGAGTTTATTTCTTTTTCTTGATTCCAATCTTTAAAATTGATTTTGTTGGTAACTGAACTTTATAATTTTTTTTTATCTATTTTTCATAAAATTATTATGATATTGTGACTAATTTATAAAGAGGTAGAAATTTATCGCAAAATGATACCAAAATTATTACTATGATTTAAAACAATACTTAAGAATAAATTACCGCAAAAATATGCACACATTAACTCTTGAAAGATAATTTAATTCTATATCCCTTGTTTATTTTATTTTATTATAGTTAAATTTATTTTGTACACTCTAAAACCAAATAAACTACAAATTATCAAAGTTTATTAAAATTATTCATATTTGAAATAAAATAATTTATTTAATAAATATTTAAATTCATCAATTTCAAAATTAAGAAAAAAAACTAAACGGTGTCAATTGTTCACTATAGCTGTAGACACGGTTCATTGTGAATTTGAACAATGTAATTACTATTATAGTATTTCGGATAAAATATCCCAAATTAATGGCTTAGAAAAATCTGTGGCTCAATTTATTTTTTTATTTTTGGTCTTTATTTTTTAAAATTGCATTGCTCAACATAAGATTTCTTTTTTAAATAATATTTAATTTTTATTTAAATTTATTAAACAAATAGATTCATATTAATTTAAAATTTATATATTTTAATAAAAGCTCGCGCTTTACAAAAATTCTACCTAAATTTATTAATTTGCCCAGATTGATAATGCTATGGAAAAACTCTTGTAGTCTTCAAATGTTTTTTTGCATTTTAAAATATAATTCTTACTGCGGCAAACCACATATTTATTAGCTAGTACTAGTTGGATTGCCTGCACTATGTTGCGGGCAGAACAAATAATTTTTATAACTGTCGAGATTAAAATATAATATTTCAGTATATAAAATTTGATATAATGAAAAAGATCAACATTCTTTATTATAATAATAGTAAATTAAAGTCTTAACTTCTTAAATTATCATCACCATCATTTTCAAAACAATAAACATTATTCAACAAATCTCAGAGAAAAAGAAATTAATAAAAAAACATGTCAGAACAAAAACTAAAATTATTTTTATATGAACACACGACAATAATTTTTTAAAAAAATATGTTTTTAATTTAAAATAAAATAATCTCAATTATTTTCAAAATACTTTTGAAATGTAATGTTAAATAGGTCAACGGTCAAATTATAGATCAGGAATAAGCTGGGCTCAGGTTATAGCTGTCTCATGGATTCCAATTTTCGATATAGCCCTGACTTGACACGGAGAGAACCATCTTAAAGATCCGGCCCGTTATGTTTAGCCCGCCCATGTTTTCCCAATTTAAGTTTGGTGAGCAAAAAACCCGCCCGGCTGATTAAACTGAAAAAATAAAAATAAAAAAAACTAAAAAAACCGAACCAATAAAAAACCGGATTAAACTGATTATTAAACTTTGAAAATTATCGGTTTTTTATCAGTTTTATAAAGCAAAAACCGAATACACTGAACCGAACTGATTCAGCTCAACAACTTACTATAAATATATGAGCATATTTAGGAGAACAGTTGCGGTTATTTTGAAAATATTTTTTATTTAGAAATATATTAAAATAATTTTTTATATATTTTTAAAAATTTATTTTTGATATTAGCATATCAAAATAATTTAAAAACATCAAAAAAAAATTTATTTTAAAAAAAAAGGTAACAACGGCCCTTCCCAAACAGGCTCGTAAACTCTCATTGCTTCTTAGTTTTTAAAACTCTAGCCGCCGCCCCTAAACTTTTATTTCTTCCTCATTTTAAAACCCTAGCAACAGCAGCAGTCGTCCCCCCTTTTGGCCTGGATGATTTTCTTCATCTAGGGTTCATTGGGTTTCTTCATCTTCCTGATTCCTCCTACTAGCGACAGTAAGCCTCTGCTTTCTCTCATTCATCTAGGGTTTCCCTTTTCAAACTGTTCAAGAATAAACAGGGCTTGTGTTTTTGACAGCTGAGATATAGTTTTCAGTGTTAATTTTCAACATTTCATTTATCTTGTCCATGCGATCGCAGATTCTTCACTCTAGGGGGTTCTATGCGTGATTCTGTCTATGTTTATGTTTGTTACTTACGAAGTATACTGTTAGATGTTGCTGTGTCATGAATGTGCTCTGCAGCTTTTGCTGGAGGAATTAAAATTATTAATCATTGTATTGATAGAGTTTCTGATGTCGAGATACGTTAAGGTTTCAGTTTCTTGATGATACGAAGCTAGGTTTTGCCTGCTTTTCTTGAGATGTTCTGAAATAGTGAAATTAGAATTCAGTTGTCAGCTACTGCCTATTTTCTTTGGTGCCAGACTGATTGTTGTTGGTTCTCTTTGTTGTTTTTTATTTGATTACAGGAAGAGATGGGAAAGGAAAAGCGCATTCCTGCCAGCAAATCAGGTCCTGATGTTGATCTTAAGTCTCTCATTCATCAAAGTTCTTTGTTTTTTGACAAGTTGATTGAACTCATCCCTGCTAAGTTCTATCTACCAACTGATGATAAAGAGAAGCCATGGTTTCACGGCCTTAGTAAGGGTGCTAAAGCTTCAGCAAAGAAGGAGGCAAGGGAAAACATCAAGAAAGCGAGGAAAAATCGGCTTGATCCTGACAAGTCTTCTGCAACAACCCTTGATTTGTTAATGCAAAATTTGGAGAAGGAAAAATCAAACAGCGAGAGTGATGGTGTAGAAGTGGAGATTAATCCAATGATGTCTGGTTTAGAAAATGATGACCAATCAGTCACGTATGAAGAACTCCGCCAACGGCTTCGTCGTAAAATTGAAGAGCTCCGAGGAGATAGAAATTGTGGAAGTTCAGAAAACGCTAAGAGGAGGAAGGAGAAGAGAGGGATGGAGCAACAGAAACGGAAGAGGGAATCTGGGTCTGAAGAAAAAAAGAAGCATGTCATGAGTACTGCATTGGAAAGGGTGGAGAAGGATGCAGAAGAAGCGACAAAGGAGCTTAAGTTTAGTCATGTTAAATTGGGGAATGAAGAAGAGCATGGGAAGAGGAAGAAGAGGAAGATTTCAAAGTTGAAGGAGCTTGAAAAGGCAAAAGAACTGGAAGAAGCAAAGAAAGACCCAGAGAAAGGGGGTGTTATCTCAAAGAAGCATTCATGGAAAGCAGCTGCCAGTAGAGCTGCCGGAATTAAAGTTCATGATGACCCCAAGCTTCTGAAACAGAGCTTAAAGAAGGGTGACAAGAGGCATCAAAAGAATGCTGAGAAGTGGAAGGACAGGATTGAAACCCAGCAGAAAATGAAAGCAGAAAAACAGCAAAAGAGATCAAAGAATATAGCTGACAGAGTTGACCAGAAGAAGAAGCGGCGGATCGAGAAGAGGGAGAAAAAGCTCATGAGGCCAGGATTTGAAGGTCCTAAACAAGGTTATATCAATGAAGGTTCAACTTGAGGTGCCTCAACTCTAAGTTTGTAGTGTTGTGTTAGTCTCCTGCTCTTTTTTTGTCCTATTATTCTCGCTCTTTTTTCCCTTGCACTTTTCATAGTATTGTACTAAGCATGGTTTTGGTATCAAAAGAACATTATGATTTAGGAACCCTGCGCATAAAGCGCCACCCACCCCCGGGTCCCATTGTTCATGTTCCATTTATTGTTCCTTCATGGCATGTTGGTGGTATTGCTAGCATCTACTAATTGCACTTAACAAACACAGAAGATTTGCCCCTAAAAAAGAATGGAATGGGCAGAAAAGAATGTGATCAGGGGCTAATTTAAATATCCCTAATTATTTGGAGTTTGAAGCTTAGATAAGTTGGCCGATTTTGAGACTGAATGCTTGGTTGCCGTGCTGGAAATCTGTGTTGCTGCCATCCGGTGGCTATTCTAGTTAGAATGTTCTCTTACCTGCGTTTGTTGTGTTCATAAGCTCTGCGCTTTGACTGTAATGCTCGTGAGGAGAGGTGGTTAAAATTAGTTTTTTGGGGAGATTAGGTGAGAGAGACTGAAAGCATCATGGGTTAAAAGTGGAAAAGAAAAACTATAGCATGACAACAAATCATAGAAAGGCTGGTTCAAAGTGGATTGAAATGGAGATGGCTAATATGTATAACCAACTGCAGTCTGTTTGTGATTGAGATTTTTGGTTAAAGTTTGTAATTTTATGCTGACCTATAAGCATTACTTTATTTGTCTGGTCGGTATCTGGATATTTGCACACTGCCCAAATATAGTAGCCTCCCCTAGGAGTAGAAGAAATATTCAATGATAGTCTCTCCCTATCTCACCTGGTATTTTTCCCCCCTTACAGTTCTGACTTTCACTCTTTTTTTCTGGTGAATCTTTCTTTCCTTTTCGTTAATTACCTCTCACTTAAGCAATCCTTCAATTTAATGGCCTTTTTATCTGTAATAAATGGATGATTAAGTATTAAATGAAAATGATGGTGAGAGCGTCTGTCTGTATAAACTATACGTGAATTGCTGTGAAAAAGGTTGAGATGAGGGCCACACAGGCTAAACCGAAATTTTGCCTTACTTTTTGTGGTTGTGGGATTAATGCCCAAATATCTTCATTCTATACTTTCAGTGCTGCCTCAATTAATTATTTGCTTACATTTCTTCGGCGCTTTGAGTTCAAAACTACCTGTATGACACTCTTAACATTGGCAAATCTCTTGCAACATTTACCCCACTTCTTGTTTCAGAAGTCAAAATGTTCTTGTAATCTGTTTCTGTTGTTCTCGTTTCTTTTCATCGAGAAAACTTGTGATGATTACTTGCCATCCACAATCACTTGTCAATGTAAAAAAAATGGTATAGCTTGAGTTTTACAGTTACTGTTTAGGCTTTTGCATTTGGTTAATTTTTGCGGATGATACCTCTTAAGCAAGAGAGTGTATCTTGAGGTTGGGGTGGACGGTAAAAGAAAAACCCACCGAGAAACATGTTTCATGCCCTTTCAGGTCTGTTTCCAGGTGATATCTTGCTGGGTTTTTTAATGATCGTCTATCAAGGATGTCGGAGGTTAGAAATTCAAATGTTCAATAGTGTCACTTTAACCTAGTGTTGTTAATTTCATTTCGGGTGTAACATTTTGTACCAGCTAAAAAACCGAGATAAATTGGTGCAGTTTTTACCTCATTTTAAATTTCAGTATGTTCTGAAAATTCTGTCTAAATTTTGCCAGAACATTTCTGTTTTGTTCCGTCCATTACGTTTTCACCCAAATGATGTTTTTTTTTAAATAATAAATAATTTTACAATATCAATTATATTTTTTAATTTTATTGTTAGATTGAGATGAAATTTTATGAGGAGTCTCTTGACATATTTATGTATATAATGTTAAAATTTCAGAGCAATCAAAGACCTTGCGAGATTGATGATGATATTCTCGTGATATTATACATGTTTATAATTTTGTTAAGAAAAATCATTTTAGTTTTTTTGGATTAAATTGCATGATTTTTAATAATTTTATTTTTAGATTTGAAATATTTTTTTAATTAATATATATATATATATATATATATATATGTATATATACATAGTACAGTCCTGAAACGGCGCGCCGTATGCCACAACATTCCAAAACTGAAATATTTTGTTTTAATTAAAAAAATAAAATACCAACCGAATCGGAATTGAAAACCTTGCTTTAACCCCTATTTAGTCATCCTCCTGTAAAATATGAATTCGAGTAGCGATCTGAGGTCCTGCGCCTGCCTCAAGGCGCAGAGCCAGAGAGGTGGTGTTTGTATCCTTGCGAGGTTTCTCGGAGAGGTTGCTGTAAGGTTTTTGGCTGGTTGGAGGGTTTCGAGGGTTGTGTTCTCTTAAAAGATGAAAGAGCATACAAACTAGATTGCAATACTTAACCAGCAACTGTGTAATTATTATTTTTTTGACATCGGAAAACGCCATTCTCGTTACATGAAGTTCTAACTCCACACACCCAATTACAACATCAAACAACACGACCTCGTACTTGCACAACCACAAAGCAAATCCATGGAGAGACTATCATGCTATACGCCTATTTAGTTGTTCAAATTAAACCCTAGTGCCAGCAACAGGAGCAGCACCGCCCTTGTGTACAGGTTCACCGGCACGGGCACCGGCACCGACGCCGTAGTCAGTGTCACGGTATCCTGGTCCGTACTTGCTGCTAAACATCCCAGCGTGAAGCAACAAGACGTACAGTAGCTGGGTAAATGTCAAAATGATTATAAATGCCTCCACCATCCTCAGTCGCCAACCCTCTGTAGCCTCCGACGTTTATCTCCTTGCATGCAAACCTGAAACACAGCAGAGATTGCAAAAATTACTAGCTGGTTGATTTGATTGCCTCTACCAGGTAGATCTGTGTTAGGATGTCAGATTAATGTACCCGGCGGCTAGGGCAGTGATGGCCCAAGCAACCAGCGAAGCTGATCCGGCTGCAGCTAGACTATCGCTCCTCCACACCCTGATGTGGGTGCCGCCGGCGAATTTGGATGCTATGCCGACAACACAAGCTAGTATTGCAAAGGTCAGGAAGAATCCTGTTGCTCCATTCCCTCCAAAGCCTGACAATTATTATTATCATCATTATTCTTGTTTTGATCAGCAAACAAAAGAGTTAACGTTATATACCATGAAGCCATTCCTATCTTTAACTTAAATGCTTGTTTTTCTCTCTCAACCTTCTGGGTATGTTCATGCTACTGTGTGGAAGATGAGAGGGAGAGAGAGAGAGAGAGAGAGGCTTACTTGGGTGGCTGGTTTGGCCATCGATGTACTTATTAGTGCACCAACAAGCAAAGCCCAAGGCAATAGTATACATGAGCAAGTTCAGAAACAGCAATGGAGCTGCTATGTTTCTCCCAACCGTCTGCGCCATTAACTTCTATTCTCTTAGCCTCGATTCTTATCTCTTCAGCCCCACAAAAACAGATTCCCAGCTTTATTCAGAGAGATACTTTGCAGTTTGCAGTTTGCACCCCTTTAATATCACCTTCTTGCAAAAACACTACTCGCAACTCGCAATTGCTTAGTTTTAAGCTGCCATGTCAGGAGTTTAGCTGTGAAGCTATATAGACGAGGTGAGTGCATCGGTACTACAAGACACGTGTAAATCAACAAGGCTTTGCATGATTTCGATTACAGGTGGCAGGACACTTGTCAGTTTCCTCAGTTACGTTTCCATGAAGCCTTCTTCATCCTGTCCTGGGAATAATATCTCGAAGTCGACAACTCAAACGGTGCTTATCCGAAGTGAATAATCTTGTCATGAAAGAGAGAGTGTATATCCTTCACTTTCAGTGTGTTTGTCATTGCAGTTGCTATTATGATGAAATTTTAAAAAAATAGTTTTATAAAAAGTAATAACTAAAATTGAAATGTTTAGTTAAAAATATGGTTGAGTTTGAGGTTTAATGAAAAATATTTTCGTGTGTTTGGTAACCATGTTTTTCATATTGCTGTCACCTTGTAAAATTACTTTAAAAGACACACACACACACACACACATATATATATATATATATATTAATTTTTTAATATTGTAGATTAATAATCATAACAATAAAATATAATTAATAATTCAAGTAAATTAGATATTTGTTTTTATTCTCCCATCAAACTACTTGCAATTTCATCACGAACTAAATCGATAAGTGAATGCCTCTATGATCCCTTGCTATTTGATCAAGAAACAACTTCTGATAAAATATCATTAGTAACATCTGTGATCTAGTTGTAGAGATATAATTTCATGGCCAAATCTAGTTGCAAGTTTCTGATCCATAATCAATCAAAAAACAACAGGGTTGTGAGTGAAACGAAGTCACGTGTCTTTCCCATTCATCAGGACTGATCTCTATCTACATTTTTTTTTAAAATACATATATATATATATATATATATTTAAAAAAATCAGATTGGATCTGACCCTACTAAATGGGTCAGCCTAGCCAAGGTAGGGCCAAAAGGATCAACTTTGCTGGACTTGGGTTGAGCCGAGAGCATGTCCAGCCCAACCCAAGAGGTAGAAATGAGTGAAACGATGCGTTGCATTGTTCATGTCTTCTTAAAACGTGAACAGTGCAGCGAGAGAGAGAGAGCGTGAATTAATTCACATGAACAGTAGTGGTCTGCTGACCGTGATGAGAGGCTCACCTGCCGATGCCGACAGGTAGAGGAGAACAAGGTGGTTTTTCCTGTGGTGGCGGCGTCGTAAATGGTGGTCTGTGGTGGCCGGGAGGAGCGTCAGAAGGTTGTGCGCTGTTGTCGCTGTTGCTTGACGCTGGAGCTGGGGGGAGAAGACTGCACTGCTGCAGGTGCTTCTGGTGAAGAGGAGAGGTTGGCGGTACAGAAGGAGGAGCTGTTGTTGCTCGTCTGTGATTGCTGCTGCTGCTGGAGGAGAGAGAGGGCTGCATCCATGGCTGTTTTGAGAGAGAGACCTGCGACCAAGAGAGAGAGGGAGTTGTTGGTGGTCCTGCCAGCACCAAGGGTGGCAGGGTGGTTGGTGGTTATGCTATAAATTTTTTACATTATGTCATCGTCTTCTTCCTCTGTTCAATGAATGAAACACAGGCAAGACCCGAAACAAAACGCAGGCAAAAGCTTCAAATTTTTGCTTCTTGTAAATGATGGTTCGACCGTGTTTTTTTGGTGGGTTCCATGACAATTAAAATTGTGGTTCATCGATTACTAAATGAGTGCAAATTATGTTTTAAAGAAAATATAGTTTGCACCGCAATACTAACACAGCCACTTTATCAATAATTAGTATATGCTACTCCACCTTGTGAATCAAGGCTTAAATTAAAAAAGTAAGCTCTGTTGATGATGGCAGATGATGATTCTCAAACCGTATTCTCATAAAAATCATGGAGAGAGAGAGAGAGAGAGAGTTTTCTAGCAATTACAAATTGACTGTTTGAGAGTGTGATTGCAATTGTTTTTTAAAGTGTTTTTTATTCAAAAATATATTAAAATGATATTTTTTTATTTTTGAAAAAATATTTTTGACATCAGCACATGAAAATGATCTAAAAACACTAAAATTTTCAACTTAAAGTAAAAATAAAAATAAAAAATTTTCAAATTATTTTTAAAATATTTTTAAAACACAATACCAAACATCCCGGAAGCCTATAGGATTTTTACCCGATGAAGGTGAAGGGAATATTTTACAACCTATTTGAGACGGGGATATTTTACATTTCCCCCACCAAACAATCTTAAATGCTAAAAAAATATATATATATATATAATGAAAAATGTGTGGGCTAAATATTGTGCACATACAGCATTGTTCACACTCTCGTATTTCATATTTTATTGTGGATAAATTGTCAAATCCTTTGCTTTTAATTTGACCTTTAATTTTTTTACGCGATTACATCATTTTGATTCAAATTTATAGACAATTGAATCAAATTTATTAACAAATAAAATTGAAAAATAGAGGACCAAAATAAAAAAAAAAGACACCATGAATAGATGATGACTTCAAATTTTACAACCTGTGTATATTTGGTCCTTTAATATTCTTTCAAATTAACTTTGATATAAAATTTTATTTTTAGTCCCTGCTATGAGAGGTAAGAGAGGAAAATCTCTGAAATCTAGCAATAAAAAGAGAAAAAATGGTGTTTTCAATGATTTTGGCTTCCAACATAATTAATCTTGGTGTTGAAGAATTTTATTCGGTGATAAGAGTTCTATTATGTATTCCTTAACCTTGAAATAACCTAAAAAAACAAGATCTAAGTTTAAGAAGATTTTTTTATTTTGGTTGATTTAAGGTTTTTTGAGTTGTTTTTTTAAGATTATTTATTGGTTTGTAGAGGTGTTTATGCTTTTTTAAGGTATTTTAGGTCAAAAACAGGTTTTTATATTAAAAACAAAATCAATCAGAATTCCAAAGAGACACAAAAAAGCTTAAAAAAACAGCGCATCCTTGTATAAGACAGAAGAGTATGAGTCTTAACAACAGCCCATGTATCGTCAGCGAGCAACACTCACTCCTCCATGTAAGGGGTTGTCATCCATGATAATGGGAGTAGTAATTATGATAATCGTGCTCTAAAATGCATAAAATACCTCTCATGTTTTTTTATTCACCACCTTAATATGGTGATTTCTTTGTAATTCATTTTTTTATTTTCAATATATCTATAAACAATAAAAATATAAAAATCAAGATGTTTCGAGTAGGGGTATCGAGATATTTTTGTTTTTTATACACAATATAGGTATTGGGGTCAGGAGTATTTTAGGCTTAAATCTTTTGTTGATTGTTAGTTTTGTAAAGAGGAGTTATATAATTTACTGTTAAATAATATTTTTAATTTAAAAAAAATGGATGGCACATACATAGTACTTGCAACGCATTGAAGTCGTCCACACTTTGGACAGCACGTGCAACGACTTCAAATGCCCAGAAATGAGCTTACGATGTCTTATATCATGTCTCATTATCTTCTTCTTTTTAACTTGTAAACTAGCTTGCGTGATTAATCCCACAAGTTTTGAAATTAACGATCATATAACCCTCTAATAAAAACATAATGGTCTTTATTATTGTTGGTAGTTCAAATTTAGTCCTTTTAATTTAGATATTTGTATTAAAGTTTATTATTTTCAATTTAACTCTTAGTTTTCAGTTTATATATATAATGTTTTTCAATTCTATCCTTTTACTTTTAATTTATTAGCTTTTATCTTAACACAAACACTCTCGTAAGAGATTTGTTGAAAGCATGTTATTATATTATTATTTCTGCGACGTGTATACATTATGTAAAAGCATGACAACTTACGTATGATGGACCACGTCAAATATATAACGTCCTAGCTATTTACCCGTGTTTTATCACAGCCAGAACCATATTTTTTCAACGTAAAAAATATTAATTCTATGAGATTTTTTTTATAATAATATAAATTTAAACAAAATAATAAATCTATGCATAATTCATGTGGAATGCAAGTTTCCTATAAAATATATGAATTTCAAACCGATATAAATTTATATGTTTAGTAAGTTTCAACGAAATCACTAACATAAATTATCATCATCATTAAAAACAAGAAGATTCAGATACCTATATTATCAAATTCACTGTATTAGGATTAGTTCATTTTATAATCCAATTTAAATTAAACACAACAAACAAAATATAAATTGTAAAAACACCTGCAATCATCAAATAACAAAATAAGTAGTTAATTTTTTTATCTACAAAAAGAAGAAAACATCATTGAAAATCCATCTCTACGTTACCATCATTATGGTGATTATAACAGTTAAAATTATTATCAACATTATTGTCAAAGCAATTAAAATTTTAAATTGCCCCAAAGAAGAAAAAACAAAACATTTTTACAAAAAAAAACTAAAATTATCATTATTATTTCACAAATAATAAAATAATAAAATCATCTAATATGATGAACAAATAAAAATAACTAGAAAAAACAAAACAAAAGAACAAAGGGAAAATAGAGAAATATTAATTTTAAAATGATCACCAACATAAATTAAAATTTTAAGACTGAACCGAATAAAAATAAAATCCCAATAAAAAATAAAACGACAAAAATTAAAAACAAAAACTAAAAGCATAGATGCATAAATACAAATAAAAATTAAACATTGTCAAAGAAGGATCGAAAAAACCAAAGGAAAAGATACCAAATAAAAAATTCAAAAATAAAAGTGAAATAAAAAATAAAATATATAATTAATTCTAATCGAAGGACAAATTGAAACAAATAAAGGCATTTTTAAAAAATAATTGCAGTGAAATTTTGTTAAAAAATTAAAAGAATAGGGACCGAAATGAAAAGTAATATATATTACCATATTCAATTTGAGGATAAAATTAAAAACAAATTTAAACCTGCATACCAAAAAAATTAAAAGAACAAAAAACAAACCAAAAATCAAAAGAATAAGGAATAAAATGAAAACCAACATATATAATCATTTTCAATTGTGCCCTTCAATTGAAACCGAAATTGAAGGGTACAATTGAAAATAATTAAAATTTGTCATTGAAGAAATCAAGAATAAAAACCGAAATCAAAAGAACATAAACTAAAATAAAGCAATCACAAACATGAAGGACTGTGATGTATTTTCTAGATGCAGGAGAGAGAGAAAGGAGAAAAAACTAAAAACTATCTCCGATAATTCACCAACCACCTGCACACAAAACGCCTTGCACTGGGATGCAGAGGAATGACGGCGCACCTAATGACACTGCGACCAGACACGAAAAAAAACAGAAATGAAAGTACCACAATGCCCCAGGCTCCAAGCCTTTATTTTTGTCCATTCTAGGGGGTGATGTAGTTTCACTATGCACAAATATGTGAAAAAACTGAAAACACCCCCAATAGCCTTCGTCTTTTTGTCAGCATTTTAGTGGTAAAATAATAGTTTCATTGTGCAATTTAAAATGGAAAAATACCAGAAAATCCCAAAAATATATGAAAATACAACATATATCTCCTGAAAATATCCAAAAAGCCCCATGTTACAAGGATTATATTTTCAACCCATGGATAAAATGATAATTTTACTATTGAAATCTACAATAATATATTTCTAGAAACTATAGTAAAACATTGATGCCTTTTATTTATTTTTTAATGAGTTATATTTTCCCGTTTCTTATTCCATAGTTTCAAATCATCATGATTGAAGTCATTTTTTTTCTTTTTTTATATATAATTGAAGTACACAAATAAAAGTATTTTATTTACTTTCTATATATAAAAAATAATGACAATAAATTCACCATAGAATTCATCGCAACAATAACCTTCATTTTCATTTCTTTTTACTTATTTTTTCATTCAAAACAGTGATGGAGATTGTGGTTAAAGTTTTATTTTTGAAAATATTTTTCTTTCATAAATGTATTAAAATATATATATATTTTTTAAAAAAAATTATTTGACATCAGCATATGAAAATGCTTTATAAACACTAATTTTTTTAAAATTTAAAGTAAAAAAATAAAAATATTGTTTTTTTAAAGTTCTTTTTGAAACGCAATACCAAATTAAAATTTTTAAAAGTTAAAAAAAAATAAAGAATATTAAAAAATAATACAGAAGTTTAAAATACATACTTGACAAGGAATATTAGATTTTTAAAGTTTATAAAGTTAAGCGATGAAGCATAATATATTTTGTGAGTTTTTTAATAACAAAGTAAAATTAAAGTTAGACGCCATCCTTCATTAGAAAAATTAAGTTTCATTTGCGTTAAAGTAAAGTAATTAGATAAAATTAAAGTTGGACGCCATCCTTAATCAAACAACAACAATAAAATTTAAAAAGAGAAGGAAAAAAGAAAGAAAATGAAATCATAGCAATAAAAATTGCATTTTCATTTGTATTTAAATAAAATAATAAAAATAATTATTAAATTTAAACTAATGGAGGTTTTAAATATTGTAGTCAGCATTAAAATAACCACATATACAAAATTATAGAATCATACGGATGCTATACTCATAAAAACTCATTACACGGATTTCTCACCCACAATTATATATAAGTATATTTTCATGCAATTTTCAAAGAATTATATAAGTGTCGAAAGATTTAGACTAAAGTTATAAAAGATTCCATGAAACTTGAATAAAAAATCGAAAAGACGAGTGTGATGAATATTATTATTATTATTATTATTTTGATAACCGGAGTGTTTGGGTCAGCTTACGCGCACACAACTAATCCTCGGATCCACTGAATACCCTGCAAACCTAGTAAGCAGGTAAGACACTACAGGAGTGACATACATGCATAAAAAGATTCAAATCAACTCAATAACTTAGTCCAAGCTAGATTTTATATCGAATCAAATCAAAACTATATAGATACAACGAGTTAGCTCATTAGTTCATGTTTTAATTGAGTTGTCAAAATCTAAACGAGATGTTGCTTGGATTTTTTAATTTTATTTTTTGAAATATTATCTTTTAACTCTTATAAAAATTCTTGAAAAAACATTGTTCTATATTGATCAGATCAATCAAAATTGACCCACTAACTTCTAACTTATGACATGGTCCCTGGGTTTTTTTATGTTTTGACCCACTAACTCAAGGACACTTGTGCGTGGTGGACCTCGCACCATATCATAAGTGTATTTTCAAGCACTTCTTACTTTTTATTTATTTATTAAAGAAATAGCCCATATTAAATGAAGACTTATCAAGTCAAATGTCGTTATATATTACTTATTTTCTCAATCATGTAGCTATAAGAAAAAAATAAATTATAATTTTCAATTTATTTATATTTATCCAATATGTCCTTCTTATTTTTATATTTTCATAAATATCCATGATACTGTTCATTGCCCTTTAATATATCGGCCTCTGTCTTATGCTCGTGTCCTTGTGAATTGTGATAAGGCAAATTGAGAGCATACAATTTGTTTCAAGAACTATAAAAATTATATTTAAAAATTGCATTGCACAATAAGTTTTGGAGAAATTTACTATGCTAACCTTTAAAGGACGCTAAAGTTTCATTTCCTTTTACGGAGGTCTCCTATCGGGCTAAATAATTTATTGTTTTTTAAGTAATTTTCACCATAATTATTTTATCTAGTTTTGATTCCCATTTATGTTTTTTTATTTTTATTTTAGAGGACTTATTTTTTTGTACAACCCACACATAAACCTTTTATTTTATACCATCTATCATCTTCCCCATGAGATAAATATTCACCCAATTTATCCTATTGATTTCATATATTTTTCTACGGGGCTTACATCATCAATGACTTTTATTTATTCATTTATTTAAATGACTATTGATTTTTTTAATTATATACTTGCATAATATTTTTTATTTTCCACTTGTATTTTTGTATAAAAAAGCATGCACATATTTTTATTATTTTAATTACATAACATGTGACAAAACAGAAGTCAAATATGTTTGAAGCAGTCATGGCCCCCACCTGCACCCCCTCGCTTCCTCCCCTGTATTTTAACATGTTATGAGAAGTGGAATTGTTTGTGTTTTGCATTTTATTTTAACAGTATTTTTGAAAAAAATAAAACATTTTTTTTTTATATTATTTTATTAGTTTTTTTGAATTATCTTGATGTGAAAAATGATTTTTAAAAATAAAATAATATTATTTTAATGTATATTTAAATAAAAAAACACTTTAAAAACACATCATTCACAATCCCAAACAGTCCCTAACCTTAGAGTGCGATTGGTATATTGCATTAATTTAGCCTGTTAAATGAATGTTAACTAATTTTTTATTTATATTTTTGGATTGTTTTTGACCTGTCATGTTATTTTTAAGAAAATAAAAAGATTTTAATTAATTTTTAAATAAAAAATATTATTAAAAACAATCATTATCAAGAACCCAATAAAATTGGATAATAAAATAGATTAGATAGATAAATTTAAAGTAACATCGTAGAATAAGTAGGTATTGTGTCAATTATTTGATATATATTAGGCTTGATTTGTCAACCACTTTGTTTTATATTTGGTAACTACGAAACATGACAGAACAACACAATATAAAAATAACAGCACTATTTAACATTGTATTTTAAAAATGATTTTGATTTTTTTTTATTTTAAATTATTTTTTTTGATGCTTTTTAGATCATTTTTATATGCTGATATCTAAAAATAAATTTAAAAAAATAAAAAATATCATAAATTTTAATATATAAAAAATATATTTATATCGCAGCATGGATATAAATATATACAAAAACAATCTAATTGTTTGTGAATGACATTGTAGTTTGTTAGGGAGACATGAGTTATTTATTATTTCAATATGAAGCAATAAATAAAAATTATATAAAAATATTATATTTAGTAAGTAAACATGACAGAGCAATATGATGTAAAATAATATAATTTTTAAACTGTCTTGTGAACACACACACACACACACATAATAATTTTTTTTATTTTTTATTTTTTTCATTGATAAATAATCAAAATTTAATTTTTTACTGAAATATTTGTTTTATCCTATAATTTATGTGAATATATTATTTTAAAGGCACACATAGTTTATTTTTTAAACAGTTTTCTAATATTTATTTATATTTTTAAATAAAATCTCATCACTAGGAAAAAAATAAAATTAGTATTCTTATCTATATTGAAATAATTATGTTTATTTTATAAAATTATTGTTTTTATTAATTTTTTAAATATTTGGTGTTATATTTTAAATGCTTATATAATTTCTGTACCACCGCACAAAACTAGCTTATCCTGGAGGCGATGGTGAATTTTTCAACGCTATACCAAAAAGAAAGTCCTGTATTTTATATTGTTTTACAAAAAAATTCAAACTTTTTCAAAACTGATTTTTAAACGCAATCACAGGCACCCCGCGTTTACATCGGTGACATCCGATAGCTGATGTGTCACCTTTTATAATGACATGTCAGTCACCGTACTTGCCCTAAAACCAGATCTTCACCGTACACGTTTGGACAAAAGTCAGCCTAAAAAAGAAAAAAACGAGAAAAGTAAAGTGGCAAAGGTTGTGACTCTTGTGACCCAAGCGGAGGTAGCATCGAAAACAAAATCACTCTGTAAATGTGGTTGGGGATGATTTTAGAAAATATTTTTATTTAAAAAAATATATTTTTTTATTTTTTAAAAATTATTTTTTATTTTATTATATCAAAATTATTTAAAATTATTAAAAAATTAATTTAAAATAAAAAACAAATAACAAATTTATCAAATTTTTTCAAAAATACTTTTAAAAATATCTTCTACACACCCCCAAAATTGTCTGCACTGTCTCAACCTCTCCTTATCATCTTCATTCCGTTGCCATGGCAGCTTCGTCAACTTGAAGCGCTCTCCGCTCCCTCACACAATATATGAAAAACCCCTAACAAAACCCCACTTTCTCGAAAAAAATGGGTTCTCTGCTCCAACTTCAAGACCTCAATCTTTCCCCGTCTCCATTCTCATCCTTAACCAGCACCACCACCAGCACCACCACCCCAGCCGCCGCATCCACCTGCTCCAATACTATAGCGACCTCTCTGTCCGCGAAGGAGACTGCAAAAGCTTTTTTAGTCCCAAAACTCGAACCTAAACTCGAACCATTTGATGTTGAAACCCCAATCTACCACCAACAACCACAAGACCCCGGCAGCAGTACCCATGATTTTTTACTTACCAGTTCTGCCCCTAATTACTTCTCTAATTCCCAACTAACCACTCCCTCTCCCAATCCACATCCTCCGAGGACGACAATGCCAATGATCATTACTCTGAATATAACCGAATCTCCGAACACTTTCGCACAGCGTTTGCAAAACGCTTGCAAGATCAATACGGAGACATTTCCGTCGTTTCGGACCCGGATTCCCGCGCTATCGTCCCTCATAATGAAGATGATAGTAGTAACACTGCTCTCTCCACCGTCGTGGTCTCCCGGCGTCCGAAGTATCCGCAGCGGTCTTCTGAGCTCGTGCGTGTCACTGACCTGGGAATCGAGGACCAGAGGTATTTCCGTGACTTGGTCCGCCGGACACGAATGGTCTACGACTCCCTTCGGATTTTGTCTATCTTGGAGGAGAAGCGAAGGGGAGAACGCCGCGCTCGTGGAGATCTCCGTGCTGCCTCTGCGATGAGAGATTGTGGGCTCTGGCTCAATCGTGATAAGCGGATTGTGGGGTCCATTCCTGGTGTTCAAATTGGGGATGTTTTCTTTTTTAGAATGGAACTGCTTGTTATGGGATTGCACGGACAAGCTCAGGCCGGGATTGATTATCTTCCAGCTAGCCAGAGCTCGAATAGGGAGCCCATTGCTACTAGCATTATCGTTTCAGGTGGTTATGAGGACGATGAGGATGCTGGAGACGTGATTATTTACACCGGACATGGTGGGCAGGACAAGTTGAACAGGCAATGCGAGCACCAGAAGCTGGAAGGAGGGAATTTGGCGTTGGAGAGGAGTATGCGTCATGGGATTGAGGTAAGAGTGATCAGAGGGATTAAACATGAAGGTAGTGTTAGTAGCAAGGTTTATGTTTATGATGGGTTGTATAAGATTCATGAATGCTGGTTTGATGTTGGGAAATCAGGGTTTGGTGTTTACAAATATAGGCTCCTGAGGATAGATGGCCAACCAGAAATGGGTAGTTCAATCTTGAAGTTTTCGGAGAGTTTGCGGACTAAGCCATTGACTGTGAGGCCTAGAGGGTATCTGAGTCTTGATGTTTCGAATAAGAAGGAGAACATGCCTGTTTTTTTGTTCAATGATATTGACAATGATCACGATCCTTTGTGTTATCAGTATCTTGAACGTACTGTGTTTCCAGTTTTCGTGTTTACTAATGGAAGTAATGGAACTGGATGTGATTGTGTTTCGGGATGCAGTGATGGCTGTTTTTGTGCGATGAAGAATGGAGGTGAGTTAGCCTATGATGAGAATGGTTTTTTGTTGAGGGGGAAGCCAGTGGTATTTGAATGTGGGGTTTCGTGCAGGTGTCCACCAGCCTGTCGGAATAGGGTGACACAAAGGGGGTTGAGAAATAGATTGGAAGTGTTTAGGTCGAGGGAAACGGGATGGGGAGTTAGGTCATTGGATGTGATCCATGCTGGTGCTTTTATATGCGAGTATGCAGGGGTTGTCCTCACTAGAGAGCAAGCCCAGATTTTCTCTATGAATGGCGGTGGTTTGGTATATCCAAATAGGTTTTCTGCTAAATGGGCAGAATGGGGGGATTTATCCCAGATCTATCCAAATTACACCCGTCCATCATATCCTGAGCTTCCACCATTGGATTTTGCAATGGATGTGTCAAAAATGAGGAATGTTGCCTGTTATATGAGCCATAGTTCAGCTCCAAACGTGCTGGTGCAGTTTGTGTTGTACGATCACAATAATTTGATGTTCCCTCACATCATGCTTTTTGCAATGGAAAATATCCCACCTTTGAGGGAGCTAAGCCTTGATTATGGCGTGGCTGATGACTGGACAGAAAAGCTTGCTATTTGCAACTAACTGATTTAACTTAAAGAGGATGTGCAACTGATTTTGGGTGGTGTAGCACTGTGTTCCAAGGACATGATGTGCTAAGGTAAAGTTAACTATCTCTGTTTGCAGCTCGACATCTAGCCTGGACACATGTTAATGCATCTTATTCTGTTTGTGCATTGTTATAATAGGATTTGTTTTTTGTAGTTCTGGTAGTTTGCACTAGTAACTGTGTCTCCTGTTGGGTTATTTTTTTATTTATCTATATTCAAACGTGTTATTGTGCTTTATTGTGCATAGGCATTCCTTTCCTTACCAGGTTATGTTCTTGTGGAGCTTTTGTTATTTATTTCTGTGTCTAGTTCTTGCAGTCAGAACAAGTCAAATTTCTGCTCTATTGTTTCCAATATTTTATTTATTAATTTGTGATTAAATTAGTATCTCATTACTGCTATAAAACATAATACTGGCTTTCCTATTGTAAGGGTAAATCTTTTATGATGTCTTCACCTTAGCGATTCCGTTTCTTTTGCCCTTAATGTGACATGTCCTGCAAAAGCTGAGCTACTGACTACATTTTCTACGTTTGGAGTAGTTTGCAGCATGATCTCTGAATTCCAATTTCGCCAATTAGGTTTCTGAGTTTTAGAGTTTACTTTTCATGCATGTCCATCAGAACCAATTTAACAGTGTCATGGTACTTAAAAGTTTATGGATGATGTTTTTGTCATCCATCTTAATAGTTTGATTTTGATTTGTCCCATGTTTCTTAATTGTTTCCGAGACCTGCTGTCAACCCTCCTTTTCTTTTTGATAATATCTGTCTTTGTAAATAATCTGTTTTCTTCTGAATAGATATGATCAATGATCAAGAAAACATAAATGCCTTTTTAAATTTGTGACTCTACTCATCTGCTAGATGCTAACCCCCATATTTGCAATTAAGATTCTCGATAATGCTTGGGCTGAAAGTTTATTCAATAAGAAAAGTCTCAGTTACATGAAAATATGATGATACTTCCTCTGAGCCATCATGTCAACATGCTTCCTTGATTTTATTACTGGGTTGATTGTTAAATAAAACCTTAGCATCCCAAATGCACTACTCTTTGCAGATGGGAATTTTCCATTTGTAGTTCTGTTATCAATTGGACAAAATTGGACTGGAAGCACTTGAGTGCTGTCCATGAAAAGTTGGAGCCTTGGAGGGCTGTGTTAATAAAGGAAATTAAATGTTTGTGGCCATTTCAAAATTAACTATAGATATCATTCAGTTTTTCCAAGTCTTTATCATTTTTTAGGACATCCCCTTTTACTTGTAAGCATCTCCTCGCACAATCCATTAATGTTTAAACATCCATTTATGTGTTGAGTCTCATTTATTTTTTTGGCTTTCCTTATTGTCCCTGAAAATAAACACATGATGGTTATTACTGCATTGTAGGATGTTGTATTTATGTTAAAATCTTTATGAAACCATTACCTTAGTTTCTTATTAAGACTGGATAGGGTTTCTAAGCTAGCATTTGGTTATCATCTTGGAATAAAGAGATGGAGACAGTGGTGTATCTCTCTTTTAAAATTATAAAAATTCAGATAAATTTATTTTGTCTTGGTGCTTCAATGAAACACGTTTCTATCTTTTAGCTATCCGTCCTGTCCTGGGATATCAATCAAACGTAATCTAAGCAGCATCCTTTTTTGTCTCTTTTTGTTTAGTTATCTCTACACAACATAAAGATTTTATGGTTACAATAGTTTGCTTGCAAAACCACAATTAAATAACGTGGAAAAAAGAAATGATTGGCTCACACAAAAAAAGAAAATTTTGAAAAGATAAGAATTAAATAAAACAACAATTATGTTACGCGTCTAAAGTAAGATAGGGCAATAGGCTTCAGACCGAATTGTTGCAAGGCTCAAGACGAGGCCTTTTAGAAGAAATTGTGCGCTTATCCATTAA
This sequence comes from Salix viminalis, assembly GCA_029228465.1. Classification (NCBI taxonomy): domain Eukaryota; kingdom Viridiplantae; phylum Streptophyta; class Magnoliopsida; order Malpighiales; family Salicaceae; genus Salix; species Salix viminalis. Next base: position 11,903,314 of record CM055435.1, read on the forward strand.
ATGAACACCCAAATATCTGTACAATGAATTAGATTTAATGTGATAGTGCCATTGTAGGTCATTAGTGATTGGTTTTATATAAATTTGTTACTAAGAATTAATAAAACTAATGCATTTGTGATATTATTGATCTAATTTTTCCTGATAATGGATAAGTGTTTCACTTTCCTACTAATTATTCCACCAACTTTCATCAACACTTTAGTAATCTCATACATTTATTAGTGTTTCCTCCTTATCCTTATTTAATCTCTTAAATAGTTGGTGACTGATGGCGAGAGCTATTATCCACAGAGACAGAACGTTTCGGTTTGGCAGAGTTCTCAAACAGTGATTTCCATACATAATTACTGTTTTTCATGAATGAATGGGGCTATTGGTGGGAGTTCATCTCTTGAAAGACATGTTGAGAGATTTCCCCCAAACTCTTTAATTTAATAATACTTTTCTCTAGAAAGTTTTCATTAGAAATGGGAGAGGGTTGATTGGTAATCAAGTCATTTCATTTAAGTGCAGCAATATCTGAACTTTCACGAGTGTTTATGTGAGTAGTATAAACGCTGGCTGGCCAACCTGCTTAACAGTCTCAACAGTGAGTTTTTGCAATTGTAAGTGTACATGTCTAGTAATTTCTAATGGAGATTCTATCTAGTCAACTCAAAAAGAGGAGCGACTGACTTTCCAGAATAGTGTTTGCGAATATAATATCAAACTTTAGGCTGCACACTGGGTTGGTAGTACCAGTTATCAAAATTCCTATGTAATCTGGGATTTCATCCATTGGATGTTCTGTAGGGCTCAAAATGGTTTGGTTCTGAAGTTATTAGTGACTTACATGGCATATATTACAGCTGTGATTTCATGTTCATGCAAACATAATTGTATAGCATGCTCGGAAATGTGAGTATCAATTTCTTATCTTATGCCAACTTTGTGCGATATGATGATATGATTTAATTCTTTCGCAGCTGTCTTCTTGTTCTGTTCCTTTTTCCTTTTTCTCTTGCATGGAAAAGGAAATGAATGTTCTCATGTTCATCACCTTTCGCAGGTGGCAGTTGGAAAATGGATCCTCTCCGGTTTTGACCAAGGTCATCAATTTTCTGGTTGCTGTCTTTTTACCTCAGGAGTTGATGCTACAGAGTACTCAATTACAAGTAACTTTCACCTATCATCTGCATTGACAAGGCCTTGTCTGTTTCCCCCTTGATTGCATACTTCTGGTTTCTCAGGTGGTTAAAAAGGTGAAACAAAATGCTGGAATTGAAAATTTCTCAGCAAGTATGTGGACTGAATCTCGAAGATGAAGTCTTTGTATTCAAATTGTTACAAAGGGTTTTCTGTAAGCTTATTACTTCGATGCATAACTGAATGAACTTTTTGTAGCTTGTATATACAAAGTTCTAATTGTACAAGCTTGTATAGAAAATCTCAGTGCATCAAAGATGACCAATCATTTTATTTTCAGTATCTTAGATTGCATTTTCTTATTGAAATTAAGAGTTTGATTGAGTGATGACCGCTGGCAAAGCACTAGATATTTCATCATGTTACGTGCTTGGTTGAGATGCCTCAGGTGAGTGACTTCTGTCAGGCAAAGAGTGTGCCGTTGTCGTGGGGTGAACGAATTGGCTGAACCAATACATGGAGGCAAAGAGCTGACGGGATAGAGGTACAGAATTTTTCATTTTCATTTTCACCAGAATCACCTCCTACAACATCACAGCATTTGCCAGGTACATGAGAATGCTGGCCAGTATCCCCATCTTACAGGTAGACACAGACACTAAAACATGTTTGGTGAGAAAATTCTCAAAATTCCAATAATTGCAATACTAACTGCCTCCAGTTTTAAGTTGTTTCTGTGGACAGCTTAAGTCTTTTTGAATGAATGAAAGCTTTAAACTAGTAGAAGAGCATGGCCATGCATTTATAAGTATGTTTAGAATGCGATTTCTTTGATGATGTCCAGCTCTTGCAACTTGGTATCCCCATCACTGAAACAATGCTATTCAATGGTAACTGTTACCATTGCCAAAGCATCTAGCTTTCACCATTGCCAAAGCACTCTGCCACTCTTTCTCTGAAGTTGGTGTAACATTCAGTTTTCTATGTCTACATCTATGCAATTTTGAGGTGAGTTCCTAGTAGTGTAATCGATGCTGTAACATCACAAATCCCCTTAGCACACATTTCACAAACAGCATCAAGCTTCAGAGGTTACGGTTCCATTTTTCTCCGAAGCTCACTGTCTGGCACGTTCCATCTTCCGTTTACGCCATTCCTCTAAAGCTGAGTCGATATATGACATGTTAGTAGGATCACCATGATAGTATAACCACAAGAACATAAAGTTGTGAGAAAGTGTAAAAGTTCCGAGGCACCATATAAACAAATGCATTAACTATCGATAGCCATGTAAATTATGAATCCAGAGATATAAATGGTGTCCAAGACCTATAAAATAGCTGCACAAAACACAGCTGAAAGATAGAAAATACTGCAAGCAATTACCTTTCAAAGTGGAAGCATTATTAAGCGAACGGAAATCCTGTAATCTTTTAGAAAGATCAACAGCAGCAGCAGTCTGCCTGGTATCTTTCTGTTGAGCTGTTTCAGGTTCTGCATGTCCATCTTGCTCAATTTCCTTCACCTGGAAGCACAGAAGGAATCAACTTCTATAAAGAACTTCTTCCAATGCATGAGTTCTCACAATTTCCCTCCTCCCTATTCTAGTTTGATACACGGTAAAATGTGTGTGTGTGTGTGTGAGGGAGAGAGAGATTCCATTTTTGATGGGAAATAAATGGACGTCAAATTTCAGGCACATAATCAATAGTAAAAAAGGAAGTAAGAACGCAAAAGCACAGTCAAAGCTTCATTTCCAAAAAGTTTTTCGTGTTGTTCTGTGGGAGTTTAATCAAACATGTAACAATCATGTTAAGATTTAAAGCCAACACCATACTCTTTTTATAAGCTTCCAAGGTTGCACGGCAAGGCGCATCTCTTCAGACTCCTTGATGTAGCTGAGCTTAACTGCGTTTTGAACTGTTAGACATTAAAACACAGTTAAGAGTTTCCATTGCTCCTGAAATGATTCAGAAACACTGGAAAGAGATAAATAGAACTCGGTGGCAATCAAGAAATACCACCATCAAGTTCAGAAAGTGTCATTGAAAAAACAGCAATCTTCAGTAGTCATGCATGGCCTTGACAATATTGATATGAAGCTTAATACCAAATGCTTTTATACATGTTCAAGAACTGTGATTTGAAACTTGTACATCTTTAAGCTATGTAGACATGATTTAATGAATGCCTTAAATATAGCAAAGCATCGAATTTCACCGAACCAGCACCGAAGGGTCTGTTTCCGATCTTAAAACAACATACGACTAAAAAATGTTGAAAGCATGCAGCCATATTCCTGTTTAAATTGCGATTCAGACTCTAGTCATTTACACACAGAAGTCTCAGGAAAAAAAGAAAGAAATTGTAAAGAAAGTTGTTTTAGATCCATAAGAACTATAAGAAACACAAAAAGAGTTGTAGATCTAGAAGAAGCCAGGAAAGAGTGATAAAATGTGGTAGAAAGATTAGGTTATTTTTACATTATTAGAAACCATGATTTTCTGAAACATTCTGCAGATGCACCACTGTCTGATTGAAATAAAAGGCCACCAATATAGGTACAATTAAAAGAATATTTTGTTGATTAGTTCCAAGTGACAGACAATACAGAAATAGGATATAGTAGCAACAATATTGGAAACATTCAGATCTCTGGGGGCTGTGGGGAGAAAACCTTTTACGAAAAAGAAATTATTGAGATACAGTAGTTCTGGTCCTTCAAAGATAAAAAAGAGGAAGAGAAACACAGAAAAAAGAGGAAGAGAAACATTGAAGAGACCTAGAGTGAGTTGGATGATCAAAAACAACAACTTCATTCCAAGATGTGGAACTTAAAGTTAGATTCAACCTTTTCCAATTTATATGTCCTGTTGCAGTAAAATATTGTACTTGACAATGAAACCACATGCGGTGGTTTGTCTTGAGTTCAAACCAGCAATAACATCCACATGGCATTACAGAATACAGATAGAGAATAATCATGCTGTGCTGTTGTTTTATAATGATGTGCCTCTTCTGTGTTTTTTTGTTTTTGTTTTTAACATATAAACAATAAAGTTTCCTGTTAGAGGGCTTCCTGAGGTCAGTTATTGGAAGAAATAAGAAGCACAAGCAGTACTTGAGAGGTTAAAAAATGGTGAAACTTCAGATAATAGCAGTCCATGTAACTCCACGACAATTCATCTATCACACTCCCCCCTCTCAGAGTGGTGAAAAGTTGACAACTAACATACATACATCATCAACCGAAGCAAAATCCAATTAAATACAACACACTGCCATAGTAGAGTCTGATTGATCAATACACTATCATTAGATAATACACTCAGACAACATCCTTAGGGTCAAATCTCAACTAAAATGTTACACCCTTTTATCCAATTCAGATTCCAAAAATTAGAAGAAATCCTGAGGGCCAATTCTCAACAAAAAAGAGCATTGAACTGCTTGTAAACACCCTCTTATATAAAACAGATTCGAAATATTGTCTTTCTACGATAATTTTCCTTGGACAGATTGAGCTAAAAGGAATCCATCCAGAAAGAGGAAGCAAAATTACTCGAGGCAACAAATCTTATTCCCAGAAAGGTGCACTCTTTTGAAAAGTGTTGGAACCTTAGGGTGCATTTAAATGGGAAGGATTTACCCTACGTCCAAACTTCTTCATATCAAAGAATTTTAAAGGAGCAGGCCGGTTCTGGCAAAACCATCAGCTATGACTCATACATATGTACGAGATTGAAAATGTTAGTCTGAAAGTGTCGCTTCAGCTGAATGTCAGGAGCAGGTATCAAGCTTCACTCGCAAAGTGCAGATAGAGATACTACAACAGTGCCTTGGAAAATAGAACAAATCTTCATAAACATGAAAGGATGAGTCCTGTCCCAGTGAAACAGGAGGGGATAAAACATTCTTATACTTGAAAAATTTCCCATTCCTTTGGAAAGTCAACGATCATAAAAATCCAAGACTGATCCATGCTCTTAGCAACCAACAGAGAAGCGATTCAAACAAACGACTCTGTTTATTTGGAACAACATAGAGCAAGGTGATAAAATCCGTGTAGCCGATAACTTTTTATTCAATTCAAACATATACCCTTATATTATTGCAACAATATATTAAAATTTCAAGAGAGAGAGAGATCGAGAGATGCATGCCTGAATTGGAGTGGTCAGGTGAGAGTTTGCTGTTGCGGGTAGAGGGAGAAGAGAGAAAGCCCTGAATCAAGAAAAGGGCTGTGACTGTATTCAACAACGTCATGAATATTGTTGCGTTCTTGAAGGAAAGTCTCACTCTCCATGACTGCTGTGTATCCATTTTCTTCTTCTCGACAATTTTTTTGTTTTGTTTCGAGTGATGAATGATCGAAAGACGATGTTTCTATTTTTAACAAAGGAAAGGAGCAGGTCTTCTTGTTCGGACATGACAGGACATCTGAAATGCTGCTCCTCAGTGGGACCCACTTCGAACTCTTAGTTGTGAAATAACCATCCCTTCTATTTAAGCCCCTCTATCGCTATCTTTTTCTCTTTCTTCCTTTTTTATCCGATCAAAATTAAGTATACGTTTGGTACTGAGAGTCTATCCCGTGTTTCCTCCAAACATAGGTAATTCGGTGTTCGGTAAAGAGTCCCGTTTGGCTCTGCATTTCAACCCGTGTTTTGCTGAATTTTTTTTTCATTTTAAATAAATATATTTTTAGTAGTTTTTAGATTATTTTAATATATTGATGTCAAAAATAATTTTTAAAATATAAAAAAATATCATTTTGATGTATTTCGGCACGAAAAAGCACTTTTGAAAAGCTACCGCAACCGCACTCCCAAACAGGCCCAAATAGTACATCACAATTTTTTAAATTGTGGAATCCACTAAAAAACAAGGTCAAATCTCAGTTTTGGAGAAGTAGCCTGAGGCTGCTTCTCATGATACGCACCGCAATCTCTCTTTTACTAGCACCTCAGTTTTTTTTATTTTCTCTTGCACGAACACGGGCAGAAGCAGAAGCATCGTGCAAGAGAATCACCGGCAGCAGAAACATCGGCAAATCCCTCTCTCTTTTACAGTCAACCGATGTTCTCTCCTCTCTCTACAGTCACCGACAACTTCCTCTCTCTTCTCTAGCAACAATTTCCAGGAGAGCACCACCATGAAGATGCTTCCCCTCCATGCCATAAGCTTTCGTTGTAACCTCCTCAGTAGCAACACCAAGCCCCGACATCAACAGCACCAGCGACAGCAGCAACAACAATCGATTGTCGTTTCTCCCAACCACCATAGGTCGCCATTTCCGACGCCACCACCATAGAAAAAATCACCTTGGCCTCCTATACTCGTCGACATCAGCATTTGAGTCTCTCGTCACCATCTATCAACCGTTACTGTTCACGTGAACAACCCGTTGCATTGTTCATGTTTTAAGAAGACGTGAAAAGTGCGGCACACTGTTTTACTCAGCAAATATATATGTTGGACTTGGGCTGGACCTCTCTCGGCCCAACCCAAGTCTAGTAGAGTTGGGCTTTTGACCCAACTTGGCTAGGTCAACCTATTTAGTTGGGTCAGACTCAATTTGATTTTTTTTAATTATATTTTAAAAAAAAATATAGGTAGAGATCTAGTCCTGATGAAAGGAGAAGACGCGTGACTTCGTTTCACTCCACAATCCTTTTGTTTTCGATTGATTATGAATGAGAAACTTGCAACTAGATTTGACCTTAGAATTATATCTCTACATCTTGGTTGCAGATTTTGTTACTATTGATATTGTTATCAGATGTTGCTCCTCGATCAAATAGCAAGGGATTATAGAGACATTCACGTATTGATTTAGTTTGTGATGAAATTGCAAGTAGTTTAATGAGAGAATAAAAATAAATATCTAATTTACTTGAATTATTAATTATATTTTATTGTTATGATTATTAATCTACAATATTTAAAAAAAAACATTTACACACACACACACACACACACATGTCTTTAAAGTAATTTTACAAGTTGACAACAATATGAAAAACATAGTAACCAAACACACGAAACTGCTTTTCATTAACCTAAAACCCAATCACAGTTTTAACCAAACCTTGAATTTCAGTTATGAACCACAACTAAAAGTGCTTTTCATGAAAGTATTTTTTTTTAAATCTCAACCACAACAACAACCACAATACCAAATACACCATGAGAATCTCTTACATTGATTTGATTTTTTTTCTATTTTGGATGTGTTAAAAGATATAAATTTAACTAAGTGATTGTAATTAGGTGGATGGTTAATTAAAAAAAATGAAGATAAGCAATGAGTAGTGAAATTGGAAGTAAGTACTAGATAATAGCTTAATTTAATCAACCAAGATAGATCAATAGCTTTAATAACATTTTGTAGGAGATTAGGGACCAAATTGAAATACTAGTAGTAGTTGGAGGGCCCGTATGTAGTTTAAAACAAGTTATAAACGCTTCGTTTTGAACAGCGAGCTCAAATTCTTCAACCCGCACAAACAGGAGACAGCGACAGTAGCAGCAGTTCACTTTCGTTTCACCACTTTAATTTCCCTTCGCGTTTCCAGAAAAAGTACAATTTCCTCCCTCCAGCCTTGGATCCTGACAATGGATCTTCTCCTAAACCACCAAAACGACGGAGAATTAGACCAAAACACTAATTCCTCCCCGGATTCATCCCCTCCACGTCTCCTCCCTCCAAATCCGCTGCTCCCATAGTCGACGACACCATGCTAGCCCTAGCAGTAGCCAATCAAACGCTCTCAAAACCTATCGACCCCGTCCAGCACCTACGACCAGCTTTGGGCTCCCGGTTTTAGGCCCCGCCCATCCCTACGCCAAGGACGGCATTGCCCAGGGCATGCGCAACCACAAGCTCGGCTTCGTCGAGGATGCCGCCATCGATTCCTTCGTCTTCGACGAGCAGTACAACACTTTCCACAAGTATGGCTACGCGGCTGACCCCTCTGCTTCTGCAGGTAATAATTATATTGGTGATTTGGATGTCTTAGAAAAGAATAATGGGATTTCTGTTTATAATATCCCGCAACATGAACAAAAGAAGCGAAAAATTGAGAAGAAAACGGAGGCAGCTGAGGAGGACGATGATGGAATGGACAAGGAAGAGGCTGAGAATCCGGCTACGGATGCGTGGTTGATGAAGAATAGGAAGAGCCCTTGGGCTGGTAAGAAGGAGGGATTGCAATCTGAGTTGACTGAAGAGCAGAAAAAATATGCGGAAGAGCACGCGAGGAAGAAGGAGGAGAAAGCTGGTGGTGAAAAAGGTGAGCTTGTTGCTGATAAGACTACTTTTCATGGTAAAGAAGAGAGGGATTATCAAGGGAGGTATGGACTGCGCCCCCGAAAAATGCTAAAGCTAGTAATGATCATTGTTATATACCCAAGAGATTGGTGCATACATGGAGTGGCCATACTAAGGGAGTTTCTGCTATAAGATTTTTCCCTAAGCATGGCCATTTGATACTTTCTGCGGGTATGGATACGAAGGTGAAGATATGGGATGTGTTTAATTCGGGCAAGTGTATGAGAACTTATATGGGTCATTCTAAGGCTGTCAGGGATATTTCATTTTGCAACGATGGCTCCAAGTTTTTAACTGCTGGTTATGATAAGAATATTAAGTACTGGGATACAGAGACGGGCCAGGTTATCTCTACGTTTTCAACGGGGAAGATTCCATATGTTGTTAAGCTAAATCCTGATGATGATAAGCAGAATATATTGTTGGCGGGTATGAGTGATAAGAAGATTGTGCAGTGGGATATGAACACAGGGCAGATTACTCAGGAGTATGACCAGCATTTGGGGGCAGTGAATACCATCACATTTGTGGATAATAACAGGAGATTTGTTACTTCAAGTGATGATAAATCACTCCGTGTATGGGAATTTGGGATCCCCGTTGTTATTAAGTATATTAGTGAGCCTCACATGCATTCTATGCCATCGATCTCTCTTCATCCCAATATGAATTGGCTTGCCGCGCAGAGTTTGGATAACCAGATTCTTATTTATAGTACTAGGGAAAGATTCCAGTTGAATAAGAAGAAGAGGTTTCGCCGGTCACATTGTGGCTGGCTATGCTTGCCAAGTCAATTTCTCACCAGATGGAAGATTTGTGATGTCAGGAGATGGTGAGGGTAAATGCTGGTTTTGGGACTGGAAGAGCTGTAAAGTCTTCAGGACCCTCAAATGTCACGAGGGAGTCTGCATTGGGGCTGAGTGGCATCCGCTGGAGCAAAGTAAAGTGGCCACTTGTGGCTGGGATGGATTGATTAAATACTGGTAAGTGATATGCCTCACACACGCTTAGTACTTAATAATTTTCATGTTTACTGCATCTATGCTAGTTTTTTCAGGTAATATGCCTTGATGTGTTATGTATGCTCGATCTGTGCTGTGAGTTCAACATAGTCATGTGCTCCAAAATCAAACACCTCTTTTTTTCATGGACTCATTGGATAGTGTTCTAGATTTTGGTTCTGCATTGCATCATTTAAATCATCCTTGTTATGCTTACGGCTCACTTTGACAGTTTTCAAATTGAGGTTTATTGGAGGAAGGATCATTGTGTCATATACAAAGATTGCCTGGATGTTATCCTTCTACCATTTATATTATTCGCTACAGCATTATCCTTCTTGAAACGAAACTCGATTAATGCTGTGAAGATGCTCCATGTTTGGTGATTGCTTTAGCCATTTTTCAATTATGATGATGTGCTGTTACATTAATCTGGGCATGAATTTGAAGTATCACAGCTTAATTTTGTTAGATCTTTTAGAGGCATTTTTAATCATTTTCAGTAGTGTTTAGAAAGGCAACAATCACTGCTGCATACACACTTGTCAAGCACTGCCACTCCACATATAAATTTTATTATATGATGGATTGGTTATTGCATTTGGAAGCTAATGTTCATTTCTTGCTTCTGGCTGCAGGGACTAGTTGGTTTCAGATCTGACTGGGCACATATATCAGCTGAGCAACCCACTTCATACACCCTGCCAGAGAGAGACTACAGATATCCTGCTGGGTAGATGAGTGGAAGAACCAAACTAGTTTCTTCTATCCAGAAATTTATGTGCAGCAATTGGTGAGAATTGATTGAGGACCATCGAAACTCATCCCAATGTTTGCAAGTTAGTCATTTTGTTACTGATGTAAACTAAACATGTATCTTTCTTAAAAGCTCCTGAGTTTTTTTTGGCAGTTCTCAGTTTGTTCTATTCCACCCATTTCTCATAGGCTTGAAAGTCTCGGCAGCTGATATACTGGTATGATCCTATCCAGTTTCAATGAGGCATATGCATATCAAGCATGGATTTGCTATGATTAGTGCATTAGTTCACTGTTTATTGATTGCATCCACCTTCGTTCTCAAAATGATTGTATTCTACCTGGTCTTGGCCAACATGAGGTTCAACCTTTGACTAGGACAGGCCTAATTTCAGAGCTAACTTGCAGAATTCAAGTGAGTCCTTGCAGATAAAAAGTGTTTTTTTTAACTGCTTTGGGTTAATACACTACCGATTGTAAATTCTCTGGGGCATAAAACAAGTTTCTCGTTTTTGTCTTTTGATATAATCTGTATCAAAGTATTACATGCATTGATATGGAACTCGTTTTATCATATAATTGATACTTGGATAATGAAACTTTTGTCTCTTGACATGCAAACTTCAAAGGGAAATACATATCACGATTTCCCATATATTGATATTTGCTGCAGCTCTAAACTTCGCAAGGTTTAATAGTAGTGCGTAACCCAAAGTGGCTGTCATCCCTGGCCTTAAGGTTGTGTTCTATAGATCACATCCATAAATTTGTTGTGTTCTTTGTTCATGTATATCGTTTAGTATGGAAAATTTTGATGCTGCAGCCTGCAGGTTATCTTTCTAGCATTAGATGTCAACGGGCATATGGAAACATAGACAGCCTGCAAGGAGTTTTATTTGAATTTGATGATCAGAATGTATCAAATCAGACCATCTGGAACTCGACGTGCAGATTTATGTATAGATATACAAATACAATTTCTCCGATTGCTGCAGAGGACATCAGACGTGGATTTTAGCAGCCTCGCTTGCATTCCACTGCAGGAGGACTAGAAATGGACTACAACATGTGGATTTTATAAGTTAAAGACAATAACTTGGGAATATACAAGACATATAACTATCATCATTATTCTTCTGTATGCTGAAGCTGGGAAAATATAGTTATTATAAAAATGTAAAGGCACCTCAGTCATGGCCAGTCCATAATGTAAAAGCTGATTTGGCCACTCCTCCAAGCTCAAACCAAACCAACACCCTGGCAGGACTTCAACCCGCTTCTCCCTATAGGTGTAGAAGATGACGGTTCTTGAGCAGAACTTTTTTGAACTGCTATTGACAGTTAAAACCAAATCAATGTAACAGTAGTGGCTTTCCACTAGTAGTGCCTTAGCTCATTCTCTGGCTAAACTCAAGGAAGACAAGAATTATGATGGAATATAATTAGTTTCTGCTGTGCGAAACAGGGTCCTCATGAAGATACCACCTGCAGAGTCTTTCAACTTGTGGCATTCAGTTTCTGTTGAAGGATCTTGTTCAGAAGTCCTGGATTGGCCTTACCTTTTGATATTTTCATCACCTGCAAATGAATCGGCAGCGTTCAGAATTATACCAGTCTACTAAAGCATAATCAGGGGGGAATAATTTACATGAAGGTTCATCTTATAACTTGTAATGGTCTGTATACCTGGCCAGCAAAAAAACCTTGTATCTTAGTTTTTCCTGCGCGGAATTGTTCCAACTGCTTTGGGTTCTCTGTAAGCACTTTATCTACCATCTTCTCAATCTCAGCAGGATCTACTATCTGTTATATTGAAACATGTGAGAGGTACCTATTTGAACTTAAAAAAATGTTCCTCATGATTTCCTTACAGCATTTATGCCATATTCAATCACTGAAATTACACTCATCTCACTGTTAGATGTGTTAAGAAACTGAACCACAGACAAGGCTTGGCTTGGTGGACACCTCGTCCAGCCTTTTCACCAACCATAGCAGCCATACTCAATATCAAGCACATTGCATTAACAAGCTTCTAAGCTTTGCCAACACCATGACCAAATCAATAGACAATCGAAGCACAAAGGTAATCAATCACACAGCTGAATGATATGTTATTTGTTGGCACCTTTTAAAGAAAGTAAAGGTGGAAACTTTATTAGAAGATTCAACAAGCCCAGCTTTTCTTCACGTCTGTAGTTCTCAACACCAGACCCATCGGCTTGCAAAGAAATGACTCGATCATGCAGCTGCGCTTCCAGTTAATTTGTTTGTTTCTCCCGCTTGGCATAGTAAAGGCAATCGCATTTATTTTTTAGCATGTTAATGCATGAACTCAGGGCATCTACTTCTAAACTAAAAGTTGTGAACACTCTCAGTGATTTCTGTGAACGAAAGTTAAATATGCTGCAGGGGCAAAGTGAGAGACTTGCCTGAACCAAATTTTTTTCTTCTATCAGTCCCTTAACAGTTCCACCTTTGGCTATGAGCTCAAACAGTATCTGCAAATAATAAACGACGAATTCTCAAAAATTAAGAATTAGTAGCTATTCATGCTTATGACATGAAAACCAAAGGTACCCAAAATTCTCCTCATGTATTACACATCAACACAGAAAATAATAGAAAGGCTCCATATTTGAACACCGTAACTCCTGTATAACATAAGGCTGCAGATATAAGCCTGTCTGTGACTGCTGCATAACATGAGGCTTCAGATTTTAAGCTTGCATGCAACTCCTGAATAACACGAGGCTGTAGAATTTTAAGCATTTCCAACTATTTATCTCTAATTATTAGAGGCCTTCAAAATATGTATTCTCTTGTAAAATTCTATGGACGCATGCCTTTACAGGACAATAGCCAAGGATAAATAAATAAATACCTGAAATAAAAAGTTTCAGTCTTGCATGCTAATGAGGCTGTCGTAATCCACCACGAAATAGAAGCAAAATCTTCAAGCTAATGAGGTGGGTAAATTATGTTTTATCCTATTTTGTTTAAAAAACTTAATATTTGTTGCCATTTGCCAAGTGTAAATAACATGTTTAAACCAGGAAGGTATGAGAAAGATACTGGAAAAAATAAAAAAGAACTATCTCACAGCAAGCAGCAAAGTCAACTAATAATGGCTGAAATGACATTAATTCTTGCAGAGTTGAAGTAACATATCTTATTATGGAGATGAGATGGGGTCGGCACAAAAAGAAAAGGATCCGTATGAAGTTTGAATAAGAAATAGCATTGGTAATGGAAACAAACTTTTACCTCTTTCCCAATCTTCCCACTGATAGTCCCACCTTTAATAGAAGCTATAAGCTCAGCCAACTCCTGGGGTTTAAGTTTAATATCATTTATAGATACTTTTTCGTTTTTCATATAGGCAGCAATATCCCCCATTATCCAGTTGGTAGCCAGCTTCACATCAGCACCCTTGGCAATTGTTGCATCAAAAAATTCGGCGACCTAAATATTCATTTGGTGAAAGAAAATCCAACATCAGATGCGTGAGACCTTTTACAAGAAATGTCTATGATATAACAAACACGTGAATTGAGAACTAAATGAGTAGAATCGTTCAGGCTTGCTTTACAGTAAGACAAGAAAATTGCACAAGGTGCAGCTTCAGAGGTTTGGAATTCAATAACCTGAAACTTAACTTGCAAAGCAAACCACACATCACTGTTGGTGCACGATACACTCTTGAGGCTTGTAACATTTTTGTAAACGTGATTGCTAGATGCTGGCAACTACCACGAGCTTTCCACAATGGAGTTTTGAGGGAAAAATCCATTGTAACAAATTTTCAAGGGAGGAGACGAAGACAACTTTAAATTGAGAACCCCAGAACATTTACTTCCAAAGCTTGCTAATCCAAAGCATATTTTCTCAATACTTTTATACCACATTTCTAGATGTGAAAGTATATAATATGAATGTGGTAATGAATTTTTTGGTCTCTGAACAGTTGAAAAATAGATCCTAGAGAATACAAGAGACATTCTTGACCATGACAAGGACTTACATTTATGTCATTTGCAAGGAAAAGAACATCCTGCATACTTAGGCCCATGCTCTCATATCTCCGGCGCTTCATTTCTGGAAGTTCTGGCAAAGAATTTTGAATACTATCAACGTACTCTTTTTTGACAATAACTTCTGGAAGGTCCGGTTCTGGAAAATATCGATAATCAGAAAGCCCCTCCTTTTTCCTCATTGTAATTGTTTTCTAAACAGAGTAAAAGAGGGTATAAGTAGCCATTAATGAGTGAGTGAACTACATCTTCTACTTATTGCACTAAAATGAGGGGCAGTATCTAATTTTAACCTGGGAGCCTTCTTCCCAAAGCCGAGTTTCTTGTACAATTGAACTGCCTTGCCCTTGACTGTGCAGAAGCGCTTGTCTTGATATCTCATAATCAATGGCCCTATTAACTGACGAAAATGAATTTAAATTCTTTATCTCAACCTGCCACCACGAAATATAAGAAAATATATCAAACAGCTAAATATTACAAATCACATTATAACATAGTTCTTTCAAATTTGCTATATAATGCATTCTACAGTGCATCTATTCTTTAGAATGAAGTGACAATCACAAGAAAGGAAATGAACTTAGAAGGGATGAATCTGCTAGTGAAGAGCATCACAAAAGAAATTCTTGCATTTCCAAGATGACTGAAGATGTATTCACCCATGCCTATCATTATTCAGTGTCAAGGAATCATCTCACCTAAAAATTTAACATGGTATCAAAGCCTTGTTAACCAAGCAGTCACAAGTTCGAATCTCACCACCCTCATTCTATTTGATAAAAAATTAATCACAAGGTAGTATGGACCTGTGTAAACTTTCAAGCCGAAAGAGCTTTCACTTGAGACTCTAAAAGGGATATGTTAGAGAATAATATAAACCATATCTTGAGACCTCACTTAACAATTTTAATTTTTAGGTGAGATGGTTCCTTGATATTCAGTATAACTTCTGTAAATTCATCGTAGCAGTATAATATTATAATGATTCATAGTTCACTTCTTGCTTTCTGAGTTCTGAAATACTCCACATACTGAGCCAACTAAACCATGTATTTGAGTTGCATGAAGCACAAGTTCAAATTACCTTTGTCCCGAACTCTGACTGTCCAATTGGTCGAATTGACACATTTACATCACAACGAAGTGAGCCTTCCTGCATATTACCATTACTAATTCCCAAGTAGCGGACCACCCTCTGTATTTCAGCTGCATACTCTGCAGCTTCAATACCATTTCTCATATCAGGTTCAGAAACAATTTCAAGCAAAGGCACCCCTGCTCTATTCAAATCAACCTGCAAAAGACGAGAAACATTAGTCAAGTGCCAAGTCACGACGCAAGTTTAATTACCTATCAATTCTGAAGATTTAGAGGAAAAAAGCTAACGAACTAAAAAACCCCTTTCCCCATTATCCATAATGGACCAATGAACAAATCGTGAAGACAGCAATACCGACTGATCACATTCAAGAAAAATGAAACAGAATATCTTCCAGAAGACACAAAAAAATTCATTTAAACTAGTAAAAACTAAGGAAATAGATAATTTCCTGAGAATAACTCCCATTTCCTGAATGAAGCAGCTTCCCAGCATCCTCTTCCATATGAACTCTTGTAATGCCGAACCTCCTATGCCCACCACCAAATTCCATAGGAAGATCCAAATCAACATAACCATTGGTTGCAATTGGTATATCAAACTGAGATATTTGGTAACCCTTTGGAAGGTCAGGGTAAAAATACTGTTTCCTATCAAACTTCGAGTTTAAAGAAAGCTTGCAATTAAGCGCAAGACCTAATTTCACGGCGAACTCAATGACTTTGGAGTTCAAAACTGGTAAAGCACCTGGCAACCCCATGCAAACGGGGCAGATACTTGTGTTTGGTTGAGCACCATAGTTGTATGGGCATCCACAAAAGGCTTTGGTTAAAGTGGATAGCTGGACATGGGTTTCTATACCAATGATTGCCTCATAGTCTTTTATAAGTTTATCAACAGTTTTGGTCTGAGTCTGGGCAGAAACTTTGATTTGTGGGTCCTGCTGTTTCTCTCGTGTGGCTGTTTGAGTTTGTGTGACGCTGCTGCTGCTGCTGCTGCTGATTGTGCAGTACAAGGCACCATTCTTTCTTCTAAAGAAGGCACTTGGATATAACAATAAAGGGACGGTTTGAATGTTTCTAAACAGAGTGGAAGCCATAATTGTTTTTTATTACTCAGTCCAAACTCCCTGCAAAATATCAAATAGGTGGTAAGCAAAAGCTACAATTGACAATTCAAGGAGCATTAAAATGTGAAAGCAAGAAAGGGGCTAGATTGATGAGCACCCAGAAGATATATTCACGACTAAACCTTGAAAAAAAGGCCAGAATTTTTTGTAAGAGGTGAAAGTGAAATCGTAAGTAGAAAAAGGAGTGATTTTGAAAGGTGCCCGTGAACTATTTTTGCTAAAAATAATGAAAATAAGTTAAAGGAAGACCAAGAGAAAGACAAAACTTGAAGACGAGACAGACATTACAAGAACGAATGTATGGCAGTCGAGCATTACTTGAAGTGAAAGGCATAATGATAGTTTGTTTAATTACTTTCATCACCTGTTTGCTTCAGTGCCGAAGTAACCCGACGACTTGAAGAAAAGGTTTCTTTTTGTGAAAGAGGAAACCAGTCTGGCCTAGCAGCCTACCATCAGTCATCCACATCAATGCTGAAACCAATCAATCGCCGTTTAACTCAATGCTTTATATTATTAATATTCAATTTGTTCCGAAAAAATACAACAAATATGTGGGCGTGCCGGAGTGGTTATCGGGCATGACTAGAAATCATGTGGGCTTTGCCCGCGCAGGTTCGAATCCTGCCGCTCACGATTTTAGAATTGTTTTTTCATGACTATTTAGAGGATATTTGACACTGAATTTTAAAAATATTTTTGATTTTTTTTTAAATTATTTTTATATGTTGATGTCAAAAATAAAAAAAATATTAATTTAATATATTTCCAAATAAAAATATTTTAAAAAACAATTTCAGTTACACTATCAAATAGTCTCTTAATCCAAAATGGAGTATTAAATTTTTGGTATTAACAAATCGAAACTTAACCTAATAAAATATATTCAATTTATATGAGGAACACGAGTATTTAATCCAAAATGGAGTATTAAATTTTTGGTATATATTAATAATTGTTTTTAAAGTGTTTTTTATTTATAAATATATTAAAATAATATTTTTTATTATTATCTTTAAAAAATTATTTTTATATCATAACATCAAAATTATACAAAAAAAACTAAAAATAATTTTTAAATAATACTCTTTGGTAAAAAGCAAGCTGCAATGCGACTTCAAGAGGGTCTTACTAGTTACTACAATATATTATATACATAATATTGATATGATATATATATATATATATATATATATATATATAATATTTATCATTTAATACACACGCACGCACTTCAAACTATTTTATGATTTTATTTTTTATTAATTAATAAATAATAAATATTTTTTAATATTAAATTATTTATCCAATAAAAAAATAATGATATATATGGCGCGCATCATGCAAGTTTCTAAGCTAGCAGACGATGCTGTTGTCTCAAAGTAGTTATAAAGAGGAACGAACGACAACCGGAAAAGGTTTCCTCTTGGAAGGCAGGTTCTGATGGTATTTATTGACCAAGTCACATCTATAGCTGGAGTTCTAGAAACTTCCAAAATTAGCGTGGAACATCGAAGCACTCCATATTTAGCTCATCTCCTTATTATGTTGTTAATCCACAAAAATATGAGCTGACAAATAGCAAGGTAGTTTTGGATTAACACAGACCATCCACAATGACATATTTAACTTGTAAATCCCATTTTCTACCTCGAGTCGTCTAAACCCCGATTGGTGGCGGTGGTGGTGGTGGTGGCGGCGGCGGTGATGGGGAGTGAGAGCACTGCACGATCGAGGAAAGTAATGGTGGTGGCAGACCCAAGCCGAGAATCAGCAGGTGCGCTTCAATATGCACTTTCCCATGTAGTGGTTGAGAACGATGAGCTCATACTTCTCCACGTCGAAAGTTCATATTCTTGGTGGAACACATTTTCGTTCCGAAAGGTATATAGCCTAACGCCGCCAGGTCCGATGCCCAACTCATCTGAAGGAGGTGGCGGAGTTGGGGACGGTGACTTTCTCGAAGCAATGCGGCAGGTGTGCCAGATCGCCCAGCCAAAGATTCCTGTTCGATTAGAAAGGACTCCATTAATGGAGGAGACCAAGGACAAGGCGAATACTATCCTTAGCAAAAGCAACCTGTTAAGTGTTGATCTTCTTATTATTGGCCAGAGACGAGGTTTCTCTACTGCAATATTAGGGTGAGTTTGACAAGCTATCTTCAAACTCTGCATCATGTACAGGTTGCAATCTGATGAAACATAAATACCTCATGTAAGAACAGCTAGGAAGATGAAGAAGAAAAGAAGGGGAAACCCTAATTATGCATGGACTCTGTTACCATGTTCCCGATACAATATGAAACTCTATTTTATGGCTATCTATCAGCTCCCATCTCCTGCTACATTTGGGTAAGACAACCAGTCAGGCTCCTCGTGAAATGTTGGAGAGAGGTTGGGCAGGAGAGATAGAGCTTGAAACTCGATCACAGACTCGAAAAGATCCTCAATTTGATCTTGTTATCCAGATTTTTTTTTTAATATGAAGTTCCTAATTCTCTTTTCTTTTTTGAATCTGCAGCACGAGCAGGTATAAACTGTCAGGAGGGTCGGGCACAAAGGGGTCAGATACAGCAGAGTATTTGATTGAGAAAAGCAAGTGCACTTGTGTTGCAGTGCAGAAAAGAGGACAGAATGCAGGTTATGTGCTCAATACAAAAACCCACAAAAACTTCTGGCTCCTAGCATGATTATCTTTAGGTCAAACTCACAAAATTACTTGCAAAATCCTGCAAGCTTCATAGAGATGATCACTTCCGAGGTCAGCTTCCTCTATAGTGATGGCAATTGATTCGTGTAGAAATGCATCGGCCAATCAAGTCGATGGGAAAGACTCCAAACCCATTGCTACCCTTTAGCCTCGCATGTTTAAGACCCATACAGATCAATTTCAGAACTTGAGATTGTTAATCCTTTCATTGCCAGATTGAGTTTTTTCTTTTCATTTTATTACTGTTTTCATCTCTTAAACACGAGTCTTCTTTTCTGTCACTTCAAATGCTTCGAAACTGTAAATATCCATATGGAAAGAAGACAGCGACCGAAGCCAGATTCTATTTTCTTGCAACTTATTTCTCACGTTTTTTCATGTAGTCTTTCTGTCCAACCGAGATTCAATCGTTGCCAATGACAAAAAGAATTTATATTTATATCGCTCATCAAGGTAGCCTCAACACAATAAAAATGCGATAACAATGACAGCCTATAGCCTATGGCATGGTATATTACTCGAGTTTCTAAGCGAGACAGCATATGGAAACATGGGTAAGAAAGCTGAAGAGTACGAGGACTTAAATTAACAAAACCTAAAACTTCAAAGTTCATCGTGAATGGCTTGTTCTACTGGCACTTCCACCATGGGAACTGCATTGTCCAAGACCTGAGCAACATTAATACCATCATCAACAGCTCTGGGTATAGCTTCTTTAACAGCTCTGGGTATAGCATCTTCAACAGCTCTGGCTTTGATGGCCCCTTTTCCGGCCATACCAGCTTTTATGGCAGCAGTAACCTTTCTCTGCACTGCAAGTATGCCAATGCGCTTGGAGACAACATAAAGAACAGCACAGGAGAACAAAAAAACTCCCACTACTAGTATCACCCTGTCCAGAGACAATTAGCATTAAGTTTCCTGAAATGAGATAATTTCAGATCAAGATGACATAAAGAGCCCTTTTCTTTTCTTCTATACCTATCAAGAACATCCTGACGTTGCATCGTAGAGAGAAGATTGCGAGTTCGTGATAACAATGAGCGATGACCCTTATATTCTGTTTCAGCCTTCCTTAATACTGTGGTTGATTCCTCTGCAAAACCAACCTGAATATATTAGTCCTGTTACCTAAAGGTTTCTTAAAGATGTGTACTCTTAAGAGCCCAGAACCAGGACATGCCATATCATAAAAAACACAAATCGTGATAAGAAAAATACTGAAGAAACTCCAAAACTGTGTAAAAAGCATTACATAGTACTAGACTGGGTAGCATCACCTAGCAAAAGTCTCCAGCAAATATAAATGACAGGGTAAAGAATAAAGTTGAAAATTATGTGGCAACAGTTAAAAATGATACATTAAATGAGCGCAAATCAATGCCAGAGGGAAATTGTAATGTGGAGACGTCCAATGATACCAAATGGCAAGTCTGAAGAGCTAAGACCTTCTGATCAATAACTCAATCGAATACTAGAACCAGTGTGATGAAATCCAAACCCACAATTGGAGCAAACCATGCTCATCGTTCAAGATTTCCTACAAAGTCCAAGTTGTGATCTCAGAAGGCCCACAGGCTTTGGTTGTCAAAGATAAATTCCAGCGGGTTGTCTTTGATTTCTGGACTTTTTTCAAGGACACAATAAATGAATGAATTGAAACAAATGGTAAATTAAGGTTTTGATTTTGTGTATAGAACTCCTGCTCAAGAACTCAACTGTTAATGATAAATTACAGCAGAGTGACAGGAAAAGAAGAGGAACCATTGAATCAGCTAATGAAAAGAACAATGTCAAGTTCCATTTGGAAAAGTTCACTGCAGATCCCAGAAAGCTTTATGAGAAGATGAACCAAAACTAAAATAGTAATCTTATCAAAAACTCTCAAAGTTTCATTTTCACATAATTTATAAAACATGAAAAGAAGATGAAATGTTATAATAATTGCTTGGAAATTAAAATCAGCCAATCTTGAATTATAATTGAACATGAAACAGACAAAAATTAACAGGATAACAACAAACAATGACATGTGCTGAAATGAACAATGAGCGAAGGAGGATTTTCGAAATGTCATTATACTGGTGTAAGTGGGGGGAACTGGAATCCTTTCAACGTGCACAAACAAAAAACACGCACCAAAAGTCATGAGAGTCCCAGTACTTCTTTCAACCTCCTGCAAATCCAGGGCAAGAAAAAGAAATTAACAGAGAATTTTTTTAGAAAAAAAAAAGAGGGAAAAGAGACAGCACAATGACTAACCTGAACCATTAGCTGACGAGTTCTGCGAAGGCTCTCCGTGATGCTTTCTGCAGCAGATGTCATCCCAGCCTTTGTCCTGATACAAAGCAACAAATCACGCCGCAAGTATTAACAAAACCACATAAAAGAAGAGTAACAAGTTGCCCATTTTCTCTAAACAGTGCTTACTCCTTAAATCTATATAGAGAACAATGGATCGTTGTAATATTCTGATTGAAAGTAAAAAGAAGAAGACATACTGCAAATTTCGCCTGCGAATAGTTGACTCTTCTCCACCGCCAAGAAGAAGCTCTCTCTACAATAATTAGTTAATATAATTCAAAACAAAACACAAATAGATTTAAAACAAATAAAAGAGAAAAAGAGAAGTACCTCTAGCTGAGCAGCTTTTCTCATGTTAGCCTTGGCTTGCAAATTAGCATTTCTCAAACTTCCCCGCAAACTAATTCCAAATAACACTCACACAAATTAGTGTTTATTAAAAAATAATCAAGGGAGAGAGAGGGAGAGTAAGGAAAAAGATTTACTCGTGGAAAATCTGTTTCCAGGAATCAAGTAATTGGAGGGCGGATTTGATTTGATCATCGGTAGGCAATTGAGGAGCAAGGAGATCGATCTGGAACTGCAAGGATTGAAGCAAAGCTAAACAATCTTGTGCCAAGCCATTCAATCTCGGAAGGGAAACAGAAGAAGAAGATGCGGCGTCGTAATCTTGAATTGCTTTCATGTGTTGTTGTGCTTTGGAATACGTCTCTTCCCATTCTTTCTTCGCCTTCTCCACTGCCTCCACTACCTCATCCATCTCGTCCTCGTCCTAGGAAAGATGTTTCTTCCACTTCTAATTCAGCTAGGGATGATCTCCGCCTGTAGACCAAAATAAAATAATGAAGAGATAAAACTGTAATTTTCTTTGAGGCTGTGTTTGGATAGCAGTAAAAACGATTTTTTTTCTGTTACGTTTAAGATTGTGATGTAGTATGTTTTTTTTTAAAAAAGAAATCTTTTATTTAAAAATAAATTAAAATAATTATTTTTTTTTAAACTGTGATACATTGTTTTTATAAAAAAAAATACTTGAAAAAAATCAAAATAAACTATTTTCTAATTTTTTATATCAATATATTTAAAATCATAAGAAAAAACACTTAAAAATATTAATTTAATTTAATATTTTTTTTATACTAAATATATTTGTAAAGAGACTTAAAATGGTTTAAAATACAATCTTGTTCAAAGATGATTTTTTCTTCTAGATTTGAGAAAACTTCATCTCCTTTTAAACACTCTTTGTAGAGTTTAAATGAAATAAAACTTTCTAGTTATTCTAGATTTTGATAAGATGAACACACTCGAGACTTTTAAGATATATCTCAAAGTATTTATCATCAAGTAAATAGATAAATAGATGCAAAATTGTTCAAAGAGAATTGTGTGGTGGTAAAGTGTTAATGGTTAGATGATACTAAACAAGTAGTGTTCGATGAAATTAAAATAAATATGGAGAAAAACAATAAAATGAAAGAATAATTAGTCTTTCTATTATTCTATAAGGAGATTATCAATTTTCAGGATGAAATATCATAAATACTTAAAACATAAAGACTAAAAAAAAATCAAAGTACTCAAAGTTGAAATATCATGTATATTTTTATTGAAATAGCAACCCTACCTAAATCTCCAATATCATTAAACCATTTTTTCCTTCAAACTAAGAGGGTTGTGATTGTTTTGCTCTGGGAATATTTTCAGCCAAATGGAACTAAACTTGCATGAATATTTTTTTTGTGCACCGCCTTTTCATCCATATAATAATCAACAGCAAGGCAGTGAAAAGACCAAAACTACTGGCAAGGAAGCGAGCCTGATGGCTAATCATCACTTCTCACGGACCTGCTTTCCATATTTTTAAGAGCTCTAGATCAAGAATATCCATAATCAATTCGTTTCCAAAAATACATCGATGCTCAACAAATGAGCCCTCTTCACCATACGAGTTACAACTACTGCTAGTACTGGTGGAGCAACTACGATCAAAAACAAAATTGCTGCCGCCACTGCTACATTGGCTCCATTTCACTTGCCATATACATATAGCGGGAAAATTTCCCTTTTTCATATACAAAAGATGGGATGGATGGCATTTCCTCTCATCATAGCAGCTTCTGCCAAAGAGAAGAAATAAAGTTGTTGATTCATTAATGGAAAATCGCACTTCCACAGGCAGATTGATGGTGCCTAGTTTCTGCTATTTACCATCAGCAGCATCAGTCAGTTTGAAGTCTTTAGCAGGAAACTGGTTGATGAGAAGAGTTTCCGGTTGACAAGCAATGCTCTTTCCGGGAACTATAAAATAAAGAAAAGAGGTTGTCCATGGCTCCTTTCTCAAATACATAGGATGGGATTTCACAGGATTTTCTCCCATCAAAACTAACAGCTTCTCCAACAGCGAAAATATAAAGCTGTTGATGCATTAATGAACAGTCACACTTTCCAGAGAGAGATTGGTTGTGCCGAAATTCCGATGCTTACCCATCAGAAACATTTGTCAGTTTGAATCCTCTGATAGGAAGTTGGTGGATGAGAAGAGTTTCCAGTAAGCAAGCAATACTCTTTCCAGGGACTATGAAATAAAGAAAAGCAGCATTGCCCATTCCTTCCTTTGAACGATGTGAACGGATTCGGCTTTCAAGATCATCCGTCTGTTGCAAACATTGAGCAAAGAGTGAAACTAAATAAGAGTTTGAAACTCAATAAATCAAATTGATGAACTTAGATAATCAGATGCTGGGAATGAACATTTATTAAGTTATCACACAGCTAGTCTATCAGGGGCTATTTTTGATATTTTGAATCAATGACAAAAACAAACCCTCATGTGATGGCCAGTGTCCGAGTGCAAGCTCAAACATAATAAAGGAAAGGAATATGTTCAAAGAAAGTACCACTCCAACATATAGCTTCTTGTCCGGTCTCAACATCACATAGACACATGAAGCATTGATTGTTGATGGAGGTGGCTGTTCCCTAGCACCAATGGCGACACAGTGGAATGATACAACTTCTGATGTGTTTTTCTGTTTGTAGAGCTCAGTCAGCTTCTTCTGGCATATCATGGTAATAGCATTTTCAATATCTTTCTTCTCCACAGTATCATCCACTGCCTTGGTTGAATCGGTACCGAGATGAAGAGAAGCTGTAGTTCCACTCGATAAATGGGCTTCATCAGAATCATTAACAATCCTATCAGAAGAAAAATGTCCAACACAGTTGCCTGTCTTTCCTGAAATTACTCCTTTAGCATAAGCTGAACAAATACAGGTCTTCAGCTCTTTGGATTATAATTTCAGGGATTCCTTCCTTCTTAGCTGTTTCAAAAGCAAGGCTTTCTCTGCAAATCCCATCTATCAACCTCCAAGTTGGTTTTGTTCGTCCATCCACATATTCTGTTCCCCATTGCTTTATACACAGTGTTGTTGGTATCAAGTGGCAAATCAAATATGCCATGCAAATGGGTGGACACGATTCCAAGACAACCAGTTTTATCAAGAGTTTCAACAATGCTTCCAGCAATACAAGCACCCTTTGCTGTTTCTGTCCCTCGACATATTTCATCTACAAGCACAAGGCTTCTTGATGAGGCTCCAGTTACAAGGGACGGATTTCTGACATTTCCACCTGAGACATGAAAACAAGATAAAGAAAATCCCAAACAATCACATCTCTACAACCCAATCTGCAGGGTAAACAACAGTTGAGAAGAGAATGAAAAAACTACATAAATCATAATGGAGCATAAAAAAGTCAGTACCTGAAATGAACTTTTTCCATCAGCAGGACTATCATAAGATTTCATGTGAAGCATTATAGAATCGAAAGTTAGGAATTAAAGCTGATTCTGCAGGCACCATAAGTCCACATATTCCAAGTAATGCAGATGCACAGATTGATCGAAGCAAACTAGATTTACCACCTCCGTTTGGTCCTGTCAGAAGAAACAAGGACCGCATATCCACTGTATTCTGTACAGCACTGCCTTCTGCAGCATTAAACCAATATGGAGACAGACCAATCAATTCCATCCTATTAGCATCATCCAAGGATTCAACGTCCTGCTCAAACCATCAGCATCAGAGATTAACAAATGCATAGCAGCTTGATGAGATAAAATCTTATAATATGATAAAACTATTGCAGGGCCTTGGAGTGAGATATCCATCAAGTATAACAGCAACAGCTAAAGAAACATCCTTGAATAAAGTTTCTAGGTAGCACGTCATCAGACACTGAACACTACTAAGCCAGGTTATCAGAAATGCAGAGAAATTGTACAATTTGAATCAAGTGCAGCAAATTCGCTATGAAATAATCCATGTTTTTAAAGGACCACACAGTATACTATGATTCAGTTTTAGTCATCCAGAAACATAATACAGAGGAAAACAGAATCAATCACCTGTGTGCCAATTTTTTAGTTTTAGGGAAAAGCAAATCCCCTAATAATAAGTAAATTATAAACTTCTTATGAGAATTACTGCTATTACAGCACACCAGGGATCCAATAGCAGTACATATCTGATAGTTAGAATAGATGGAAACACAAGAAATTTGTGCTACTTTTAGGCAGCTCCAATCATGGTTATACAACTAGGAGATGGGAAACAAACATTTGCAGTACATTCAAAATCTTCATTGTGTGATGCAAAAGCGAAATGACAGTGTTAGACGGTATGCTTTGAAGGTTCTATACTGCAGACATGAAAAACAGCAATGTTATTTTGACCTGAAATTGACATGTTGCATACTACCTTTGAATCATTGAACCCAGTAAGAGTGGGAAAAACCCATTTCCTCCGCCTCCCTTCACTGTAATAAAATTGAAACCAAAATTAGATGTGGATCAAAGAACACCAAATATCAAGGAAAAGTCAGACTTGATATTGAATCAATTAGAAGAAGATTCACGGCTCCAACATTTCAGTTTACAAAGTCCCAAAACATTCCAAAAAACTTTAATTGAGATAATAAAATAGAAAAATGAAAGATTTTTCTTGCTGTTTCTTATCAGTCAAACCCTATAGGAAAATGACTAAAGTCAAATGGGTTTGGGCAGGCATAACACCCCACCCCATGAAACGTGGCCCACAACATTTGTAGGTGAGTGTGCTCGAGTGCAATTTTAATGCAGCAGCATGTCATTTCCGTGGAAGAATATGCCAGATAAAAAATGATGCATTCGCAAGTTGATGTTGAAAGTTGAAAAACTCATCTAAATCACTGTGACATCAAATAAAAAAATTGCCTTCTGCACAGTTTTCCGGTTGAGCAAACCATTTAAAGGTAGTGCATTTAAGAGGTAGATCAATTTCATGAGATAAGTTCAGATCAGCTTTATGGAGGTAGATAGAATATTTCAGACTGATGGACATTTTTGTAACTGATAACTAGTGAGCCTAGTCTTAATCAGGTTTTTATCCAACAGCCAAATATAATACTCATAAATTGACTTTCCCATTCTCTTGAACCATCCATAAGAACTTGTCCATTAAAATGGGATTAATATTTTGTTGTTGTTTATTTAGTAGATTCACTAAATTGTAAAGTATTTTGTACTATTTTGTGTTTGTCTATTCCAGCAAACATTTCAAATAAACACCACGCTGCAGAAGACAATATCATTTATCAAACAGTAATAAAATAGTTTCTGATAAAATCACCAATGATATTATGCTCAAACTCATAAATTTCCAAAAATATGAGCAACTAACCTCACATGAGCAAATAATGCCTTTGCAATGACAAGCACCATTGATGCATAGACAAGGATATTGACTTTTGTTTGTAACTCAGCAGAAAGCCCCCTCAACAATTCCAAAACCTTTGCTTTTGCTTTCTCACCAGCGTCATGATACCTGAAACAGAGGTGGCATGACTTGATTATTGAAACAGATCTAAATACAGAACAGAATCTAAGAAAGTGGAAAGGAGAAGATCACAGAAATGTTTTTTCATAGCTTCAAGTAAAAACAGCACACCTAGTTAAAGCATCCTCCAACTTAATTGTAGTGAACCATTCCTCGCCAACTTTTCTGCCTTTAGAATCGACAGCAGGTTTAAGCTGTTTAATTTGTTCTTCCCCAGGGGTACCAGCCCATACTGCTGGTGCAAACCGCTTTCCCTTGAACCAAACAGCTTCATGCTCTCGAGCATACAATACTTTCTCCCTTTGGACCACCAAAGGTGGATGTGGTTGCTTTTATTCTTGAAATGATTGGAATGAAATCTTCAGTGACCTACAGCAATGATGGAAGCCTATATTTTATGAACAAAGGAATATGCCGCATACATGTATCATATTATCCACATTAATTACCAAGCAAGTCAATAAACGAAAACAAAGAAAAACCTTAAGATTACAAACATAGTCAGGTCAAGTCATAAAATTCCAAGGCTGATCACCAGTGTCTCAATCTTTTTTATACAAGAGGTGCCAAAATAAATCTTTCTGCACCAGCAGATTATGTTGTTTATAGAATAGTTGAGATTTATGGAATAGTTGTTGAGATGATAAAAGCACAAGATATTGATGCACCAATGTCTATCTGTTCCAATTACAAGACCCGCCAAATATAATTGTCATAAGTCAGATTTAAAAATAAATAAATATATATATATATATATATATATATATATATATATATATATATATATATAAAAGATAATAATTCATAGAGCTCAAGAAAATAGGAAAACACATGATAATGATTCTTGCCATTTGCAAGAATCCAAGCTGAAAAACAATGGTCTTAACATGGCTTCCAAAGCTCCATGCTCATTAGAAGATATTAATTAAAAAAATAGTTTTGATTAGTAGATCCAATGTCTACACTTATTTACCTACTGTGAGATGAAAAATCACCTGTTTTAAATTAATGAGTGAATCAGGCACAATATTCATAGTAGAAGAAACCAAGATCCCACCACTTACCATCCTGTGCCGGTTATTTTTAACATTATGGACCAATCACCGTCCTAACTCTATATAGCAAGTCAGTTTATATAGAAAAGGTTAGGTGGTTCATGGACATCCCCAAAAACAGGGGTAGTGCAGGAAAGATGTGAAGGAGACCTCATTTAACAGGAAAAAAAGAGGGATCAATCAGAAAAGGGATTGTTGAAAATATAACTATGAAGAAATATATTCGAGGCGTTATGGCTTTGATACATAGTGCCCAAGACTAATTCAGATTGCACAAGTTTTTTTTTCTAACAGAGCATCCTATTCTACCTTCACATCTTCTTTGATTTTTAAAATTATAAATGACCCTATGTTGAGGGCTGCCCATTCAGTCTATCTTCTCTTGTCTCAGCATCTTGTTGTGCTTTTCCACTCCCTTTTTATGTTTTTTTTAGATTAAGCTTTAACATGTCAGTTGGTCAAATTACCCTCTAGTTGAGCTTTTATCATCTTGCATTTTTGGATAATTTGTCAAATATAAAATAGATGATACACCATGGGCATCCAGCCATATTGTGAGCTATTAAATATGAAGCACTATGAACTAAGACTGGAGTCACTGATAAACTCATAAATATGAATGATATGGATTGTGCATGACAGTGAATTTCTGATTCAGTAATGAACTACAAAATAAAAAAGAATAGACAAAGCAGATAGCCATGAGTTTTATAAATATACCATCAAGAACAGAAAAACAGAAAAAATAAATACTCTTCTAGGAGGATTGAACAATTAGGGTAAGAAGCAAGGTGTCTACTAGTAGCATGAAAAGGTTCCATTCCAGAGACTTACTGCTAAAGATAAGGCCTGTGCAGCCTTTTCCACTCCTGAGAATTCCTCCTCTAAGTGGACCCTCTTCACACGACCTTTCCATGAAGACTCCATATCCTCAAAAAAAAATTCACTTGGTACAACAGGACTAGAACTTATCTTTTGATCACTTTCACCATCTAGGGAAATCATTTCGGATATTCTGCCTGAAGCCCATTCACATTCATTAACCTGGAAAAAACAAAAATAATAATGAGCACAAGCTTACAGAACAAGGAAATCCATACATGAATAAAAAAAAACATGCCATAAGCATTACTATGGGGTCATGTTTAACTAGCCGTAGATGCAAATACAATGGCATTAGATTTTACTGCCACAAATTGAAAAGCTTGTTACAACCATCAGCACATGAGATCTTGTTCAAAAGGTTATACAACTTAAGCTAAAAAAAACTAAAGCATTAATATGAGTAATCCAAATGGAAACACCTGCTTAAGGTGTCAATATTCCTTTAAAAATTCTTATTAGCATTTGAGATATAATTATGGAAAATCAACAAAATAATAAAATGTTTCATGTTAAATAGAACATAAAAAATAGAAAAATAAAGTAGGATCTTGACAGGAGCATTAAATCCACAGACAGTCCTTGGAACCTTGGGAATTCCTTGGGAGAGCCCCTCCCCATAGCAATCCCTAACCTAATACTTTTCTCCAAGTTATTATATTTTTTTGGCCATAACCCGTGTTATTCAACTCCTTAAAAGGTATTTTTTTCTCAATGGCCCTCCTTATAAAAGTGGTGGTGTTCCACCACTGCCTTGGAAGTTGCATCAATTATAGAGAAAACAACAAGAACAATGAGCAAAATTAAAAACTGCAGCATTTAATCAGCCTTAAGACTGCCAAGATATTAAATTCGTTTATAGCTGCAAAGAAGTAAATGATGACACATATAGTTAAACATTCTGGTAAAAAATATTAAATTGGTCCGATAAATACAAAAGAAGCTAATATATAAAAATAGAAGTTCCAAATTCTAAAAAAAGATACCACACTCCATGACTACTTCAAATGTCAGATTCAAGTTTTTCCTCTGCATTACTGAACAGCTAGTGTTAATTTTGGTGAACATCAGCACATATTGGATCTTAAACAAGGCAAAACCGTACAAGATAAAATCCAATGCTCTTCATTTAATGCATCATGCCCATCCCAACATCCAAAGCATAAACTAGTGTTTGCTTATTTAACAAGTAAAGGAAGAAGTTTATTGAAAAGGTATCAATAACATATAGAACCAGATGCTTCCACTTACTAATGTCTCAAATTCGATTTTCAAACCAGTTGCCATCCAAGCAGGATCCATCAATGATTTCAGTATTTCATTGAGCTCAGAGTTTCTATACATGAACAGTATTTCATCAAGTACGTTTTTTATTCTACAGAACTCGATATGATTGACTTCCTTCTGTTCAAGTAGCTTCACAAGCTGCACCAAATAAGAAGCCAAGAATCAGATACGGAATTGAAAGTTTTTTGAGATTCAGCATGGGATATCTTCAAAAAAAATTATTAATAAGAAATGATGACCATATATTTTGTTGAATTTAGGCAACAGTAAACAGATTATGTTGTTATCATCCTCGTACTGAATGAGTTTGTGCAGCCATTATACTTTCAGGGAACATCAAAGGCAAGTAGCAGGAACAGATATTACAGTAAACAATGGTTTCAATCCAACAAATGCAATTTTACAACTGGGAAATAATTTCTTCATACAAATTAACAAGATCAAATTTTAAGAATTTATTGTTTTTGAGTTTTTAACAAGGGTAATCACTTAACCGTCATAGCAAGGATCCAGGTCAAATGTGTCTTAAACTGCAACAATTTTTTAAGAAATTTCCAGATCCACTCTTGCCCTCAGCATCATGATTTTGACTTTCAAATTGCAGTTTGTATCTTTTATAAATTATGTAATTGACTGTATCAGGTTAAACAAAAGAATTGTGCCCTCCCGACCCAAGCACAAGATTTGAATGCAGTCAATTCACCATTACAATGTAACAAACAATTTTAATCAATCATCAAGAAATCATAGCAAAAGTTTAAAACAACAAAATGTGATAAATAAAGAGCCTAACAAACAATTAATGGGAAAGGAAACTCATTTACTACATTCCATAATAACTCTAGTTCCAGTGAAGATGGAAGCCAAAATTAAGATTAAACAGTAAACAAATAGGAAGCGAGAGAATGCAAAATGCATTTATTTTACATCAAACATATTAGAAAGCTAATTTAAAAACAACCTTTGCAGAGGACACACAAGTGAACTCCGGAATTGAGCATGTTATATTGCTCATAAGTTTGCATGATGCTGCCAAGCAAGAACAAAATAGTACATAAGAACATGACTGGCACTGCCATAAGGCATAAGAACAGCAAAAATCCAACAGTCAAAACTGAACAAAATAAATTCAAAGGGGAAATCCCGTAAACTGTCATGAGATATTGCTAGTTAAATTTTGCCATTATGCACTTCTCAGTATAACTTATTTCTAGCAAAACATGTCGCCTTTTTCCTATTAAAAGTTGACAGGTTTGCAATTAATAACTATTTTTATTTTATTATTGTATAAAATAATGTAAACTTCATTTGCATTCACTTTGGCATAACCCAAAATTCAAACAGAAAGCTCTTGAGCTGTTTGTCCATGTAACCTTTTTCGTTTTTTATTTCTGTGACAATTTGGCCAATTAAGGCTGGAATGGTCATGAGTGTCACATAATCACTAACATGAGTGAAGAGGAGGGTTGAATTGCATATTTCGATATTTTTAAAAAAAAAGCCTTATTTCTGCCTTTTCATTATTCAACTGCTCTCTTTTTTATTATTATTACTAGCTTCAAATGCAATGTTTTTTATAGTGAGTGACAATGTTATCAAATGGAATTCTTTGTTAGAAAAGTGTTTTTTTAAGGGAGAAATTGGAATTAGCGTTATCGGAGCCCAATTTATTTATTTATTTTAAGATATCCTTGTTTTAAGAAACATGCAAATTCCTTTTGACAATGATACTTACCCTTTTTGTCTTCTCAAATAACAATATTGTTTTTCATTTTAAATTTCCATAGAAACATATTTGACCACAAGATAGGAAGAGTATACATCATACAAAAACCTAAGTGTAACCTCATAAAAATGACATTATGCAGCAAAAGTCAAATTTACCCTTCAGTGGATTCTATATTTGAGCATACGAACAAAAGGAAATTGCAGTATTTAATAAGTCAGCTGAATACTTCCAACACCTATAGCATTTCTAAATTAAGGTTAGTACAAAGATGAGTTGATGAATATTTCCAAATTTTAAGAGAGACAAGCAACTTTTTTTTTAATTAAACAACTCACAACAAAATAATTTACAAGAAAATGAGTTAAAGTCCTTACAACCATGAACTTCATTTGATGCAATTCAGCAACCAATAAAAAAACCTATATAAAATGCATATCAGAACTCACCTTGAATTGTTGATGCAATTTCATAAGCAGGAGGGTTGAGAAGCAGATCTCTGACATACCTGAGAGATCATGAAAATCCTGAGTAAACATGAGCCCTATTAAATCACAAAGACAAAAGGGGGAACAGAAAATGTGTGCAGCTACATCTTCTAGATAGACCAAGGAAAAGAAAAACTTCGAGCAAAGCTATATTGAAGAACAACATTCTAATAACAGAAACAGAAACAAGGGGAAACTTCAGAAAAGCTTCTTTGAAGTGGAAGATAAAAAAATGGCTTGGCAAGATAGAGAGTACACTACCATTATAAACAATTAGATGCATAGATTGAACCAATTTTAGATTTTAATGGCATCGACCCATGAAAGAATAAGTGCATACAATGATTTGCATAACTTGAACTAGTTTTGATGTTTCATCACCTCAATCAACATCCACTCCCCTGTCCCCACAAACATCATCAATAGGGAAAATACAGAATGGAATGACCAAGTTCCTGAAGTTCTACACTTCATCATTCTTGCATTAAAATTTTCAGCTTCCTTAACCAGAGAAACCCCATCCATTCTTTTGGATGAACTGCAAAGCAATCTTCAAGGCACAATACTTTCATGTCTACCATTCCAAGGAAAGCATCAAAACATAAATTTCAAAGAGTTTGCAGATATGAAATACTGGTACAAGAGTGCATTTGAAAAGCTCAGCTCAATAGCTGACTTTCTTTTGTTTCACAAGTTTCCTAATGACTTCAACTATATTGTCAATAAACAACTTCTGCTCAATAATAGTGTTACAATAATTATTAAAATCTCACCAATAAGATAATGATAATCTTAGGGTTTCAAAGTTAAAAACTTGTTATCTCACAAGAGAATAAATATGTAATAGAGGATCCTTATCACAACACACTGAGAAAGATCTTTATACCTTACCTAGCTAACCAATGATCATACTTCAAATTATTTACTCATTATGCTCCCAAATAAATTTCAAGCACTAGATGAGCATTCAAAGAGCTAATTAGTTTGCAAGAACTACTGACTGCCAAAATTCTGTGCAGATATGGTGTTCCTGAACTTCTGGTCAAAAAAGAAGATACTAAGGTGTCAACTCAGGGGCAACTAAGGAACTTGAACCTTCTTAGAGAGCCAAGTTCAAATTTAATCAACTAGATAATGTGGTTGACCATGATTAATCAAAGTATCATGGTATCACTACTCATATGCTAGGTACAAATTTGTGTAGGGATGGGCAGGTATTTTTTCTTCTTTTGAGGATTAAATTGAATGGATCCTTTATGCACACCTTTCATGGGTGGGGATGACATTTTTTCTTTTACTTTATTCATGCCTTGGCAACAAGGAGCATAGATTTGATACATTCATCAACTATTGCCTTTACATAGCTTTTTAAGAAAAAGGGTGAAAAATCACACTTACAATTCAGGTAGACCTGTGCAATTTGATGGAAGTAAAACCTTTAATAAACAAGGAATTCCTTCTGTTGGTATGGCACCTGGCAGTATGGAACAAATCTTGCCGAATTGGTTCGCATGTCGCAGCCTGGTGCTAATGAAACAAATCAACATTACATTGTGTAAATAAAGTTCAACTGACCAATTTGTGTTGCCGTTCCGAGGTGTAATGGTTTGGGCCTGTTTTCTGAACACACGTAAACATTTCTAAACCCAACTTTATCATCAAGACCATAAAGCTCCCTGACCTAAAAGTGTTGATTTTCTTAGATTATGTAACTATAATCAAAGAGCACACAATAGTATGATCACAAGAAGAAAAGTGCTTGGACCTTGAATAAAAGCTCAGTGACAGGATTTCCTTCAAACCACTCAAAATATCTGCCATTACATTCTCCCCACAACAAGCCACCCCTACCATACTCTCCCCAGCGAGAAGTTCCTGCAAAAAATATGCTATTGTGAACAAGTACATGGTATGGGCAAGAGAAGAGAAAATAACAGTGAAAAAGATGCATGTTGTCACTGGTAATGAAGAATTAAACCTTCACTGAGTAACCCAAATATGGCTCTACAGAGCACTGAGAAATTAATATATCCCATGCAAGGGAAGCAAAACTTAAAAATGCATTTTTAGGCTTAAGTTCCCAAGCATACGATGTACTTGCCTTTTCCATTAGTTTGCACTGATTTTAATACCAGAGAAGGGAGTGGTAGACATTTCAGACAAGGAAAAAATGAAAACTGAGGCAGCACCACAAGCAAAATCTTGTATCACGCTCAATAAAATCAAGAACGCTAATTTTAAGGCATGCCTCAAGTATGAAAAGGAACTGGTATGGTATGTGAGGAGTAAAACTTGATGTCAATTTTTATTAAACAAATTGTGTCATTTCAAGAAAGTAGTAAAAGCCTCAAAAGTAAGAAAGTGCAAACCTGAAGAATTGTGTCTCAAGGATGTATGAAGGAATAGATGGTGATACTGACAAGTACGAAGCTTGGTAACCAGAGCCTCTTCAGTCAGACCATCCTCTAATGAATATGTTTTCATGGTCTCTAAGACTGAAATCATGCAATAACCCCTTGCTGATTGAGATATCCCTACAAGTGCCAAAAATATTTTATAAAAGATGGGTCCACTTTTTTTTCTCTCCAAGCTTATATGCACTGAGATAACTAGTTTAAATGATGATGATAGTTTTTCATACCAACTACGGGCATTGGTTCTGGAAAGTCAAGATCGTGATCAACCCCAACAAGTCCAAAAACATATGGACTCCCTGGACGTGCATGCCTGAATCCTCAAAACAACAGGTCGGAACAAGATATGGAAATCATAAACTAAAAAATGAAATTTAACATGAATAACAAAAGCATAGCCTGTCTTTAATTTATATGATCCTTTCATATCTTGCAACTTTCTCAATTACAATTATCATTACAATTTATTTCAAACATCCAAAACAGATTTAGCATGCGCAGAATTTCAATTTATCCCAGTGCTTGATTTTATATCATCCTCATTGGTGGTTCATTTCAATTGAATTTCACAAAATAAAAAAAATAAAAAGCTTTGGCCAGGCAGACATTATCCAGTTTGGGCAAGAGACAAAAAAAAAGAAATGCAAACAACAACACAAATTCATGTTATGTTGGTAAGTGGCAGACTGAACTGAGCAAGAAAGTCATTAAAAAATAAAGACTTCCTAGTGAGATGCAAATTTAAAATGTATTGGAAAAATTATTGTAAATCACCTAATACGTTTTATTTTTTGGTCTTGCTCAATGTCTTTTCTTTTGTGAATCACTGAGAAATAGTGCAAAATGATCTATGTATTACGTTCCCACTAGAAGTATATAAGCATGCCTTCCGAGCATTAAAATTATTTTCTTTAGAAACATATTAATGCAGCACATCAAGAGCAACTTAAATGGAAAATGCATGAATCAAACATCAAGCTCAAAACTCAACTGAATCTTTTTTACATATTAAGTTAATTACAACATGTTCCTGAGTATGGGCAAGGTGAAAAGGCTTTAAAACTACAATATATTTTTTATTATTTTATTATTGTTTCATTGTAACCAGAACACTTTTGAATAAATTGCTTTGGCAAGTACAGGACCATGGCCACCAACACCATTAATTGAAGATCTATAATACTGGGTGTTTTTTGTGTGATTACCCTGAAATGAAACGACCTTTACGTGAACGAGCTTGTGTTGGACCCTGCACCTCCTCCACTATGCACTGTAAGAAACATAATGGAACCATTGAACAAAATCAGCCAGTAAAGGTCCATACCTTAAAATGGTAATATTAGGCATGATAAAACTAACACCACCATAGCAACCAACTCAACCCCAAACTAATTGGGGTCAGCAATATTGAATTGCTATTGAATGATGAAAATATATATATATAAGGGTCAGTTTTAGTAATGCAAAGCTAAAATTATGTTGACCTTGAAGGGAAATAGAAGAGTCAAAAATGTTAAAGTAGTCAAAACATCACTTTTCCCTGAGAAATTTTAAATTATTCAATGCACATCGCATGACATTATCAGTACTTTCCTTTCCGCTTCCAACCAAAAAATTAAAAACAAAACTTAAGCAGCCTTAATGGTTTTAATTGTAACACGTGATGAAAGCACAAGACTTGATCTCCCATGCCACATAAAATAAATAGGCAAAACAGGAAGAAAGGTTCTGCAACCTGTGTTTAGCTGAAAAAAGGAGATATGTGCAACAGTTTGCATACTTACCACTGAATACCCATTGCGTGTCAAGTCATCTAAAGTTTGCCGAAGATTCTGCAGGAGCATTTTACACAATTCATGTATCACCAACAATGAGAATTAATGAAATTAACAGAAAGCATCTTTACCCATTCTTCAGAAAATAATGCAGGGTAAAATAGAAAAGAAAGGGTAAAGCATGAAGTTTGTTAAACTAATAGGGGTAAGCAAGATTTCTAGAAAAGAAAATGAGAGAAAAGATCTATCCTCTGTATATCAAATCCTTCTTCACAAAACTGAAGAAACTAGGAATTATTTATTTATTTATTTATCAAAAAAAAAGATGAATGTAACTTAAGAACTACTACAAAGAACCTGATATAGGATTAGGATGAAGAAGAAAAAAGCAAAACATCCATTGCAGATAAACTGAATAAATGTGTGTGTGTGTGTGTGTGTGTGTGTGTGAGAGAGAGAGAGAGAGAGAGTCTCGCAGTAACACAAAATTAGAAGTTATTAAACATCCCACCTTGGACCATCTTCTAGATGCGACACTGCAATCAGAACTGACATCCTTTCTGCTGTATCATAATTTTGACCAATCACAGAATAGAACATTATCTCATTCCTTAAACTCAACAAGAAATTTTCTCAAGACTTCACTTCTTCATGCAAGTTGGGGAACGCAGCTTAATTGGCATAGGAGGTTATGAGTTAGCTAAATATGAGTCTACACATTTTTTTCCCTTACTGTAAAAACTAGTAAAGAACACGGCATGTGCAAATGTTGCAATAAAACTGTAGTTCATGAAAGTCTAAGAAATCTACTATAACAAACAAGGGATGTTAGCCGAATACCACAACAGGGCAGCCAGCTCTAGGAACGCTATCAGATCGCAGCCCACCAAAAGGGTTTAAACCAGCATATTCAACAAGAATACAAGCATCTATTCCAATGGATTCATAAAAATCCCCAACCTGGAAACATAAAACACTAAATTAACTATCATCAACCAATTATAAACACATATGCAGCGCAGAAGAACAATATAAATATCAAGGGGGAGAGAGAAACAGGATTTATTGTTGTCTTGGATAAACCATTTAGGAGATTATGAAACACATACCCTGCAGAGCAAAACCTCACGAGGAAACTTTGACTTGAATTGCAACATTTCCCAGTTGAGATTTCCTTCCTTCAAACTGCACCGAAAAATCAAAGGTTTTCATAAGTAGTCCTTATGCAGCAAAACAATAATGAGTAACCTAAAGATGCATGGTGAGAGCGTACCTCCCATTTTTCAAACTAGCATCCAAGCCGAGCAAATTGGAATACATAAGCCTTTTAACCAGATTAGCAGTGGAAGGCTTCCTGCACCGCTGCAACTTCTGCGGTAATAAAACAGCGCGTGCGCGCATAAAAAGAAATTAAACAAAAGAACGTGTTCCAATTCTATTCCATTTTCAATAAAAAAAGAGGAAAAGAAATGGAAGCTCACGTCCTTCCACCATATGATGTGTGAGAGATCCTTATCATCGAGAACATTATTGGATGCTTTAGATTTCTTGCTATTTCTTGCGGTTCCTTTCGAGTTTTTGAAGCAGTAAATAGGTTGAATCTGTCCGATGCTGCTGTAGCAATCAGTATTGCACGATTTTTTTATATGATAATACAAAAAAACATAATATAAGTTTGAATTGAGAGAGAGAGATTACAGAGGCGGTGGCGACGGGCTAAGTGAACTGCATTTGAAAGGGGAACGGAGGAGGAGAGTGAAGGAGCGCAACTTGGGAAGTGAAACGACGGCATTTCTAGTTGCTAACCAGTACATGGTGGAATTTTGTCTTTCAATTTTGGGGAGAATACTAAATATATTGAATTAATGACAGTTTGTTTCTAGGGTTTTTGGGGATTTGAGTCGTTTCTCTGCATTGCCTCTGCTCTTCCCGCCACAAAACAACAGATAGAAAGAATTTCTCGTATTTCTTGGTACTATTTTTTTATTTCCGTGGGGACCACTGATCACCATGCGGCCATTTTTCTTTTTCTTTTTCTTTTTCTTTTGAAATAATTATTGAAAAAATAAAACACTGGAGAATCACTGAGGGATGCAGAGACAATTGACTATTCGCCACGAAAATAAGAAAGTTGTTTTTTTAAATAGATTTTATTTATAAATATATTAAAATAATATTTTTATTATTATTTTTTTATATTAACAGATCAAAATAATATAAAAATCTTAAAATTAATCACAAACACACCCTAACTACTCTGACTCTAAAAAGATTTTTACATGGTTGTTTTTTATTTATTTATTTATTTTTGGATTCTGAGATATTTTTTGGGGCTTAGATTTTTAAGAATTCGGCTAAGCAGAAGAAAAGAAACCTAAAAATATATTAGAAAACTTAGGTCAGTCTGTTTATGCAGTTGTATAGTTGTTTGCTCAAAATTTGAAGAAAAAAAATCATTTTTAAATTTTTTTTGGTGTTTTTAAATTATTTTGATGTGCTGATGTCAAAAATATTTTTTAAAAAATAAAAAAAAAATATATCATTTTGATGTATTTTTAAATGAAAAATACTTTCAAAAACAACCACAACTAGACTCTCAAAATGCCTTTAAAAATATATAGTGACGATGAATGTTTATTGTGGGTCGACTTCACCAGGTCTGGACTTTTTTTTATATTCCTTAAATTGCTATTCTTTTTCATTTTTTTCCATTGTTTTTTTGGTGCAAGTTCCCAAAAGTTTTTGCAGTGTTTGCTACTTGGTGGGCTTGAGAGGGTTTGTTGGTCTCGTTCAGGTGTTTTGCATACGAAGGTTCGCTTTACAAAGTCTCGAAGAAAATGCACTATAAAGTAATTATAACATCAACATGTCACTTGTGTAAACTCCAGGTGTAAATTTAGTACATGAATTTAAAAATATCTTAAATTAAATAAAAATGAGAAATTAAATTGATGCTTGTGGCATGTAATAAGGTTGGATTGAGTTGAAATAACAATAATTTTGGAAGAAAATGGCAACCCCCTTGTGCGGTTATGGTTGCCCATTGAAGTGATACGAGAAATGATGGTTTATTTGAATTATTGACTTTATGATACGAGAAATTTTATAGCTTCAAATATAAATTAATAACCAATAGGGGTCAAGATAGACCCTACTAGATAATTTGTCACCTTATCCAAAATAGGTAATTTCGTGGGTTTTAAGGGCATAATTGAGTTTTTTTTATCTTCTATAAGACTTATAGCCTCGCATCTTAACTTTCCAATGAATTAAATCACATTTTAAACGGAACTACATGATGTTATTTATGAATAAGACACCAAACAATGCCTGAATAAGAAATTATTGCCGATTTCGATGTAGGTTGCATTTTGTCGAGGAACCCGAGGAAAAATATTTGACGGGAACATAAGACATGAATTTAAATAAATATGGGTAATGACGAATGAGATTATTAAAAAAGAGGTATATAGATTTTTTTATTTTAAATGTTTGTTAATGTAAGGGGCATGAAATCTAAACAGTAGTCGGGGACTATCAATTAACCTTTTGCAAGGGATAGGTGCCCAAACTTTATGCATACAAATTGAATAGTAGTTTTATGTTTATGTAAAATTGATGTGAATGGAGTGTTCAAATGACATTGATGAGCTATTATGGAAATTTGGGTAGCTAATGATACTAATAGAGTTCTATTGGTCTAGCATTTTTTTAGCGTCTTTGATTAACCATTTGAGTTTAGATTGCTAACGATATCAGTGAGATTTCATTGGTACCAACATTTTCTAAATCGACTAGCCCCTAAATAATTGGATGATTAATGATGTTAGTGAAGATTATTGACATCAGCATAGTTGGTCCTGGTAAAAGGAAGGGGATAAGTTGATCAACTATTTCGAACCAGGAATAGTTTATTATACTAGTACTAGTAGGGGTGTATTGGTACTGATAATCATTTTGGGTACAATTAGCTACTCCACGTAAGGAAGCTAATGATATCAAAGGTTCTTGACATCAATATCTTAAAAATGGTAAATTAGATGTGGATAAGTTTCTTTTTAGCTATTACGAGGAAGAAGTAGGTAATGATATCAATCAATCATGTTGATATCAACATTTAAATAAAATTGTTTAGTCTAGCTTGATATTGAGAGACTTTTGATACCAATAAATTCACCAATATTGACAATTACTCTTGAAAAATGATATAAGTTAACGATATCAAGTGGAAATTACCTTGGTATAATTAAGAATTTATTTAAACTACCTCAGTATAAATTCACCAGTATTAAGAATTGAAATTTCTCTCGAAAATTTGTTAGGATACTGAATGAGATAAGCATGCAACAAGGAAATTATGGCAAACCTCGTGTGGCAAGTGAAACACTAAAAAAAAATGATTGCTTGTCACTATCAGAGATTTTTTTAATTATTACCTTTTTATATTTATATATGCATGCAATTTGCTATTTTTAGGTACATCGGATTTATGCTAGTAATAAACTTAATTAATCCCTTTTTTTTAGCTTATAATTATGAAATTATTTTTTAATTAAAGATACTTATTCCTTGAAAACTTAAACATGTAATATTAATTTGT
Source organism: Salix viminalis (assembly GCA_029228465.1). Lineage (NCBI taxonomy): Eukaryota > Viridiplantae > Streptophyta > Magnoliopsida > Malpighiales > Salicaceae > Salix > Salix viminalis. The sequence goes on from CM055435.1 coordinate 11,944,916, forward strand.
AAACTAGGATACATGACTTAAATTAATTTTCAAAATCATAAGTACCCATCAAACCATGCATGTTGTCGGTTGAAATCAAACCCTTTACTTAAATTACATTATAAGAAGTTATTATATATGAGACAATCCATGCAATGATATTATATGAAGTATGAATTATCCTTGTTATCACACAAATTTGAATCCGTATCCTGATATCAAATATGATGTGTTGAATTGATAATGATGAGATTATTAAGATCCAAGATGATTAGATCGGGATATGAAATAATAAAACTAGAAATTTAAATGTAATCTAGTTGATAACTTGGGACCTTTTGGTATAGAGAAAACTCCACCAAAATCTCAATACAAAACTCGGTGCAATCCCAAAAAAATCCATAAAATTCTTAATTATCTTTTGTTTGCTATCCGGAAACCAAGGCTATTATAACTTGTATATGCATGATATTTGGTTATCATCACCAAAATTCCAGGTTGTTCAACTTTTTTTCTCTATTATTGACATTGTTTATGCAATAATAATGATAAATTTAGAAATTGCTTTTTTAATCGTTTTCTTGCTTACTCTTTTATAAAAGTGTTTTTTTTGGACAAATTAATAATTTTTTCATTATTTGGACAGTAATGATAATAGTAATTTTATTCGGTATAGTCATGATAATAATAACGACATACCAATGGATTTTCAATTATGTTTTCTTCTTTTTATAGGTATAAATCTATGACTTATTCTTGTTATTTAGTCATTGCAGGTTTTTATTCAATTTATATTATATTATTGTGTTTGATTTAAATTAAATTATGAAATGAGTTAATCATGATACAATGAATTCAATGATTCAAATATCAGAAATCTTCTTTTTTTTTAATGACAATGATGATTTTATATTGATTATTTCATTGAAACCTATTAAATAAATAAATTCATATCGATTTAAAATTCATATATTTTATTAAAACTCACACTTCACAAAAATTCTACACAGATTTATTATTATTTTCCCAAATTTGTAGTGTTATAATTAAAAACACATATTCTTAATTTTGGTTTTGCATTGAAAAAATTATGGTTTTGGCTACATTTATTTTGGTTGTTTTTATTTGCTCTTTTGTATGTTTTTGGTTTCTTGTTTTACTCTTTAAGATAATTTTATGGTTTTGATTTTTTACACAATGATAATAATAATCTTACTAATTATTTTTTTGCTTAATTTTATGTTACATTTTTTTTATTGCTATTATTATTTAGGATAATTTAATATTTTTTGTTGTTTAAAAAGTGATAGTAATAATAATGATGATGACAATTAATTTAATATCAAAAAATAAACGTGATACTAGTTGAATGATTAACCAAGCTTAAACACATATCAATTAATTAATATGATACATAAAGCAAACTTTTATTTTTAATGAAATTTTATCAATTTGCAATTTTATAATATTTATTATTTACCGATTGAATAATTATCCAAATAGTTAAAACATACTCAACAATCAATAAGTTTGTTGCATAAAGCAAATAACTCATCTTTAATAAATTTTATCAATTATAGTTTTGTTATTTGTCAATTGAATATTTAGCTAAACAGTTAAAGCAAGCGTAACAATCAACCATTTTTGATATCGAAAGCGAATAACTCATTTTTAATTGAAAATTCGATCAATTATGTGCACATAAATCTGCAGGCGAAGTTGTCTTTTATTTTTTATCAGTATTTTCTGTTAAATTTTATTACTTCGCATTAGTATTGAACACATCAAAAATATATTTTTTTAATTATTATTTTAATATTATTTAATAAAAATTCTATTCAGATTTCAGGGTAATTATTTTGATCAAATAAATAACATTATATAAAAAAAACCCTCGTATTCTTGATATTTTTTAACATTTTACAAAAATACTTGCAACGAAGTGCGGCACGTGACTCGTAGAGATGAATGCTTGTGAAATACCTATAACTAGTTATATTTTCAAGTGGGAAGGTTAAAAAAGAGAGCCATCGCGGTTCAAATAAGTAGCAATATTTCCAAGAGGGTAGGATACAAAAGAAACCGGACACATCAGAGCCACAAATCGCGTGCTTCTATAAAAGCAGACTCGTGTGTCGAGCGTCCTCTTCCTCTTCTTCTCTATAACCGCCTCCATTTTTGCTTCCAGGTCCAACTCTGGACAGGAACCAAACACAAACATTGATCACTTCAAACGCTAGCAGAGCAGTAGTTTTTATCAGCACTGTCAGTCATGGCTTCCTCTACCATTTCTCCATACTCCACATCCTTTATCACCGAAAAGGTCTAGACTTTTCTATCACAATCTTCTTGCTTTTTACTATTTTTTTTTAGTTCTGGTTTCAGTCACTGCGCACTCGGTTAGATTTGTTTGTTTTTCTGATGCAGAAGGGTCTGGGTTGGTCGGCCTTTTCTTCACCATCACCATCGCCCTTTCCGATTCCCAAATGCAAGAAATCAATTTCAAAGACAATAGTATCGGTCATGTCCCCTCAGCAATCAGAGCGCAGGCCTGCCACAACTGGCTCGGTTAGCTTCTTTTTATCCTGATTCTTTTTTTTCTAGCTATTTTGTTTTGGTTCTGACTGGGTGATGCTTATTTATTTATTTTTTTTTATCCATTGCAGTCCTTTTTCATTTTTCCAACACTTGATTTGATGTGTTACTATGATGATGGCTTTTTCTCTTGGTGATTTTGTAGGTCAAGACTGCGTTGACAATGACAGAGAAAATCTTTGCTAGAGCCTCTAAGAAGCCCCAGCTGATCCCAGGCGAGAATGTTTGGGTGAACGTTGATATCTTGATGACCCACGATGTTTGTGGCCCCGGTTCTATCGGGATCTTCAAGAAAGAGTTTGGACAGGATGCTAAGGTATTCGATTGTTTAAGACTAGCCTTTTCTGCTTTGCAAGTAGTTCTCGGATTCTTATTTTGATTTGTTTTATTACATGATAAGTAGATAAATTTAGATTTTATGATTTAGCTTGGATTCCCTAATGTGAGTGTAAAACAAGGTGTTCATGATACGAGTGTTTGATGCTGCATGAAATGGAGCCTAACTCTGGAGGCTATGTTTTCTTGAATACTGCATGAAATACCGGACTGATTCAATTTCGATTTGATGCCACAAATTCCATTTATTACTTCAGAGGTTTCAATAAATGGCAAATGGTGTTCATTTCTACCCTATTTTTTCCCAGTTAGCATAATCTTCGAATTAATTTTTGAATTCAAGAACTGTCATTCTCAATATTCCGACCCTCTCCCTCTCCCCCTTGTGTTTCTAGTCTTTCTTTGCTGACATCCAAAGTACCCACCTGACTCACACTTTAAAAATTGCAGGTTTGGGACCGTGAAAAGGTTGTCATTATACCAGATCACTATATATTCACTAAAGACGAGCGTGCAAATCGCAATGTGGATATACTGAGAGATTTCTGCAATGAACAAGATATAAAGTACTTCTATGATATCAAGGATCTTGGTAACTTCAAGGTATATGGTTCAATGACAATTTATTTAATTAAAAAATTCTATACATTTAAGTAATGAATTCGTTCTTACTGCTATTTTCTGACATTGAATGTGCATATTACCTTTGTGACTTTGCAGGCTAACCCCGACTACAAAGGTGTATGCCATGTTGCACTTGCCCAAGAAGGTCATTGCAGGCCTGGAGAGGTGCAATTTTTTGTCCTCATTGAGCTGTCATATTTATCATTTATATTCAAGAAAAACCAATAATCATGCGTAATGAACTTCAGGTCCTATTAGGAACAGACTCACACACATGTACTGCTGGAGCATTTGGCCAATTTGCAACTGGAATTGGCAACACTGATGCTGGTTTCGTATTAGGCACTGGGAAGCTCCTGCTCAAGGTTTGGAAAATTGACCTTTATTTTGCGTTCATATTCTTATATTGCATAGGGTGCATGAAATACCTGATCTTACGACCTCATATCTATAGGATCCAGCATAATTAAGTCATCAACTTGTCCTGTTCATTCCTTGTGTATTTTTTTTAAACTGAAGTAGTGGGTGCACTCTCTACATTCTTGCACCTGGATGTTCTGGCAGTCTCTAAGAGCCATAATTCTCAAAAGCACAAAGAACTAGATGCTTGTGAAAAGTTAATCAAACTGTTTAACTATTATATACAGTTGGTCGTTATTCATATTTTTTTGAATATGAATAAATGTGTTAATTTTGACATTTCTACAAATTTGTGTTCTCATCTGGATTGAATTGATTGTGATATTGCCAACGTCATTTACCTATGATTTTGCTTCTTAAATTTGCAGGTGCCCCCAACTCTGAGATTTGTAATGGATGGTGAAATGCCTGATTATTTGCAGGCGAAGGATTTGATTTTGCAAGTAAGTTAATTTGGGCCTTAGGCATTTGTTTCCTTTAAATTGCCAGTAACATATGCTTAAAAATATTAACTTCTGTTTTCTGTATCAATTGTTTGATGTTTGTTGTCACTCTTCAGATTATTGGTGAAATATCTGTTGCTGGGTGCCACATATAAATCGATGGAGTTTGTTGGCTCAACTGTTGAAAGTTTAACTGTGAGTAACCTTTGGTATCTTTAGGCAAGCAATATGTGCTTCAAGTTCTATCTGTGCTAGTTAAAATGCACTTCAATTGATTTTTTTTATTGTTCTGATTGTTTGTCTTCGATATAGATGGAAGAGCGGATGACATTGTGCAACATGGTTGTTGAAGCTGGGGGAAAGAATGGTGTTGTCCCTGCTGATAGCACTACATTCAAGTACCTTGAGGTTTGCCTCGCTGATTTTTAGATGGACTATTCATCATTGCTTGGGTTTTCTTTATTTTCATTATGGATGATATTTTCTTTTGCATGATTCGGAGCTATTTTTCCTAGCAAGAGTTTACAATGTTATATTTTACTATACACAGGATAAAACGACTCTGCCCTATGAACCAGTTTATAGTGATGCGCAAGCAAGGTGTGTTTGTGCAAACTACGTGTTTGATAAGTGATAATTTCTTATGTTCTTAGGGTTCTTGTTTTACTTGTTGTTTTAGTTACCCTATGATGGTATGAGAATACATCATTTCTGACTGAGTCCCATCCCTTCCATTTATAAATTGAAAAAGGTTTTGAAAAATTCTGTCTGATGAAACTACCTTAGACAATCAAAGTATCGAATCATTTTTAACAGTTTTTTTTGGGTGGTAAATTGGGGCTTTCCCAGCAGAAAATAGTATCAAGAATCTGTACCTCGTCTGTTTTTCTGGTGACTCTAAAATGGGATCTATAAAATTAAAACAAAATGCTCTCATATATGTACTGCTTATAAGAAAATGGTCATATATCAAAATTCTGTTTTAGATTTTGGATCAATTTTTCTATAATCATGTTCAGTCATTAACTAAATAATCTAATGTAATCAAATTTTATAATTTGTGATATGGATATTTAAAGCTATGGCATTGGGAATATATAGATTGATTTGACATTTTGTAACTTTGTATTTTAGTTTAGGTAGTCAGTGGTATAGTTTGGTCATTTAGAAACTCTTATAATGATTTGAAAAAAAATCTGAAAGGTCATTGAATACTATTATTTTTTCTGCAGGATCATGACATTAACTTTATTATTGTAATAGGGAGTCACTACTAGAATATTGATAAAATGTTTGTGTCATGATTTTGGTTTTCATTTATAGTGATGGCATGTTTCTTTGGATTCTAGATTTCTTTCAGAGTACAGATTCGATATCTCAAAATTGGAGCCATTGGTTGCAAAGGCAGGTGATCTTTTCTATGTTTGAGTTATGGATTCTTTCTCTCTCTTAATATTTACAGTGGGGAGACCAAAACTTTGATGGACCTGTATTGATTCAATCACAAAAGCCATTATTATCTCGTAGTTCTTGGAGATTTCTTTTGTACCATTGAAGAAGTGATGTAATCTTATATTTTTGCAGCCTCATTCTCCTGACAATCGTGCTTTGGCAAGAGAATGCAAAGATGTCAAAATTGACAGAGTATACATCGGATCTTGTACTGGTGGAAAAACTGAAGATTTTATGGCTGTAGCCAAAGTTTTTCTAGCTTCTGTAAGAGACATATATCTATTTTATTTATTTTATGATGTTATTGCTGCTGGACTGTTGGTTTGTTATTTCAACGCAGCATGGAGTTAATTGAAGCAGCAACCGAGGAAAAAATTTAGCTTTTACTTTTACAATAATTTCAAATTTGATTTGGTAGGACTCTACTTGTGTGGGCCTAATAACCATGGTAAATAAAAGTATAAATTGCATCTTATCCTTTGGTTGATATTGATTCCTAATTAGCCGGCTTAGTTTTTTTTTAATCCTCTTAATTTATGGATAGTGGGGGTATTTTTTTTAGGATTATATTTATAAATCTGTGCAGTTCCTGCTGTGGTTATCTGGTATTTTTGTTGAATCTAGAATCTTCTAGGAAGTCCTTTTTTGAGTTCTAAGTTAGCCACTTATGGCTCATTATTCATAGTTTTAATCATAGACAGCAAAGAAAATTTTGTGTCTATAAACAACCCCTCATGTACTGTATTCTAAATTTTACTCCTTGCAAGTGCTAGTAATCTTTTCTCTGTCCTTCATCTATAAGAATTTGAATATCTTTCTCCATAGTATAATCATTTCTGATGGCTAGGTTGGGTTGTCACTATGTAAAATTTGAATATCATTCTTCTTTCATACTCATTTTTGCTTGCTAATTTAATTAGCATGGTTGTGGCATGCAAATGTGCTTGGGCACAATTGGCAGGAGTTAATAGTTCTGAGCATTTGATTTAGGGTAGTGTGACAGTTTAATATTTATTGCAAATAGTACAGTGTGTTTTACACTGAGATTCGGTTTCACCCTTGCATTGGTTCCATCCCTCTTCTTAGACTTGATTTATCCTCTCTCTTTTTGTCCAGGGTAAAAAGGTCAAAGTTCCCACATTCCTTGTCCCTGCTACCCAAAAGGTTTGCAATGCTTATTAACTGTCTTCAAACGTGTGGAGTAATTGTAGAGTAATTCGTTTTACATGTAACATTAATATTAATCCATAAAATTTACAGGTCTGGATTGATGTATACACTCTCCCAGTACCGGGATCTGGTGGCAAGACTTGCGCCCAGATTTTTGAAGAAGCTGGGTGTGACACGCCTGCAAGTCCTAGCTGTGGAGCCTGTTTGGGAGGCCCTAAAGACACTCATGCTCGCATGAACGAGCCTATGGTAAGTTAATGTTTTTCTCCTTCTGGTACATCTTAGTAACAAGTATAGGTTGATCATTCTGCCTTTCTAGAGTTTCTTTCTTTCCTGCCCTGCCTCCTATAAATAAGCTCTAGAACATAATGTGCTGGAGACTTGTGGCCATGGCCTATACCTACTGGTCATGACCTGTGTGTGCAGTTCCAGAATCAATTGTGACAGTTGATTAGTAGATATGTTCAGATCATTCCTAGATTCCTCGTGCTTTCAGGCTTTAATCACCGGCTTTAATCATCTCATAGGATCTACTCCATCGCCTCAGCCTCAAAACATGTGTTTTGTCTGTTCTAGTCCCGATCTAGTGGCTACCATAATGGATCCAACAGATCACACCAACTTTCTGAAAATGGGAGGCTATGCTGGACCGCATCTATAATCAGTTAACTACATGGGATTTGAAATGTGATGGAGACTAATAACTATAGGATTATACAAACCATCTGAAGAAAAACTTTAATTGATTATTAGCTTGTTTAGGTCTTGCTTGATTCCAAAGAACAATTGAAGTGAAATGCTGAAAATAGCATTTATTACTTCCTTTTCTTTCCCTCAAATCATCCTGTACAAGACTGTTGGGCTGTCGGGTATATAAATCTAGTTGATTATTTGACCATTCCACCAGAAGAAAACCCTCCAAGTTTACAATTCATCAATGACACTTTGTCTCCCCTATAAGTTCTAAACTTTTCTTATACATCTCTAATAGTTGTCCACCACGTGTACTTTCTATGTTATATTTTGACTGGGAAAGATTGAGGGAGGCATTTATGATTTTCAGATATCCTGTTAACTCCTGCGAGGGCTTTGTCATTACAGGTCTGCGTCTCGACAACAAATAGGAACTTCCCTGGTCGGATGGGACACAAGGAAGGCCAGATATATCTTGCCTCTCCTTACACGGCTGCAGCCTCTGCTTTGACTGGTTTTGTCACTGATCCAAGGGAGTTCTTGCAGTAGGCATTGATGTCATGTTACTTTATACACAAACTGTACTGTAATTTAGTAATGGGGGAGAATAAATAACTGGTGCCATTCCGAGCCCTAAAATTTCTCGCATGGCTCCAACGTTATGCTGCTGCTTGAATGGATCATGTTTTCTTGAGGAACAATATCGTTAACCATTTTGAAGAAGTTTTGTACTAGCGATTGTAGTACGGATGGAATATGTTGCTTATCATCTCTTAGTATGGAGGGTTTGTAGTACAAGCTGTAACTTGTACTTTAAGCAAACCGTTATTAGATGGTGTTTGATGTTATCTTTTAAAAGTGTTTTTTGAAGAAAATTGATTTTTTTTTATTTTAAATTATTTTTTTAGTGTATTTAGATCATTTTGATGTGCTGATATCAAAAATAATTCTTGAAAAATAAAATAAAAAATTATTTGATGCATTTCTTAATGAAAATCACTTTCAATTTCAAAATCAACTGAAACAACATTTCCAAATCAGAATGATGATAATTTTATTTCTTCAAAAGGCCAAGGTAAGTGAACAGAACTTTACATGTATATGAAGCATCATTTTCTGTCATGGAAAACACTTGGAAGGCAATGGCTGGATATGTTTTGATGGACATTAGAGGATTGGCTTAACACGTGGCTATCTGGTGATGGCTATTATGGTGACATGCAAGACAATTTCAATGGGGTTAGCTTGAAACCGTTGAACTGCTTTTCATGTAGATCATGCATGGAAAGCAAAGATCATTTGACCCCATTTGGTTCCCAGGAAAAAAAAAAAAAGAGTCAATTTATCACCTAATAGTTCCTCCAGCAATCATCCATGACCATCTCGTAGCCTGCTGTTGTTCCCCGCATTTATTTCTTTAGATTTTAAATGCTGTTTTGATTATCTATTTTCATGTTTTTGAATTGCATGGATGTGCTATTTTAAAAAAATAAAATATTATTTCTAAAAAAGAAATAATCTTTACTTCAATATCACCAAACTCCCTCTCAATAGAAATGCCAAATGACGGAGCACTGTATGCAAAAAAGTATTATAAAAAAATGCATCAAATGTAATGATAAGCTTGTGCTCGATTATGTTTGGGACGATTATGTTTGGGAGGCGGTTGCAGTTGTTTTTTAAATTACTTTATTTATTAATTCATCAAAATAATATTTTTTTTTATTTTTTAAAAATTATTTTTAACATCAACACATCAAAATAATTTAAAAATATCAAAAAAAATTCATTTAAAATGATTTTTTTTAGAAAACAGCGATACAACCACCCTACTAAACAGTTTATCGCTCTCAAATGGACATACATAATTGCTCCTAAGATTGCAGTGGAGCCAGTATGCAACATATATACATAAAAAAAGATGCTGTTAGTACGATCGGAAAGCTTTCCAGCTGTGGGGTTGCAAGACTATTATTAGTCTTGTTTTGCTTGGTGTTCTTCTCCATGTATGATGACAAAGGTTAGGGAGACAAGACTGAAAGGATGGACCTCTAATGGCGGGTCAGTGATTTATACTTCATGGCCTGGTTGAGGAAAAGGTTAATCTGTCTTCTCCATAAATACATGACATCTTTTCACTCTCCTCTGCAAATTATGGGAACCAGCAAGAAAATCCTCAAAACAGTTGATGAGGGCAATGTTGTTAATTCTATTATCTTGTTGCTTTGTTTTTTGTAATTAAAATGGAATATTTCAGTTTTGGAGTGTTTCAAGGTTGTATTGTTTGTATGTGTATATATATAATGAAATATATTAATTCAAAAAAAGAAGTTTAAATCCAAAAATAAAATTATTTAGAATTGTGCAATTTAATCTAAAAAAACACAATAAAATAATTTTTCTGAACAAAATTATGAACATGTATGATATTACGAGAATATCATCATCAATCTCGCAAGGTCATTCCATTCTCTGATTGCTTTGAAATTTTAACATAATATATGTAAATATATCAAGAGAATACTCGTAAAATTTCATCTCAATCTAACGACCAGATTAAAAGATATAATTGATATTATAAAATTATTCATTATTTAACTAGAACAGAACAAGTGGAACAAATTCGAAATATTCCAGATGAAATTTTCAAAACAAGAAAAAATTCTAAACAACATAAAAACTGCGTTGTTTTATTTTATTAACGTGGTCAAAACATTTAACCCTGGTTGAGAGAAAGCCAAGAACGAACTAAGCACGAGCCCTTCCACTGATGAGGATTTTCATGAAAAGTAGTAGTCGTATACAGTTGTCCCTTAATCAATTACTATTGTAAAGGAAAGTCAATAATAAAAGCTAATGGTCTGTTTATTTAGAAATCTGCAGTCAAAATCAAAATGATTGCATAATCTCAGACATCAAGCTTGTCTCAGTTTTTGGAGTAAAATCTCTCAGCCCAGATTTCACTTGTTGGCTTATATGCACTTGAACCCAGGTCCTTTGGTTTCTAGTTCTTTCTCTGTCTTCTTCTCCTTTTTCTTTCAATAATAAAACCACTCCATCACCTTGTTCCTGCCAAAAGATCATCATGGGATTATGTTTTTTCTTATGAAGGAAAGGACAGGACTCCAGGCGATGTTCATCATGGACTCATATTTTCCCCTTCGAACAAGAGAGGTCTTTCACCGAAGACTGCAACTGAATTATTACTAAACATCATCTACTGGTGAAATTGGTGCTGCAGAATTGTTTTGGTCACGTGAATTTCAGACAAACCAGAAGAAAAGACTAAATTTACATGATGTCTTTTGTTACCAGGTAAAATTCGCCTCGCTGTTTCAGTAAAACATCTCATCATGTTTCTTTGACCATTTTCCTCTCTTGTCAAGCTTCCATAATGGAAGATAATTCCAGCCACTTATTCTTAGCCACCCTCTTAATTTCTGCCAAAACTGAAATAGTTTGGAGTGTTAAGGAACCATCTCATTTAGAAATTTAAGTTTGTAGGTAAGACCCATGATATGATTTATATTATTCTCTAACACCCCCTCAAGTGAAAGCCTTTTTGAGCTTGAAACTTGCATAATCTTACGTCATCTTGTGCTTAGTTTTTATCAAATAGAATGAATGGGGTGAGATTCGAACCCGTGACCGCTGGATCAACAAGGTTCTGATACCATGGTAAGGAACCATCTCACCTAAAAGCTTAAGCTTGTAGGTGAGACCCCATGATATGATTTATATTATTCTCTAACACGGACGGAGAAGGTAAAATCTACTGACCAGCCCATTTCTGGTTTAGTGAATTAGGATCGCTGTGCTCGAAAGAATATGATGAACAGCAATTATCATCTGTCGTATAATTGGAAGAAAAGTGATGGTGGAATTTACTGTCGAAATTATATCGCACCAGTTACTAGGAAGGATAGAGGAACTTGAAAAGAGGACGTTGTAGTCGCATGGAGTTGATCAACGCAGTTATGCCAAACAGCAGGCATACAATCAATGGATTGAAGTATAAATATGCCAAGAACATGGCCGACCGATACCATGAAAAATTTCAAGCATCAAAACCACACAAGCACTAAACTGAGTCCACTAAATTTCAGCAAACTCCACTCTAGATATCAGGTACTCTCATATTTACAGTATGAGAAGCAGTCAAGTGTGAGATGCCGGTATGGCAGCACCACATAAGATGAAAAAGAAAAGCTAAAATGAATATCGCCTACAAAAACCAAAAACCAGCTAGAACCAGATACTGGTTCAGAAAAAACCCGAAAAAACAGTAGAAAGACGGAACAATCTTAGCAAAGTATTCTGATTCATCAACTTCTCTACTTTGTCTTCTGTTTTCAATCAGTGAGTGTCTCCATATTACAGGAGTTTAAAATGACGAGGCAGCGACGGTGGCGGCTAAACAGGCTTTGCTTCTTTGTTTCTCATTCCTCTCATGGAGTCTTGGAGCTGCAATCAATTAAGCAGAGTCTTAGATTGTTAGGAGAAGCAAAAATAAGTGGGACAAAAAACTAGGAAGCCAACACGGAACAGCTGATTGAAAATTTTGCATACCAAGTCCATTGGCCTCCGAGGTTCTCATGATTCGAAGCCTTTTTACAGAGGTGAGGAACATCCTGGAACAAAAAAAACATGAAAAAGAAACCACGCAAGAGCATTAGAAATTGAGTAATTCAACTGCGCGATTTTTTTCCTATTCAGACAGGAAGGGCTGACAGGTTTCTCAGGAGTTCTGCATACACTCAGTCAACCTGGTTAAACTACTGAGGGCTGATGAGAAATAATACATTACAGCAGATGGAATCATGCTACATCAGTGTGAAAGCTCAGCTGATGGATCTAAACTGTCTTGATCCATATTTATCTAGAAATCGACATGTTGCAGAACATGGTACCTAAGATTAGTAATATGAAATTACAGTTAGTGATAGTTGCTTACCCCCAAGGAACATCTCCGACAAGCATCCAGTCTCCCTCTTTATCTTCATAAGTGAGCTCAAACTCAGACGACCCGTCCAATAGTTTAGAGGGCTTTGAAACTTGTTGCTTCTCCCCACCTGATACTCAATACAAAACCAGCAAGTCAGTATAAGAATACATCAAAATGTACAGTGTAGATACTGGCATATAGATAACCAAGCTAGTTTTTCTTATGTTTTTCGAAGCAATCAAACGTGTACAGTGATGTGCTTATCGTAAATAAAAGATCAAACCCAAGATTCTATCCGAATTCAAAATTAAAATAGAGGAAGAAAGGCCACCGACTCACCAATGGATGTGATAGTTGTGGCGGACCTGAGGAACATTTCCTCTAATGCCTGGGCTAATGTCTCATAGCAAGCATGAGCATTCAAATCTACCTTCCTTCCGATTGGAACTCCATCCATATTCACCTTGACAAATCCAAGATGCCCCTTTTCATTACCAGTAGCATTGGTCTTGTTACCGTTACAGATTTTCTTCTTCAAATTCTCATTGGATCTATCCTTCTCACCGTTTCCCTTGTCTTCTTCAGCTCTTGCCGCCTTTGCCTGGTTCACCAAGCTATTCATCCGATAAGCCCTTATAGGAGGCCACCCCACAACCTGACTGCTCCCAGAAAGCAATTTAATATAATCAGAAATTTAAACCACGAAAGGAGAAATTAATGAACTATGAAGGGAAGGGATGAAGTTTGCTCAGACAAATAAATTCCCTATAAGCAACAATAGACATTAACAAAAACAAAATTCAAATTTTCCTTTCATGTCAAAGGAGGAGAAATGGGCATATACATGGATAAATCAGGAAACGTTGGCAATTAGGAAAAAAATATTATCAACTAGCAAACAAACAGACACAAGGGAAAACAACTGAAACAAGGGACGAGACAACAAACCAAGTTTTAGTATTGTAAAAGAAGCAATCATTTACAGAACGACTAGCCTAACAAAATATAGAAGCAATCAACGGAGAGAAGATGAAGAAAAACTGAAACTTTATGCATATATATTTAGTTCGATGATATATATAAGAACAGCATATAATCACCAGGAAAGAAAATACTGTCAAAATATGCAAGTTTCACCTAACGTTTCTAGTAAACTGAACAAGGTAGATTCAATCTGAAGAAAAATAACATATAACAATGAATGGAGTCGCCACCTGCCAGCAGTAGGGGATCCACCCTGATCATGGGAGACAGAGTCAGCAGCTCTCTTAGTCCCAGAAACAGCACCAACAGCACAAGTAGAAGGCATAGAGTTGTTGTTGTTGGGTCTGTGAGGCTGAGCGACCACCGAAGGAAAGTCCTTGGCAGTCAAGATTCTACCACACTCGCCCCATGCATTTGCCTTACCTTTTCCTCCTCCTCCACCACCACAACCGCCGCCACCAAGACTCAGCCCCAGACCCAACTCTAGCTCAGCTTCCACTGGATATGAACTCGCCTCCGTCTCGACCACCTCCACTTTTGACAGTGTGGACTTATTTGTGGAGACCCCAGAAGAACCACCGCCACCAAGTAAACCAAGACAACCTTCCATCATCAAGATACAGTCTTTGATTTTCAATATTCAAGAAAAGGTTAAGGAAGTGTGGTTTTTCAAAGAGAAGAGACTAGAATGCGTTACAGTATAGGAGACAGGGAGAAAAATACCAGGCACCAGCACTGGAAGTACAGGAATAAGGAGGGAATGGGGGGGGGTAAGTTGTAGCAAGGGATGGAGGGAAGGTGGTGGAGGAAGTGATGACGGTGGGGCCATATGTCTGCTAGTGCGCCCAGCACTCTCAACACAGGTCCACAACACACTGTCAATTTTTCTTGACAGGATCATCATGTCTCTTTAGAATCTGATTTCTCTGTTGGTACACAAAATTAAATGAAGAATTCCCACCCATAATAATAAAGAAAAACATTTTTTTTTAAATTAATCATTTAAATTTATTTTTTAATTTCTTGAGAGGAGACCATTTAAAGAGACTAGGATATAGATGCCTTCAGTTATAAAAATAAAATTTTATTCATCAAATTTGGCTACTTGAGTGAATTTATCAGATTACTTGACAAAACAAAAGCCTTTTTTTCTTTCTTGTAGAAGCCTCTCTACAAGTTTAGCATTAGTTCTTGAGCAAACCTTTTATCTGGGAAAGAAGTCTATTTTTTTCTCAAAAAAGAAAAGAAAAAAAAATCACACTGTATTCTTCGGCTCTCTCAATTCCAAACAGCCTCTGTGGCAGCAAGCAGTGCTAGAATGCTAAACTCCCTCTAAATATATAATTTTCTTTTTTATTATCATAGAATATAGCAATTTTATATAATATATATATAAAAACAAGACATCAAAATTCCCAGAACTAAATGGTACTGCAACTACAAATAGCTAATAAAAATATTAAACAAAATAACCAGCAATAATATTGAAATATAATCCTTCAAGTCCAATCGATTTATTGGCGAACATTAATTTAAATCTTAGATTATTTTTTTCACCAAGAATTTTAAAAAATAAGATTTTCTGTTTCAACTCACATATACAAATTAAGTATCAATCACTACAGATAAAAGATAGATTAAAAGGAGTGTATAACGTATGATTAAAACTGAGAAACGGGTAACAGACTATAATGATTCTAATTAATCTGCTGTAATTTTCTCAGGAAAATCATAATGGATGCCTAACTCGATAAGAATTCTTAGAAAAAGGTTGTCAAAATGTAGACGATGATAATTTAATGACTTTTGATTAAAGAACAAACCGAGACTTTAATTTGAGCTTAGGTGTCTCTTAGCTTTAATGTAAAAGCACAGGTTAAAGTCTAAAGTTTGAGTCTTTTTACAAGCAAAAGCATATACAAATCTCTACTGGGCTATACAGCTTCCTTCCTTCCTATGTGCTGTCTTCTATTTTAAGGACAAGCCGCACCAACCCTGTTTTAGAAAGTTGAGACCTCAAGATCAGATGCATTGTCGATGGGCACAGTAGGGCTGTCTGTACGCGTATATATATATATATATATATATATATATATATATATATATATATATAGAGAGAGAGAGAGAGAGAGAGAGAGAGAGAGAGAGAGAGTGGGAGAGGGAGAGGGAGAGGGAGAGGGAGAGGGAGAGAGAGAGAGGGAGAGGGAGAGGGAGGTGCCTGCATCATCATTAACAGAGAATTTTATAAACAAAAGAAAATCACAACCTAATCCAAGGTTGAAGAATCGAATCTGCATATATTATTGATGTTACCTGACGCAATGTCACCGGGTGGTGAACCAATCTCAGAATATTATAGAGAGAGCCAGTGTTTGGTTGGTGTATCCTTCGTTTTTCCGGTGAAGTGCAAGCCTGTGCATGCACGGATCCTAACGACAAGAACACATTAATCATTTTGCAGTTTTTCTTTTATATTCATTCATGGATTAGTTTTTTTATTTTATTTTCCGTCTGATATGTAGACAAGCTACTAATTAATCATATATTGTTAGAAAACTTGTATTATACTTTTTATACATGCACATTTAAAAATGTCAAACCACTATATTTATTTATATCAAAATTAAAATTCAGATTCCTTGTTGGATTTATGAAGAAAATGCTAACTTGCTTTACACACTTGCATATCCACGCCCATGCATACAAGGATAAACTATTTTTGTCTCAGACTCTTACAAAGAATACACACTTTGACTTGAACTTGAGTTCTGTTGTGCAGATCACAAGCCCTTGTTATCATATCACGCCCCTTGGAGACAAGATAGATAACCATTTTGCTATTCATTAATATATGTGTTTTCCTTTGCATCCAAGCATTAGTTTTTTTTTTATAAAAAAAATAGATGTGTATATAGGTTAATATAAATCTAATAGATAAATATTTTAATATATCCCATCACAAATTGTATGCTAATTAAGGTGATGTTTGACATTTCATTTCAAAAGAGCTTTTGAAAACAAATTGAATTTTTTTTAATTTTATTTTGAACTTTAAATTAAAAAAAATTGGTTATTTTAAATTTTTTTGGTTGTCACAAGCTTTTACAAGGATGCATGCTCTGATTTGAACTCGAGACTTGCTATGCAGATTGCAAGCTCTCTGTCATCACACCACAATTTATTCTACAAGGAATTTCAAAACCCATCTTCTCTTTTTTTGTCTCTCCCTTCACCTTTTTCACTACTTTATCATTATCTACAACTTATCTTTAAAAGTTAAAAAATAAAAAAGTTCCATGATTTTATTTGGAATTTCATGAGATAAGTAGTGCAATGAATAATATTGCATGATATATATATATATATATATATATATATATATATATATATATATATATATATATATATATATATATATATATTGTAGATCATCTTAATTTTATTGGAATATTTGTTTGAATATAAGAGCTATTGAATGATTGGTAATTAAAAAAAAAGAATGTTACTATATTATCGAAGAGTTAAAATTATGTGTGAAAGTTAAGAGTAATATTTATGCAATTGCCACAAACTTATTTATGCATTTATTTTGAAGTTGAAACTTCCTACATGTATGACAATATCTTTTGAATTATTAACATTGCTAGGGTTATATTAGTCATTGCATCTTGTCTATTTCATTATGTGATTTGTGTTGTTTTGATTTCATTTTTACTTAAGTTTGATTTGAGAAAAAAACAAGAATTTTTTATTGGAATAATTCTAGATTTCTTTTCTCAACATTCCAATGAAAATATTTTAATCTGAATTTATTATAAACAAATTAATTTTTTTTATATCAACAAATATTTAATATAAGATATTCTATTTAAAAAGTGTCTGTATTTTATGTCATTTTAGATAAATATAAAGGGTCTTTATAACAAAAATAGTAATCACGAAACAAAAATAATTTCTAAATTAAAAACAAAATAGCTAAGATTGTCAATTCAATTCATTAATTTCCAAGTGTATTTTAAATGCATTAAAGTGATATTTTTTAATTTTTCTTTTACACTAGTATATCAAAACAATTCAAAAATATATATAAAAAATAATTTGAAGTTTAGAATTGATTTTTTTTAAAAATATATAATTTGATTTAAAAAATAAATACTACCATAATCACAAGAAAAAAAATTAACGATAATAATTAAAGAAAAATTTTAAGCCATCCAAACACACAATAATATGAAAAATTACTTTTATAGATTCAACTACTTTAATTTAATGGTTTATAATATCATCTATTGTTGTGAAATGGCATTGCTTAAAATATTACATTGTTAATGGAAAATAAAAAAAAGAAAAAAAAAGAAAGCTATTTTCTACAGTTGGAAATGGAAGGCAGGGAATTAATTAAGTGAAATAAAAATTAATTAGGATGGCAAATCTAAAGATTAGGCAAGGTAAGAGGTTGTCTGATACAAGGGACAAGCCGACAACGTGGGAGCCAATCCACGTGCCTCCAAACTACCAGCTGATGCCACGTCAGTAGACAGGGTACGCGGCTGGCCGGGGGATTTATGAGGAGATTTTGGGACCAGAATGCCCTCCTTTGTTAAAAGCTTGTTAAGGAATGGGATAACTACACATCAGTCCCTTTTCTATATAGCAATTACGAACCAGTCTCTAATCTTTGTTTCTTGTTTTTTTCTTCTCAATTTTCAATTATTTTTGGCTTGTTTGGACCAATTCATGCTATAGTTGATTTCAACTATTTAAGTAGATCGAATTAATTTTTTTTTAATTTGAAATAGGTTTTAAAATTATGGAATTCTCTTTATTTCAGTTATTGAAAATAAACTATTTACCCCACTTGCCCTATCCTTAAAAAACCAGTCATATAGGCACTCAGTGCCTGTTTGAAACCGGTGAATAACGTTGTTTCTAAAGTATTTTTCGTTTAAAAATACATTAAAATAATGTTTTTTAAAAATAAATAAATTATTTTTAACATAAACATATGAAAATGATTTAAAAATACTCAAAAAATAAAAATAAAATAAAAAATTATATTTTTTTTCAAAAATAATTTTAAAACGTGATGTCATAGTATCGTTACTCCAATCATATGTTTGTATGCGAGAGAGAGAAGGACGATAATAAGATTAATTCTAAAAACAATCACGTCCATTTCAGTGGTGAATATATATATATATATATATATATATATATATATATATATATATATATATATATATATATATAGTATTTATAATGTTAACGCTATCAAAATGTGCACATAAAATTTTCCCTATAAAAATGTCAAGAGTCACTTTATTGCATAAATTATATACAAATGAATTCTTTTTAATTAATATAAATGTTAATTTTAATCATTTATAAAAAAAAACATGTTATTTAAATTGTTTATCAGTTTCTTATATATATATATATATATATATATATATATATATATATATATATATATATATATATATATAGATTCAAATCTTAAGTCATCCTTGAAATAAAATAATATTTGAATATTTCTAAATGTTAATCCAATGATTATTTGATCCTCGAAAAAAAAAGCACTTTTGAAATAAAATGATTTTTTGACTTTAAATTATTTTTTGTGTTCTTAGATCATTTTTATATGCGGATATCAAAAATAATTTTTAAAAAAAATAAAAATAAAATATTATTTTGGTACATATCTGAACAAAAATAACTTTAAGAAAAAACATCAACCAAATTTTTAAGTAGTGTTGTCTTGGACAATGATGGATTTAAAATAATGAGTTAACTCTTTTATTCCAAAACTTTACTCTGCCAAAAAAAATATTTTAATTTGAAAAATACTCAAATGAGTCCTCTGATTATCTATTTATTCAACAATTTTTTTTTAATCTTGAGCAAATCTCCTCTCCTTATAGATGAAAAGCATTACAAATTTTATAGCAAAACTTACTCTTCAAATTAGCATCATTTTTATCACATAAATTATACATTTTAAACAAATATAGTAGGCGGGGGAGTCAAAGGAGAAATTATAATAGATGAAAAAATAAATTAAATTAATATCTCAATTGAGGAATACAACTGAGAATTAGGAGACTAATGAGGTGTTTGGTAATACGTTTCAAAAATGTTTTTGAAATAATTTGATATTTTTTTTATTTTAAATTAATTGTTATAGTGTTTGTAGATCATTTTTATATGTTGATATCAAAAAATAATTTTTTTTAAAAAAAATAAAAAAATATATTATTTTAATATATTTCTATACTAAAATTGCTTTTAAAATAAACACATCCACACTTCAAAACAACCTAATATTCTCTCTTAGAGGGTGTTTGTTTTTGTGATGCAAATCAAGATTGCAAAAAAACTGAGTGACTGAGCGTTTGGTTAACTTTGAGAAGTAGAATTTAACATGGATCCCACACAATTATATAAGAGAAACGTGGATATAAGAAAAGTATTTATTAGCTGCTTTTCAATTTTTAACGTCCTTTGATTTTTTTACAATACACAATTCTCATTATTCAAATACAAAAATTATCGTTGAAAATAAAAACCCTAAAATGTCCTCACCATTAACATCCCTTCTCATCTGCGCCTCCCTCTCGCCCCTCACTTTTCTCTCCTTTGCAACAGACCCACAACTCCCTTTCTCCTTCACAGAAAGTTAAGAGAGGGGGAGGGGGCAAGGCAGAGGGCTGAGGGGGATGGAGAAGTTGAGAGAAGGGAGAGAGGGGCGGCATGGGGGGTTTGGAAAGAGGGGTGTTGGTTCTGGAGAGAGAGGGGGGGGGGAGTGAAATATATTACTTATTATATTTTTTAAATATTAAAATAATGTAAAAATCTAAAAAAATAATTAAAATATATTAAAAGGATATCATAATATAACTTTTATCTCGCAATCCTAATTTTGTTTGAGATGATATTTTACTAAATGTTATTTCTCGATCAAATAGTCAGAGATTGCAAAGGCTTTCACGTATAAATTTAGTTCGTGATGGAATTACAGGTAATTTGATGAGAGAGTAAAAAGAAGTGTCCAATTTACTTGAATTATTCATTACATTATATCCTTTGAAGTAATTTCACAAGTTGAAAGCAATATGAACAGCTTGGTAACCACACGCTTGAAACTGTTTTTTATTAACCTCAAACTCAACCACAATTTTAACCAAACACTTCAAAATTTATTTTGAATTGCAGCTAAAAATACTTTTCATAAAACTATTTTTTTAAAACCTCAACCACAAAAATAAAAATAATACCAAACACACCCTTATACTACAACTGCGTATGTTATTCTCCATTCACTAAAAACTTAGAAGTTTTCCTTGCATATTACATAATCTCAAAGCATCATTATTTTGCAAGCAGCAGAGGACCAGGAGTGGTACAGTCAGCAACCTTTTGGGATTCGTGTTCCCAGATTGAAGGTGGGAGGACAGGGGAGGTTAATGGATTGTTTTCAGTGATGTTGAAATTATTTTAAAAAATATTTTTTATGTAAAAATATATTAAAATAATATATATATATATATATATATATATTTAAAATTATTTTAAATATCAATACATAAAAATATCTCAAGACATCAATTTTTTTAAAAAATACTTTTAAAATATATTACATTACAGGCCCATGGGGTTTAATCTAAATCTTAGATGAGTAGCTTTATCTAGGGTGTTTGTGAGTGTGCTTGCGGTTATTTTTTAAAGTGCTTTTCGTTTAGAAATATATCAAAATGATATTTTTTTTAAAAAAAAAAAATTATTGTTGATATCAGCACATCAAAATGATCTAAAATGATTCATTTTTTTTATTTAAAATGATTCATTTTTTTTATTTAGCCAAATAACAATTCATCCGCGCATCGGCCATGAAATGATGACTCGATACGGAAGGTTGCTTTTGAGATGGCCCCAGAAATGTGGGAGAAAGGGCTTCTTTAATTCGAGGCCTCCGTCTACACGGATGCTATCATTTTTCTCTCTTTTTTTCTCCCCACGCCTCCTCCCTCCCTTCTTCTTTTTGCCTGCCGCCATTCCTTCTCTTTCACAGTAGTTAAACCAACCACTCTCTCTTTTGACTCACTCGCTTTTCTTCATTTATTATATTTTTTTCCTTTCATTTTTCTGATTTTTATAGAATAGTTCTTATTTTTATTCGTATTTATATATCTATATTTTTTTTTTTGTTTTAGTTTGTAATTTTTATTATTTTCTCTTTTATTAAAGTTTTATTTCTATTTAATTTAGTCCTGAAGTTTTAATTTATGTTGATAATCATTTTAAAATTATAATTTCTTCTTTTTAACAGTAATTTGTTAAAAATACAACATCCAATGATAAATTACTTAGGTTATTATTCTTATTCTTATTATTATATTTGAGGTAAACAATGAAAATAATTTTTTCGCAAAAACAAACAATGAAAATAATTTCTGGACAAAAGCAAAAGTATTATATATTTTATTTTTTATTTCGATCATTATTTTTTTATTTTTGGTTTAATTTCAATACTTTAATTTTTTTCAATCCTTCTTAGATGGTCTTTATATTTATCCTTGCTCATGTATTCATGCTTTTAGTTTTAATTTTGGTTTTTGATTTTTATAATTTTCTTTTTTCTTGAGGCTTTGTTTTTATTCAGTATAATCTTGAAATTTATTTTATATTGATGATTATTTTAAAATTAATTTTTCTTTTTTATCTTTGTTTCAAAATTGATGGTCCTTATTTTTTGTCCTTTTTCATGTATTAATGCGTTTTGTTTTGTTTTTTATTCTTCGGGATGCTTTAATAATTTTATTATAATCCAAACAATTATAATAATAATAATATTCATAATGATAATAACACTAATTTTATTTTTGTCCTTTAATTATTTTTATTTATTCTTCCAATCAAATAATATATTTTTTATGCTGCTAATATTGCTTTTAGTTTTACCTTCAATCATAATAATAACAATAAGAAATTTGGATTTAGAAATTATAGCAATCAATCAGTTTGCTACAAAAATCAAATAACTCATCTTTAGTTGATTTTATCAATTGCAATTTTATTATTTGTCAATTAAATGTTTAGCCAAATAATTAAAATAGGCCCAACAATCAATCAATTTGCTGCAGAAAACAAATAACTATTCTTTAATAAAATTTATCAATTATTTGCTCATAAATCTATTGGTACAATTGTCTTTAATTTTTTTTATTTTATTTCTATAAAATTGTATTACTTCATCATATTATTAAACACAAAAAATTGTCATATAAATATTTTTTTAACATTACTTAACATAAATTTTGTTCAGACTAATTACTAGTGTCATTTATTTTTATATATATATTTTTAAAAATATTCTCACCGTGACGGAGTGCAGGATAAATACCTCGTATATATTATAATCTAACAAAAAAAATATCGGCACGAAGATATGTATTGACAGTGTTTTATATTATATTAATCATTTTTAAGTGTTTTTTAACTGAAAATATATTAAAACAATTTATTTTTTAAAAAAAATTATTGTTATTTCAATACATTAAAATGATAGCAAAAACACTAAAAATAAAAATATTATCTGCTAATAGAAAAAACAAACACCACCAACAATGCAAGGCCTGAACAATACCTAAGGGAAACTGTCTAGGAGAGCTGGGAAGCCCATCCTCGCAAACAATGCTAACAGTTTGTTTGGTTTATATTTTGTTTTACTGTTTTATTTTTTAAATAAACTCCTACAAAAATATATAAATTTTTTTTGATAAGTATTTTAAAAATGAATTATTTAGATTTTGATAATACAATGTAAATTTTATTAAAGAAAATTAATTTAAATATATATTAGCTTTTATTTCAAATAACAAAGAAAATAATTAATGTTTTTTTTTAGAGATGGGAAGCTTCTTATTTAATTTAAAAGACAGAAAAAAAATACTAAATAAATTTCAATAATAAAATTATCAATTCTGCACACTTTATTTTAATATACCGTTTTATATTAATGATTAAAAAAGTATTCTATGATTTTTTTATTCTTTTTTTTCTACTTATATTACAATAGTAATTAACTTAAAATCTAAATAACATAACAATAGATTATCGAATAATTGAATGATTAATATTTAAATCTTACGACATAATGCAGCACTCACAGCATGGTTAAATAAGCTCTAAGACAATTGTATTATAATCAAAATAAATTATGAAATTTAATTTTTAATTCACTCGGTGTTAAAGGAAAATAATTTAAATTAACTTGTCAAACACAAAACCAGGATAACTCATAAGAAACAAATGAAAATAAATAATAAAGTGTACGGACGAGAGAGGATGAAATTACAAATTTTGGCCTGAGATTGTTTCATTGCTGCAACTCCGGAAAGTTGATTTTGATTCCATCCTACTTGACTTTCTACTGATTTCCCACATCACAAATGGAATAAGGAGGATTCTGAAACATGTAGTCTTACCAGGCCTTCTTGATTAATACTGAAGACAACAGGAGAGAGAGAGAGAGAGAGAGAGAGAGAGATAGTTGCGGGGGTGATTGAAGTTCATAACAGATTGAGAGAAACGACATAAATTTTATGAAGACGAAGCAAAGGGAGAGCATTCCTGGGCAGCAGAAAAT
The DNA here is from genome assembly GCA_029228465.1 of Salix viminalis. Lineage (NCBI taxonomy): Eukaryota > Viridiplantae > Streptophyta > Magnoliopsida > Malpighiales > Salicaceae > Salix > Salix viminalis. The sequence goes on from CM055435.1 coordinate 11,969,202, forward strand.
ATGGTCTGAAAGCTAGCATTGCTAATTTCAGGAATGGAAGGTGACGAGATTCTCGTAAACAGTCAAAGACAGAATTTCTGAAGCAAGAAGCTGTTTCTAGCTGACCGGATTATCAAATCACGGGGAAAAATAAATGATCCGATCAGTCACTCAGGTAGATTAATTAAACAGGGTACCTCAGATTATCCATGGAATGGCTCCGAATCCCCTGGCCGGTGTTTTTCCTCCTGGGAGGGCCGCCACATACAATTGAACACTCCAAACCGCAAAACACACCGAAGCAAGAAAACGTGCCATCATCATCATCCGAGTGCTCGTGTCGTTTAACAGCTTTGCTTCCTTTAGAAGCGCCACTCGCAGGGAAACTTGAGATATCACTGGCGTCATAAACTGGAGGAAGCTCTGTCCTCCATCTTTCTAGTTTAGATCGGAGACCTTCCATGCTTCCATCCAAGCTCATTTCGCCGATTATCTCGCTATCTGTCTCTTCGACGCGGCGATGTTTGTTTCTTGCAATTACTGCCGCCACCTCTGATGCTGATGGCCCCAATTCTGATCCGGTAATAACTGGCTTGCTCACAAAATTTTCCTTTTTTGGAGTTGCATACCTGTAGGTGTTGTTCCTTGGAGAACCAAGATCCAGCCCGGTAAATTTTGGCAAGGGTTTCAGAATGTGATCCAATTCGGTTGATTTGGTATCTGTTTTTGTGAGTGATTCAGAGCTTATCGAGGCTTTTCCGAATGCCCCATTTTCGTCCTTCTTGACAATCTCCGAGCCACTTATCAAGGAACTAGCCTTTGATCTCCATTTTTTATTCTTCTTCTTCTTCTCCAATTCCGATCCGCTGATCATGGAACTAGCTTTTGATCTCCCTTTATTGGGCATCACCCTCTCCTCTACTTCTGAGCCACTAATCATGGAACCACCCTTCCCTTTCATTATCATTTTTCTCCTCGCCATCACTATTGACCCGAACATGGAGCTGGAATCGCTCTTCGTACGTCTTAATTCAGGTTTTGGAAGCCATGGAAGCAGGAAGGAATTGGAATGAATACCACTACTTTTATCATCAGAATCATCCTTGTGATGATTCAACTCCTCCTCGCCCATAAGCTGACGATACCCAACGGCGGATACGCTTATCTGGGAATACAATGGCATGCTCCGCATCGAGCTATCAAGAAGCGCCACGCCAATGTTAAGAATCCCCTGGGGGACGTCCTGATGGTCGGCGGACCTGGAGGGCAACAAAGCGCATCCCAAGCTGAAACTGGTTGTGGTGGCGAGGACGCGGCGGCGGAATCAGGTTCCCAACAATCACACGGACGGTGCCGATATGAATGTCACGGAACCAATGGAGGGCGTAGATTTCAATCATGACGGCGGAGGTGTCAGCATGGAGGAAGCTGTCATCAACGCGGAAAACAAACTTGTCATTCCAGGTGGGATTGTTGCATCCTGCGGAGTCGACTCTCGTCGAAAGTCTCCGGTCAGGGTGAACCCATGCAACTGCATAGGTTTTCATCTTACGGGAGACCTTGGCGAGATCCTGTGCAGAAATAACATTGAGTTCCAGGAGTTGAAAGGATGACAGGATCATATGAGACATTGTAATGATCAAAACAATTTTTGGTGCTGCAGTGATTGTAATGGAGATTTGAAAAAAGCCTCCAGAGTGTCGTCCAAGGAGAGGACGACAGAAGGAGGGTTGGCATCAAGCGGACAAGACCTCCTCAGGGAAGTTGCATCAGGATCTGGTTTCCTGTCTTCGTGTGTTTTTATTCTTATTTTTTGGTATTATTTCCTTCTCTCCCTTATTGGCTGAGGGTTGTAAAACCTGCGAAACAAATGGGATGATGGTCCGTTGATAACCGGGTCTTGTTTTTGGCCTAAGCACCACAACTCAGCACAGCAATCACAAGTTTCAAAAGACAAGGTTTTTCCTTTTTCGTGGGATTAAGCTTGTTAAAATCAAGAATCGATTTTTAAAATTATTTACATGCTAAATCGAACGAAACTTGAAAACTAGTAAAATCAAATTTGACCCGTGCAAAATCGATAAAATCAGTAAAATTAGTATGATTTTACAAGTTAACTAAATTTGTGATATGAATAACTAACTTAGTTTTGAATTTCACATTATAATATTTGTTAACAATTTTGTGAGATTAAACATATTTTTCAAACTATATATTGGATCTAGTTGAAATTTTATAGGAAAATATTAGATACATGAAAATATATTTTGTTAAGTTATTAGAATAAACTAAAGTTTAGAAACATATTATTTTAGAGAGTCAAAGTTACTAGACAAATCTTTTCAAATTTGTCAAACTAAACATTCATGTATTGTTTTGGACACATCTATAGTTACAAATAACATTTTGTTGTGATTTTAGATAGGAGAGAAACTAGACATCTCAATATTTTCAAATATATTTGATAAACTCGGTAATTTATTCATACGGGAGAGAAATGTATGTTTGAAATCATGACTGAAATCTACTAGTAATTTGTGAAATTTAGAGATTTAGACTACATGGAAAAATCTTAGAATAAATACTTTGTTTTTATTATCATATTTTATTTATTTATTTAATGTTAAAAAATATTTTTAATTTAATTTTTTTTATGGCACATTAAACATTGTTTAATAGTTTATTTTAATTATTAAACTTATGTTAGTTGATTACTAATTTAAACCTATTAGCTTGCAACCTAAAAGAGATTCATTATGACTTGTTATAATGAGAACATCCAAGTTGTCATAGGGTTTTTGCGTACTATCATTTAGTAATTTGCTCGTATTGAAAATTTTGAGTTTTTTTTTTTCATGTTTATTATTTATACTATCTTTTTTTTTTAGGTTTAAATTAGTAATCAACTAATTTAGTAATGAGAACACCCAAGTTGTCATTGGGTTTTTGCGTACTATCATTTAGTAATTTGCTCGTATTGAAAATTTTGAGTTTTTTTTTTCATGTTTATTATTTATACTATCTTTTTTTTATTTATTTAGATCACTAGTTGATTATAATATTATTATCTTTTTTTTTATCAGATTTTAATATAATTTAATTTATTAGGTGAAATTATCAATATATAATTAAGAAAAAATATACTTGTAATTTTACGATCCATTTTTCATGTAGGGTAAAAAAAAGTGATTTTAATAAACTTGCTGGCTGGGGATATGGCTATGATTAGAGAACATACCTGTTGTCATTACTTGTAAGAGAAGACGTGTGGATTTGTGTTGTTATCTTGGTTCAACATATTTTTTATTTTCTTATGTCGCGAAAAATATCCTGAAATAATATATATATATATGTCATTACTTATCTTCATATTGCTCTCTCTAATAATGGCGGCTTTTCCTCCATCAGCCAATCCTCGGCATTGCTGCAATGATTTCTCATCATTGCGCGCAACAGTCGAGTTTGCGAATATTTACTTTCGATTAAATTAAAATGATTTTAATTGGAAAAAAAGAGGGAAAACTGCTGAGCTAGATATCAGGACACACTGTCCTGGAAATCGACCGAGTCCACAACAGTGAAAGTGGCAAAATATTTGTATATATATACAGTTATTTGTAAGAATTTTTATTTCAACAGATGTAATTTTTTATTTTTTTTATTTAGTTTTGATCATTTTATTTTTTCCAATCCTTCTAGGATAGTTTTTAGTTATTTGTTTGTATTATTTATCTATACTCTTGGTTTTGACTTTTAATTTTTATTGTAATTTATCCTTATATTAAATGCAACTTGGGCTTAAAAATAGAATAAGTTTCAGCTTTTGATGGACTGAAATGAAAGTGAAACCCTCTCTTATGTATGTATAGTGAATATTCTATTGTTAGTGATTTGTTCTCTTCGTGTTTCTTTGCATTTGTTTTGTCCATGTGTGACTTCGTATATTTTTAGTTTAAACTTTAAAGTGATTTTTATTTAAAGAGAAATGAATTTTTTTTAAAAGATTTATTCTTCATATTATTATATTAAACATATTTTAGAACATTGAGATTAAATTAATTTGAGATTTATATATATATATTTTTAAGGCATTAAATATTAAACAAATATCAAAATATATAATTATTCTTAAGAGAAAAAACCTTTAAAATAATCATTCTCACCATTTTAGAAGCATTGTCTATAATAAATTGAATATATAAAAAAACTAAATAATCAAAAGTTTTGTAAGTTGATTATTTCGCTTAGATGTATAGCATTATTAAAAAAAATCAAGATCCATTCATATTTTTTTACATGTTAAAAAATTTGATTCTGTTTGTGGCGAAACGCAGGGTAAATGACTCGTATATTTTTTTCATTGTAGATAATTTGACCCAATTTTTCCACTTGTTTTGTCTACGTGTAGCTTCGTATATTTTTTTATGTGCTATTAGATCTAAAATATCATACATAAAAAAGTTTTGTAGACTGATTATTTCGCTTAGATGTATAACATCATAAAAAAAATTCTAAGACCCATTAACATTTTTTTTACATGTTAAAAAATTTAGTTCTAGTTACGACAAAACGCATGGCAAGTGACTCATATATTTTTTCATTGTAGATAATTTGGTCTAATTTTTCCACCCATTTTTATCTACGTATGACTTCATATATTTTTTATTTATGTGATATTAGATCTGAAATATCGTACATAAAAAAACCACAAAATTCAATATTTAACAAAAACAACATCAACCGATGAATTATTTTGCTTATTATACTCATTGTTATTATCATGAATGTTAAATTGTCACAATTATTATAGATGCAATTATAACTATTATAGTAAATAATTAATATTCTAATTATTAGTGGCAATACTATCGCTAACACCATCATTATTGTTAGAAAAAAGAAATTAAATTATTTTTTTATTTTATAGATTTATTCTTCATATTATTATATTAAAAGTATTTCAAAACACCGAGATTAAATTAATTTGAGTTTTTTTTTCAAAAAAACTTATTTCATTTTTTTATATATTTTAAGGCATTAATATTAAACAAATATCAAAATATATAATTAGTCTCACATATTTATAGGAAAAAAACCTTATAAATAATCGTTATCATTATTTTAAATGCTTTTATCTATAATAAATAATAGAAAGTTTTTCTAAAGTTGATTATTTAGCTCGAGATGTATAACATCATAAAAAATAATCTAGGACTATTAACTTTTTTTTATACATGTTAAAAAATTTAGTTTTGAATGCAGCGAAACGCAGGGCAAGTGACTTACATATTTTTTTTTATTGTAGATAATTTGACATAATTTTCCACCAATTTTGTTTACGTGTGACTTCATATATTTTTTATTTACATGTTATTAAATCTGAAATATCATACATAAAAAAGTCTCAAAAGTGAATTTTGATAAAAAAAATAACATTGTCTATTATTTTGATTATTATTGGCATTACTATCACTGCCACCATCACTATTGTTATAAAAAGAAATTATTATTTTTTTAAAGATTTATTCTTCATATTATAATATTAAAGTATTTTAGAACATTGAGATTAAATTAATTTGATATTTTATATATTTGAAGGCGTTAATATTAAACAAATATCAAAATATATAATTAGCTTCATGTATTTTTAAGAAAAAAAAACCTTAAAAATAATTGTTTATTATTATTTTAAATGCCTTATCGATAATAAAATGAATATAAAAAAAAACTAAATAATCAAAAGTTTTCATAGGTTGATTATTTTGTCAGATGTATAGCATAATAAAAAAAATCTAGGACCATTAACATTTTTTTACATGTTAACACATTTGATTCTTGACTATGGTGAAGCATAAGACAAGTGATTCGTATATTTTTTTTCAGTGTAAATAATTTGGCCCTAAATTTTTTCAACCCCGTTTTGTTTACATGTGGCTTTGTATATTTTTTGTTTATGTAATATTAAATCTAAAATATCATACATAAAAAAGCCTCAAAAGTCAATTTTGAATAAAAACAACATCGACTTTATTCTAAGTATTATTGGCAGTACTATCATTCTCACTATCTTTATTGTTTTAATCATTGTCATTATTATGAAAATAATTATTATGATAACCACTCACCGTTATTTTTATTAATAAATATGGAAATTCTAATTAGTATTCTTATCATTATTATAATTATTTTTGTCTTTATATTATTAACAAAAAAAACAAAGTAAGAAAAAAACTAAAATTATTATTATTATTATTATTATTATTATTATTATTATGTAAATAATTGAAAAAACAAAATTACCTCGAAGAATAAAAATAACACCTAAAAACGTTTTAACAAAAGAGCTATTAAAAAAATGACAACAAAAATAAATAGTGGTATCTTAAAAAATAATTTGACTTGAAGAATAAATACAAATAATAAGAGAAAAATAATAAATATCAATTTTTAAATGCTCACCAACACAAATTAAAATTTAAGGACTAATGTTTTTTTAGTTTAAAAATCAACCTTAACAAAGAGAAAATAATAAAAATTAAAAACAAAAACTAAGAGCATATACATATAAACATGGACAAAAAGAAAAACTATTTCATAAATACATATAAAAAAATAAAGGAATTAAAATAAAGTCAAAAATTAAAAGTATAAGGGCTAAAATGAAAAAATATATATGATAAATTTCAATCGAATGACAAAATTGAAAAAAAAATCCATTCTCTTATACCGAAAATATTATATGATTTAAAACAATTCCAAAATTAAAAGTGTAAGGACCGAAATGAAACCAAAATATATAATCAATTTCAATTGAAGGACAAAACTTGAAACAAATCAAAACTTCTATAAAAGAAATAAGGACCATACAAAACAATTAAAAGATAGGGACAAAAAATGAAAACACAATAAACAAAAGGGTCTGCCGTGTAATTTAGCATGTAGGAGAGAGAAAAGGGTTAAAAAAGCAACCGACCATCCGTCATATCTCTGACTACCTTGGAATGCTACACGCCACACCATGAGACAGAGGACATGGTGGCGTAGTTGGTGAGATGCCAAATGAATATTTTTTACCGTCAGACGACGCCGCACGCGTCGACCGAAGTGTGCGTGAGCTCGGAAACCAATGGCGCGTCTAAAGAGGCGCCCACAGTACCCGACAAAAAATATAATAAAAATATAGTAAATTACCTGAAAGACCTCTACATCCAACTCTTGGATTTTGTCTTATATGGAGGTATATTTCTATTTATATATTTTCAAAAAAAATATGAAAATTCTCTTAGCACCCTTACCATTAACTCTTTGATTTTTGTCTTATTAGAGGTATTATGGTTATTTAACTGTGTACTGAAAATATGAAATTCTAGTAACATCCTCGGTGATAACTTTTGATTTTTATCTTATTTAAATGTATTATGGTTATTTTACTATATTCAAAAAATGCAAAAAAGTAAAAAATAACTCTGAATTCAAGGCTAAAATTACTGTGCATAAAAAAATATAAAATAATAATTTTACTGTTATAACATGCAGTCATTTCTATCTATCGTTATAGTAATTTTGGTACAGGGAAATAACTACCTCATTTAGCTTGCAGGTAATTGGTGGCCTCCGATCCCCATCCTTCCTCTCTCGAGTCTCGAGGGGACACGTAGCCAGTGACTGACACCTTTCAAATACAAGTACACATGGGAACAAGGAATTAAATTAAATGCAGGGTCCATTCCATCCCCGTGCTCCGCCGCCCTATCCATGAAGAAATGTCCATTCCATCCCCGTGCTCCGCCATGCTCCGCCGCTCTCTCTCGACACCCGCTCGGGCTACGAAATATATAGGAGTGATGAGGATTGTGTTGTGCTACCTCTCCGAACATAATTTGTATCACATCAATTCATTTAGAGTTGTTATTTGTCCCTCCTTATATTAGTTTAGGCCACGTTTTAAGCAAAGAACTTTGAATTCCTTTCACATTAAAATTAATAATAAAATTTTTTGGATACTATACTCTATTTCTCGGAAAACACACTTTGTGAATCTAAGTAAGCGAGTAAAATCTCGGTTGTTCTAGAATTTTACGAGAGGTGTTGTAACTCGACCTCAAAATCTATCGTGTTGATCACAAATTTTTTGTTATCACGCTATACAACCAAAAATATACAACAAGTAAATCATAAATTTAGCTCAATTAAACCAAGTGGCGTTAAACGTGGATTAGATACTAAATAAATCAGTGGTGGCTTCGACAGTGCTCATGAAAACCCTCGTCATTTCGTGTTATGGAAATGATTGCTCGAAAGTTTACAAAGGAAAAACCTCATCTTAAGAGCTAGTTTTTAATTTGTTTGGTGTTGTGATGGTGGTTGTATATCAAAGTGTTTTTTGATTGAAAATAAATTAAAATATATATATTTTATTTTAAAATTTATTTTTAATAGAAAAACATCAAGACAATCTAAAACATCAAACAAAATTAATTATAAAATAATTTGTTTGGTGTTGTGACGGTGAATGTATATCAAAGTGTTTTTGGATTGAACATAAATTAAAATGATTATGTTGAGATTGTTTTTGAAAGTGTTTTTCATTCAGAAATACATTAAAATGATTATTTTAAAATATTTTTAATATCAGCATATCAAAATAATTTAAAAATACTATTTTTTTTAATTTAAAGTAAAAAATAAAAACATTTTTTTTTAAAACAAAAACATAATATCAAATATCTGATTTTCATGCCATAGTTAAAGTTATCCCATATCAGATATGAAAAAGACTAGCAGAGACTTTGAAAGTGTTAGCGATAACCTCTTTTCAAGTACTAGTTTTGGGAAGGAAAAGGTACGAAGATCCATGGCCTAATTTACGGATCTAGAAAACACCCACGTGCGTGCATCTTGCTAGTCAACCACCTAGCTATTCTACAGCTCAAGATAAGAAGAGAGGATCAGCATAAATAGAAATATTACTCGGTCGTAATCTTTTCTTGATCTAAAAAGTAAAAAAAAAAAAAAAAAAATTCACCACTGGTAAATTTGAGCAAGGTCAAAGGAATCTCAAGCCATCAAAAGACAAGATCCGGTAAAAATGCTTCTGAGGATCTCATCGCTTCAACTTCAGAAACTGGACACTTGTCTTCAGCCTTCCCAGAAAGCCCAACAACGTCCACGCCAGCCACATCAAAGACACCACCCGTTCTTTCACGATCACAAGCAATCATTCCCTCACGGTTGGCCCCACCTCAGCTTGACAACGTTATCAGGCAGCATCTCATGATCTCCCCTGTCCGAACTCAATCAAGAAAAAAGGTAGTTTGCGACTTGACAGCTTTCTAAGAGCTTGGTCGGATATCAACTTGGAGAATTTAGTCTGTACATCTTGTGATCAAGAAGAGTTTCGTAACTCGACTGCTACACCAAACAAGTTTAAATATAGATATCACAAGAGCATGTTGATTTCTTCCCTTTCTTTATCAATATTTAACAAAAATGAAGGGCCAGAGGATGAAGAAGGCAATGAAGTAGACATGGGAAGAGAAGATGAATTGATGAGAACCATTACTATTGGAGAAAACATAGAATCTATTGGTAGTGGGGATTTCTGTTTTGGAGAGAAGAGCATGGGGTTGATAGAAGAGGAAGGAGAGGATAAGGAACAAGGTTCGGATGGGATTGAGAATTTTGATATGGAGGAAGTAAAGGATCCGGGTAGTCCTCTCATGTATCTTGCTTCAGGGCTTGGGATTGATGATATAGATTTCAGTGGTGATAGTGGCGGCGGCGGTTATCATTCAAGTTTTCCAAACTTCGAAGAGAGATGTGATGCGGAAGAGTACTATAAGAGGATGATAGATGAGTATCCCTGCCACCCTTTCGCTTCTATCAAGCTATGCTGGGTTCTTGCAGGTAAGATCGGTTGTTTCTTCTTTTCTGATTGGATAATTGTCCCTTCATCGTCCCTATTTAATATAACGTTCTCAATGACAGAGAACTTGCGATCAGCTGTTCTCAAGTTAGAGTCAGTGTGTGTATTTTTTATAAAACTTTGAGATTGTCATGTTTTTACTCGTTCATCTAATCCAAAGTCCGTTTTCCAGGAAGAAAAGAGTTTCCTCGCATTCAAAAAAAATCATACCTGCATTATGTTCTATCAATCTTAACTGGATTGATTCATCACAAATTGTCATTGTGTTAATTACCAGAATAGCTGCTCAGTTATTTTTTGACCTCCTTATTGTAGAACATGTGATCTAAACTTTGAATAATCAGGTCCTAAAAATAGTTGGTATTTCTATGTTGAGATATTTGTCAATGTCCGATAATTTAATGATAAAGTCCGGTCGTGTTCAGTAGGTTAGAGTGTCTAAAGTAAATGTCTTCTTGTTGGTTCTTCTGTGTCAGTTTTTGAGTAAATTTTAAGGTTGGCTTGGCTTGCTAGCTGCTATTTTTCCTGCTGGTACTCGTTGTACTCTAGCTTAATGCAAAGCTCTGGATGTCTGTTCACTACATGGCAGAACAATCGATCAAAACAATTCTCGTTTAAGTAAGAATAATGTTCAAGCAGGCATACTATTTTTAATGTTGATCTTCAATAATGTAATTTCTCAAGCATTCTGAGAATGGACGTTTATATTTTTGTCGAGGTCAAAAGAAAATGATGAGTTTTTCACTGTAAAGCTTCTCTTTTTTCTAACAGTCCAAGGGAGAGCTTCATAAAGCTGAGGAATATTATCATCTTGCCACACTGGCAGATCCTACAGATAGTAAAATTCTGATGCAGTATGCGAAACTGGAATGGGAGCTGCACCATGATCAAGGTAGAGCATTAGTTAACTTTGAGCGTGCAGTTCAGGCAGCCCCTCAGAACAGGTGACTAAGAATTTGCTTTCATGAGTGTTGCAAGTACTTTTACAAAGTGCTTTTGTGCTGAAAACGCACCAGATTGATGCATTTTGAGAATGATTGCAACCGTATTTTAATGGAGATGAATAATCCTAACTTTCCTTTCTATATTTTCAGCCATGTTCTTGCTGCTTATGCCAGTTTTCTCTGGGAAATAGAAGATGATGGGGAAGGGGATGCATCTAAACCAGAATCTATCCAGGTGTCACTTTCTCTTCCGGGTCATAAATTTGGGAATGTGTTATCATATGGTTCTAATGTCGTTTTGAAACTGTTGAAGGTTAGAGAGGAGGGAATTCCAACTAAGCCTGACAACCTAGCCACTAACTAAGATCTTAAACTCTTGCAGCTTCCATCTGAGCTTAATATTTTCGTGGAAGACGATGCTGAATCTGATGCCAAAAAGGGTGGCAATGACGAGGAGTGTTATGAGAGGATGATTGAGGAGAATCCTTGCAACTCTCTGGTTCTAAGAAATTATGCTGAGTTTCTGTATCAGGTGAGATCTGTGCCCACTTTTATCTCTTTACTGCATCATAAGCTCTCATTCAGTTAGTATACTTGTAGAAACAAGTAAAATCTACTACAAGTTGATCATATTTTGCTAGCCTGCAAATCTGTTTCAAAAAAGCTAGGAAGATCTGAAGAGATATAATGGAGGACCAGTGGTTTGATAAGGACAAACCTAACCTAGGTAAAGGACACTTTTCCATGATCATGGCATTCAGCTACTAGTTGATCATCAAAGAGGAGAAGGTCTATCTTATGATCCAAGGAAATAGATCTTTCCAATGGGGGTGAGCGACGAAACGCATAATTCAATATGCCATCTGGAACACATTCCATTAAGTAGGTGTTAGTCACCATTTATTTTTCCAGAGACAATATTCCTGGTTTGAGGGTGGAGATAGTACTATGGATTTAGCTCTAACATGGGAGTGAGAGAAAGAAAGTCATTCAATGCATCCATTTTTTACTAAGGCGTATTCAGCAATTTGACAATATTTAGGCTATACTAGCGTAAATAAACATGTTAACCAAATCTGAGAAACATGTTCAGTGACATACAAGTCTTCTATTTTAGGCTTTTGTAAACAAAATCAAGCAGCATCCATGTAATCTCTAATGCAGAAACATGAATACAAGTTTATGATGATGATGATGATGATAAGGATGGTTTCGCGAATGTGTTCTGTATTTAGAGTAACATCCCGTGTAAAATTGAAAGAAAGCATGCAGCATGGGGAGGAGATCACAGTGCAGATTTTTTATTAGGTGCTTCTGGGGAAAAAACTACATGTTATGCTTGGTTTACAATGTTGTTTACTTCTTTCATGTGAACTTCTATATTGGAGTCTGGAGTTGTCGTTAGTCCACTGTCATTCTTGACTATAACAATTGTTTTCAACTGACAGTCCAGGAGAGACCTTAAAGGGGCTGAGGAATACTACGGCCGAGCCATACTGGCCGATCCTAGCGATGGCGAAATCCTGTCGCAGTACGCAAAATTGATGTGGGAACTTCATCATGATCATGATAAAGCTTCGAGTTTCTTCGAGCAAGCAGTTCAAGCAACTCCTTCGGACAGGTACATTCCTTTATCCATAATTTAGAATTCTCGGAATGCAGGGGGTTTTTGACATTCTTTAACGTTCATAAGATGGTCCTTTTGTGCTCTAGAGTTTAAAATGTACATTGTTGATTCTGGACATCCTGTTTCTTTTCCTTGCTACTCTCTGCAAGTTTGTTTATGAATGAACATTCACTACAAGGAAGAGACTCTCTCGATGAAAAGGGAGATGGATTGAAAAAAATAAAGAAAAACTTTCTGTTTGGCAAGTGTATTTTACTGGACTGATGATTTGCATGATGGAAGATGCTTGGACTGTTTGTAGGAAAAGCAGCTAAATTATACCTTCCGAGACTGACTCGTTCTTGGCCTCGTTTTTTTCTTTCTTTCCAGCAATGTTCTCGCAGCGTATGCTAGCTTCCTGTGGGAAACAGAAGAAATTGAAGAAGATAACACAAGTCAGTTTCAGATCCCCAATCACTATGAAGGTGCTGCAGCAGCTGCCAATGCTTAAATCCATCGTAAAAACTACTAGACCACGAGTATAGTTGCCAATACTTTATTGATGGAAGCTCCAACTGAATAAATCAATACATTATTAAAACTGAAATATGAACATGTTACTGCATTCCAAAAATACTTTTTTAAAAAATTATTTTTATTTTAAATTAAGATTTTTTTGGTATTTTTGGATCATTTTCATGTACAGATGTTAAAAATACTTTTTCAAAAATAAATAAAAAATATCATTTTGATGCATTTTTAAACAAAAAACACTTTAAAAAACAACTTCAACCACACTCTCAAACAAGCACATATACAGTGCTTCCATGACTTGAACAAAAATTCCATGCCTGCCCTTTGCAGACATCAATTCTTTTGGACCTGTGCATATGGCTCTGCACTGCTAGCATCCATATTTCTAATACGCAGAAAATAGAATGGTCGTTGCATGCGCTCAAGAACCTTAGAAACATTGAAATAAATTGAATAAGCAATAGATCCAACTCAAGGAGCTTCATCAACCAGAGGTGCTCAATTTCACACCAAACAAATAATCTCAAAATTGCAAACATATTGCCTATAATGATGAATGTTCACTAGAATCAAGTATCAATAAACCCCAGAAGAGTGATTCATATGGGATGGGCAACATCTAAATCAATCTGACCTGAAAATATCAATGTATACTTCTTAAAACTAATAAAGGTGAATGTTTGCAGCTACTAAACCGAAAACTTATGCTCTCCCCTTGTCAGGAAACCTAAACCATCTAATCTGTTTCATTTGGTCCATTTCTTGATACTTGGTGACCTGAGAATCCTCTATCTTGGCGCAGACCAGGCTTGTGATAACCATTTCCTCTTGGTCTGTTATAGTCCCTGTCAACTCCATCGTAGTTAACTCCTCTGCCGAAACTCCGAGAGCTAAAACGACCTCTTGGAGCATCTGTTGGGTAGCCAACCCTGCCTCTACCCCTTCCCCCTGTTTGGGACATTTCGATCACCACAAAATTACAACAAAGAAGCAATATACCATACAAGATAACTGCTCAATAGAGAACCAGAAGCTTTGTATTGCTTCAACATTCCAACAATGCTTATCCTAAAATCATAGAAAGAGAGGAAATTCCCTACAACAAAAACTGCTCATAGATTGCTTAATCCAATGGAAGATGTTATCATTCACTCTGAAGGTGTACTGGACAGATTTGATATTTATTGCCATCAAGACATTTCTGTCACAATGCTTCCAAAAGGAAAGTCAGAGGGAGAAACAAGGAATAAAGCTTTATAGTAATTATCATTATCAAGTTTTTGTTATCGTTATGATCAATAGAAAGCCAAACTGTGATAGTAAATGACGGCAAGAAAAAAAAAAGTGACAGGTCAAATTGGGGACTTGCCATATACAAAGTCATTGAAAAGCTCCAAGGTAATTATTAGAATTATATAATAATCAAATCATGCAAATCTAATTTTATGCAGCAATTAACCAATAGCAAGCTAATAAGGGACATGATATTAATGATAGCGGAATGGGAAAAATACATACTTCCTGATCGAAATGGGATGTTGCTGTTTGGTCTTCGTTCTTCAATGTATACTTGCCGCCCACCAACAATTGCACTGCCCGCCTGTAGATATACAATAATATATAAGGATGCATAGCAACATTAAACCATAAAAAACAATACTTGCCTTCAAGTTCCTTTTTTTCACATCAATGTTATAACCAGATTAAAAAGACATTACAAAGGGAAACAAAGTGATTTGAGTAATGCAGACCAGCTATGTTGGGAAGCAGCATCACAGCTTTTCAAACAAAAGCAAGCACCCAAGAATCTACTAGGTAGGGAGAAAAGGAAACACAAATGAATTGGCAATCAGTTCACAAAAAATCAGCCTCCCCACCACCAAGAAAATGACCAGAAGAAAACTTATTTCTGATGTGGAATTACAAAGCAGAAAGACATGAGAAAAGTTCAGAATTTGAAGTTGCAGGAAGGCTTGGGAGAAAAAAAGCACCAAATGCCTAATTGTTCAAATTTAAACCGAGAGTCCAAAACGTACATTGAGATTTTCTTTTAAGAGAAACTGTGGATGTTACACATTCTTCACATTTGGAAGGAGCACAGTTAATCAGTGAAAGTTCTTAATTACAAACAGAATGATGATAAAGAGTAACACACGATGAAAAGGCAAGGTGTGATAAATACTGATTTTAAAGTTACTTAAACTTATTTAGACCTTGACTGCATTATGAACACCAGCCATATCTTCAAATTCAACAAATGCATAACACACACCAACATCCTGCATGTAAACAGAAATCAACCTTTCAGCACAATAGATATAAATACGAAAAGCAAGAATATACTGACAAAACAAATGCATGGATTTAACCTTGCGACTTCGGATGACTACTCCATCAGGCACAATTTCACCAAAATTCTTGAATTCCTCTTCAATCTCAGCTTCTGATAAGGTAGGCAGTAAGTTTCTCACATATACAGACCTTATTTCATCTGAAAATGATTCACCCACCCACCAACCAAAAAAAGGATCAGTTTGAATGCTCCAGAAATTTTGAAAAAGTCGCTTTCAAGTTCCAAAATTAAAATTAAAATAATTGTGCAGGTATACTTGGGGATCAAAGTCATAATCAATTCAATCAAATTGTTATAGATGTTTAAAGTGGCATGATTTATTGGAAACATCAATCACTGTCATAGTGATAAAATGTAAGGGCAGAGCTAAAGCATAACCTTCATAAATCTCCTCAGCTGTCTCAGCCTCTGACCTTTCAAATGAATTTGACATCACAGTTGATTGTTGAACAGGGACCTGTGAAGCATGATTCCATTCTGAAGCAGGAGGTACATTCTTATTGACAGAAGGCTGGAGAGTCACTGATGTGGCCGATTGCCCCTTAGCAACACGTAACTTTCAATACAATTTAGGAAAAAGTAAAAAGAAAATTCAGTCTCCTGTATATAGATGAATCTCAAATACTACAAATACATATTTTATGCATATACAAGCTATATATGGAATCAACATAACAACCATACATGGTACATACAATTGAAGCGTATGTGTGTTTTTGGGGCTCTCCAGCAGGTTCCTCAACAGTGGCAGGCTGGCGGTCTGGTGCATTGCTTGTTGTAATTTTAAGTGAGCCATTTGGCTTTTCCACAGAGTTTTCCTCCAGCATGTTTTCAGACTGAGATGCTTGATGCAACCTTTTCTCTGGGAAAGTATAGCTGTCAACAGGATCATTTTCTTTGATGTCAGCAGGGGCCACAAATTCCCTAGCCTGGATTTCTCCCCCCACCAAATAGGTAGGAACTGTAAAATTGTAGATAAAAAAATTATTTTTCTGTATCTGGTAAAATTGATTTTTGGCCACACTCGATTTTAACTAGAGATATTTGGTAGCATAATTAGATTCCAGTCATAGCTTCACAACTCCTGACCTTGAAAGTAAATATACATCCAGTAGCTGTACACTTGCCATTACTCTATTGCTTAGAACTTGAATGTCAATCACACAGATTCCATCAAAGAACAATGACAACATCAGTAACTTACTTCCTCCCCATCTAAGTTGAATAACAACGCAATATGCGAACAAAATCCAGTATTCATCATATAGACAGTTCAGGCTAATCCATAATACCTGGCTCAGGAATCACACTAGGAGAATTGAGTTTGGAATCAGGATGGCTCTGTGCTAATAAAACTGCCGGATGATGTTGAGTTGGTTCTTCGTCAGTGAAGTGAAAAACATCATTAAGAACAAAATAGCCTTTCTCCTGAGGGGCAAGAAAAAACGTCTCTACAAATTTCCTCTTATTATCAAAGCCTTTTACTTGCACATAACCAGAAACCATCACAAGAACACCTCCATTCCAAGACTCTAGGGAATGCGCTGTCCTGATCTCAATTCCAGTATAATTGAGTGACATAGTGAGAGCATGGATTTGCTGCCGAAATAGAAAAGGAAGGGGAAATTGTTATCAGGGTCCTGATTAATACACATTCATGCATGATATAAGAGATGTACAGAATAAGAATAGGGGTCTTTGCCTGGAAAACTATAAACTTCTCAGGTTTGCAACCAAACATCATTATGCAATAATGTTAAAGACTATGTATCTCCATATTCTTTTTCCAGGACCCCACATCAGAAGAACTGTAATTGGTAACGGTCTTTTATCAAAATACAAGTAGCACAGGTGGGGGGAGAAGAGAAACTGACATGATGTTAATAAAGCATGCTTGTTTCAGGTGACATAAGAGCTTAAAAGAATGTTTGTGCGTATACATGTGTGCCTGCAAGGGAAATCACATTCCGCCATGAAGGCAATAAAGGAACTATAGTTTCCAAAATCTATTCAATTAATAGAGCCCAAATGTTCGATTGGAATAATATTTATATAAATTCCAAGGGCCCATATGCTAGTGCAGTGGCTTATATAAAGGTACTATAATTAGAAGCTCTGCACTTATAAGAGGTTGTTATAAGGAGTTTCTGATGTTTTAGCTGGAATGATTTCAAAAAAACGTTTGTACAACAAAGAATAATGTGTTTTCTTATGCTTTGGTAGATAAAAGGTATAGGAGTAACCTTTCCTCATACAGAAAAGTTTATTGAGATTATAACCTATTTGTGCATCCTGTCCTTGTGAAATCACCACTGGTGAGCTCTGAGCCTCTTTACCTCTTGACTTAAAATTACTTTTAAAGCGAACCTAACCCTTGCTAAACTTTATTCAGCAACTTGTAATCAGCTTAACAGCACACCAAACAAGAACTGAGGTTGTCTTCTATGAAAAGCTAAAATCAAACTGTGAAAATTCATCACTATATGATAAAATATGGACAACCATTTTCCATAATAAATGAACTAACCTCGCTTTAAGAAGAATGAAATTTATAACTATCATTGAGAAAATATTTCAAGAATACATTTGTAAGTTAGGTCATAAATAATTTAACATTTTTCATTTCTTTTTTCTTTTCGAATGCATTTTGCATAATAAATGAACTAACCTCGCTTTAAGAAGAATGAAATTTATAACTATCATTGAGAAAATATTTCAAGAATACATTTGTAAGTTAGGTCATAAATATTTAACATTTTTCATTTCTTTTTTCTTTTTGAATGTTATCAAATGTTGATAATAAACTACAAAAAGATCCTTAATACGAGTTTGTGGCTAAATAATTTTCTCGTTAAAGGACTGCAAAATTGCCAATCAAATATCATGGAAATCAAATTTAAAAAGAGAAAGAAAGAAAGGGAAAGAGTACTGACGAGCATTGTAGCTGCGGATTCTCTGATAGAGCCATCAATACGAAGCATAGCACTGGCATCGCTGTAGAACTGGTGGACAAACTCCGGTTGCTGCTGTAATACTTGATAGTACTGTGCCACAAAGTAAGTCGCTACCTACAACAACCAAACATTTCTTTCTTTTCAGTTACAAATGATAACGTAAAGAGTATAGAAATATATATTTTTTTTAAGGAGCCAACGGACGAACAAACCTGGGCAGCACTGACTGGAATGTGATAGGGCACCGATGACGCCATTTCCAAAAGAAAAAACTAGATCTGTAAATGTCCCTCTCTCTCAGTCTCTCAAGATCTGCAGCATCAACACAATGCCTATAAAATAGAAGATGATAATAATAATCACAGAGAAAGCAGGATCTGAGTGGTGACTCTGTTGTATTTGCTAGAGAAAGAAAGACAGATACCTGGAGACAAGTGACTCGCTCGCTCGCTCACTGGAGGGAGGGAAGGAGGGAGGGAGGGAGCGAGGATAATGATATTATTATTAATACCCTACAAGATTTAAGAGAGAGAAGATTTTCTCCCCCTCTTTTTCTTTTTTCTTTTAGTTTTGATCATGTGTTTTGCATTTTGCTGTTTGTTTTATAGTATGTTCACTTCTTTCATTGCCTTTTCGGGAACAAATGCATATCCTATCCCTAAGGTTTGGAAACCGGTTAAACTAGTCCCTTATCATTTGATTTTATCATAACAATCCTTGCATTTTTAATTAAAATTACTGAATGTATGTACACTATGAGCCTGCTTGTTTTATAGTTTTAAGAATATCTTTTTGTTTTAAATTATTTTTTATGCTTTCAAATTATTTTGATGTGCTAATATCAAAAATAAATTTTAAATAAATATCAATTTAATATATTTTCAAGTAAAAACATTTTAAAAAACAATTGTTATGACATTACTAAAACTGTTTCATTTACTGTTAACTGTACTTGTATGTTTAGATGAAAAAAATAAACCATAAATTAAAAGAATTTAAGGTTAGCCTAAAAATTGAAATATATCACTCATCTTTTTTATTTTTATATCAAACTCCTATTATTATTATTATTATTATTATTATTATTATTATATCTCATGTTTACATGACCAGGGACTGATTTAACCAATTTCATAACCTGAGAGACCAGAAAACGTCTTTGGCCCTCTTTCCTATGATGTCTGTTAGTGCTAGCCGTCAAAATAACTATATTAAACAAATAAAGGGACTTTTAATTTACTTGATAGCCCTACTGCCTGGTGCTATCTTGCGCTCGTGGAACATGGCCTGCTTTCCTTTCGGGTAACTTTTCATTTTCTTTCAAGGACTCCCAAAAGTAAAAAAAAATATTTTTACTTTTCAATTTCCTTAGCGAATTGAGTTCAAACTCAGTTTAGTTGGTGCTTTGAACTCAGTTCATCTGATCGGATCTTCTATATCACTGCATGAAGGTCATTTGTTGTCTGATTCAATCATAACAACGTCAAATCCATGCTTCTGAATACTGTCAAGTACTGTGATTGATTCCTTAATAATACAATGCTCAGTTGTTTCTTGTTTATTCCATGCTAAAATGGAAAAGATGCCCTTTTTCTGCTTACAAAATAATGACAAAATATTTAAGATCTCGAATTCAAGTCAGAGTTCAAGTTAGGATGTATATTTTTTTTATAAAAAAATTTAAGATAATTAGAGTTTTATTTATTTATTTAGACTTACAAAATACATTTTATAATCGTGAAATTTCCTCGAATCTAAAAAAAAATATCCTCGAATCTAAAAAAAATGCCAGAGCAGAGACCATGTCTCTAAAACATCATCACAGCAAATCATGACCATCAGGCGTCCATCCACTACAGCTTATTCCGGAAAAAAAAACTAGCAATTGTAGATGAAAGTGATATACAGATCTCTTGTCTGTCAGCATTGTCGAGTGAAAATGTTAGCTAGCTATAAAATGCAACGATACAATCAGCATGGCAGCATCTCGCTTGCAACAGGATTTTTTTTCTTTCTTCTTTTTTGTAGCATATTCATAGCCTCACCAAATAAAACAGCAACAAATTTCACAAGGAACCTTGTAAGAGAAGAGAAATCCCAGGTTGCGCCAAGTTACTACTGCAACAGTAAAACGCAACTGGTGTTTCCTCCCGTTAATTCTTGGAGGCATCGATGTTCAGCATCCCTTTAAAAATCTGCACCTTTTCGTCCACAATCTTATGATTTTCTCCCTGGAGCTAAGCTTACGCGCCATGCTCGTCCCTCTAGTTCCTAAATAAGGACCAAGTAACCATTGATTAATTGCTTTCCTAACCGTAACCACGGGATTTTCCTGTCTCCCCATCATATAGAACCCTTGATCCAACAACGTTACCATATTCTTGAAAAGCTTGTGTCGAACTTTCAGATGTTACTGACCATGACAAATTTCCAACAAAAAGTTTGTATTCTGTTTCTGGATATAATGGTTCTTTGGGTTTGAGATTGTTTGAAAAGTTCACCCTCAAGATGCGACCCATGTATTGCTGAAAAGGAGAAAAACCTTGAAATTACTTGTACATATTCAAGATTATAGAGAGGAAGATGAGTTCTTACGCTTCCATCAAGATTTTCAATGGCAGCATTACAATCTTCAATGCTGCTCATTGTCACGAATGCAAAACCTCTGCTTCTTCTAGTTTCTCTGTGATAGAGAACCTGCAGCCATGCTCATTTTTCAGCAAGGAAAGGAAATAAACAGAACTATAGAATCCCATGACAGCATTAATAGTGGGATTCGGGCAAATTGTAAGCTAAAAAGTAAGCAATATTTGAGGACAAGTTCTAAAATCTTCAACATTTCATTACCACTAGTCTAGTTTCCATCATGATATAGTACTTACTTAAACATCAATGTCCTGAAAAAAGTATGAAATCATTAATAACAAGAGAAGGGACTGTCTAAATTTGGATGTTCAGGAGTCTTGAAAACAAAAAGGAAAATCAATGCAGTGCTTTATTGCATATTGAAGTGGATTTCACCTCTTATTCTATTTGATAAAAATCAAGCACAAGGTACAATGGGCTTGTGTGCAAGTTTCAAACCCAAAAAGCCTTCACTTGAGGTTGTGTGTTAGAGAATAATATAAATCATATTCTAGAACCTCAACTAACAACTTAAGCTTTTAGGTGAAATGGTTCCTTAACACTTTGAATCCATGTGAATGTAGCAGATAACAAGGAAACTGTTCCCACAATGATAACATGTGGCTCCTCCCTCACTTCTTGTACCATAGTTTTCTCTAGGACAGTGGACCACATTCCTGACTGTTGGAGAGACCGTGATGATAATAAAAGGGGGAATAGCAGCATACTAAACCTCCAATTTGCCGATCCAATCTCGTCAAAGAGGCAACCTACAACTTTTTCTTGAGATTATAAAACTGAATTATCAGGCTTGTTCCATTCATCCAAGTTCAAGAAGCTCATATAGTTATGTTCAATCTATTACCATTTACCACTCTATTGCCAACTGATCACTAACACAGGAGTTTCACTACTTAGATTGAATTGTCCAATTACCCTACATTTTGAAGTTATCAGAACTTTCACTCATGGCATATTAATGCAAACATATGCACCTATCTCGCACTACCATAGCAAGCTCAGGTTTTCATAGTCCATCAAAAAATTTAGATTTAAAGCACATGCCATCTGTCAATCCAAGTATCTCTATGGTGAACTTTGAGGCTGAATTTTCTAGCTATAGCAGAGCTATATTTAACAAAAGTTATCTGGTTCTTGCATGTTTGATGAACCCACTAGGCTTATTCATGAGTTAATGGTAAATCTAGTCATAATTGCATATCCTACTTAAGTACAGTACAAAATAGCTAAAATATTTAGAAGGAAATAAATCCCCCTCTCAATTATCTCATCATATGCATTAATGTTTAGCTAAACATACCTCGACCATCTATGGACTACCATACTCCTGAATGATTACGGCAAGCTGTGCGCTGTCAACGTTATATGGTAAATTCCCGAAGAAAAGCTTAGTATTAACAGGGACCTCATCAGTCTCTCCTTCTGCTTCTTCGGCAGATCCTCTTATTCTACCGCAGCAGCAGTTGCAGGTGCCTCAACTTAAGCAACAGCAGCAGATACTCTCGGCCCCCTCAATGAGTCTGCAACTTGTGAAAGTGGTTCTATAACATAGTTAGAGCGAGATAATGAGGCTAACATGGTGCGAGCTGGCGAGACTTTGAGGAGAGATGATCAAATAGACAGTGCTTGATATGCATGCTTTTGAAAGCGTGAATTGATGATGGGGAGAAAGATGAGCCTGCAGCAGCAGCAGAGGCAGCCATGGTGCAAGAAATTGGCTGGAAAAGTGGTGGTGACGGAGGTGGTTTTTTCAGTTATGGGTATGGTGACTTGAAAGTAAGCTGATTGGGGGTAGGTATATATGGGGGGGGTAGGGTGAGTTTACTATGGATCAGACCCAGACTTCGGTGCTGGTAATTACTGGTCTCTCTAGCCTTTTCACTGTCAACTCAGAACTGGTGCTTGGTCTATCCATTTCACTTAACAGAATCATTATAAGTTCCACATTTGCATGTGTACATATGAATATCTCCTACTAAAAAATAAAAGGGTCTGAAAAGAAGATATGGAGATTAGAAGAGTAAATAAAGGGAGAAAAAAAACAATGGCAACAACCAAGAAACATAAGGGTTTTGGCATATCTTCTCAAGGAAGTTAAAAAGTTTGGTTCTCAAGAACTACTTCTGTACTTCTAATTCAGAATCGAGTTACAAGGAGATCTACTGTTACTAAATCATAAGTGATTGTGTTCCTGGGTAGTCTGGATCAACAATTTCAAGATGTTGGGAACAATCTGGCTGCTTTGAGATATTTTGGTTTACTCATCCTGTGACATCCATCCATCCATGTATAGTTTTGTCACTCTCAAGTACACGTCAAATGATGATACTGAACATATAGTCTGAGTTTGTTAGCTCCACGAATCACCATGGACTTTGGCTGGAGAGTCATGCCTGCAACTGCCCCATGAATTGATGAACATTTCCATCAATGATTGATGCGGGCTGATCTTTCTGATCTCCCTTTCTCAGGATTCCCCTGAACTATAAGCTCACAATGTGAGGATTTCTTCTTCTGGGCTACAAACTCATAATGTAAGGACTCTGTTATGTGAACACTGCTCCTTCATGTGGTTTCTATTACAGCATAACAAAATCGCCACGCGCTTCCATTAGGAAACAAAAATGTCCCACCTATCATCATCTCAACTGTAGATCCAGTTTGTACAACCAAAAAATTAGATTCGCATGAAACGTGGTTTATCGGTTGCAATCTTTCTTCTCTGGCTGGATACTTCAGTTGGTGACCATTTCTTTACTTTAAGCTCACTCTTGTTATCAGAAGTATTCTTGGACTTTCTTGTATTTGTTGGACTTACATCAGTGATTTGACCGGGGACAACTTTACATGGTTCATGTCTACTATCCATCAGCTTATTATTCTTCGAAGCTGTAGGTCGTGCCACTTTAGTCCTGATGTTATTTCCAACCACTGCATCATTGTCTAGATACAAATTCGAACCCACAAGTTAGAGATCTTTACTTAATAGATTGTGGGCATACAAACACATAACTGGAAAGGAATGCAGATAGCTGGCCAGGGCGTAAACAGAAAAAAGAAGTGCATATGAACAAAGGTGATACTACAATGGTTATCAGGGTATCTGAGCTTTTTGATGTACATATAAATACTACGATTAATTTGCCAAATCCTGTTCCTACGAAAACCACGTCATTATGTTCCTATACAACCACAGCATCTTGTTCCCCATTACTTTTTTAACCCAATGCTTCCAAGCCAGACAGACTTGAAGTTATTTCAGGCTTTATGTATTCAGAGACTTCCCACTGGCATGGTTTCCTTGCCGCATGGAGTTCATTAGTACCTGCTGCATCTTCCATAGTCTTATTCAATAATTTGAAAAGCTCGAAATTTTGAACATAAAAAATCAACAAGAATATCATAGGATGAAAATTAAAGCTTATGCATTGTAAGAAAGGAATTAGACTCTGGATGATTTGCATTGTTGCCTGAAAAGCCAAAAACCAAAAGCATGTTTCATTAATACAGTTATAGTTCCGACACTAATATATCCATCCTTTGTGATACAAAAATAAGAGTAATGAAAGCTTACTTTCATTCTCCAACCCTAAACCACGTTGAAGCTAGCTTTGGTTTAGTTTATTTCTATATGTCTTTATGAAGCTCTTTGATGCACCTATTAAGGCATGATAGAGCGCAACACCATAGTAATAGTGATAAATTTGGATTGAATGGTTAACGGGAAAAGAAAATTACCAGGACTAGATAAGACAGCACGTGGACGTGGGATCGAACTGGCTCTAATATTCAGTCTCTCCTCCTCGGTAGAATTGTTTTTCTTCTCTGCTTCTGTGAATCAATAGAGTTAATTTGTAAGAACTGACAATTATATCTGCACAGAGTATAATGTGAATTTTTCATGGATGCAATGAGTTAGACTTTAACCTTCAGAAACAGAAACTCTTGGCATGATTACATTCGATACATAAGACTTTGGAATTCTTGCTGTGATTGGTGGAGAAACATCTTGGTGCCCATTCACTGCAAATAATGAAGGTCAGCAGGGAACATATGGACCAAACATCAAAGAACAAACTGGTTTGAAAAGGGAAAATTAGCAATAAATTTCATTATCTAATTTGTCAGTGCTTATCTAATTTGAAACAAAGAAGAGCAGCTTCTCAGATGTAGGCTCATTTCCTAGCTTCCTGTTTAATGTTTATTTCACATCCTGCACTTGATTCTGTACCATCTTATTTCTCAGAATATAATACTCCTTATCAAATAATAATATCACCCCCTTGAGTTGCAACATCAAAATTACTAGCAAGGTGCTGAAATTTCTAAACACCCCCCACCCCTCCTCCAGTACTAAGAGTAAAATTGGAATAAGACAGGCACGCCGTAAGCTCGACATTTGTGGCCCTGGTTTATACCACGGAGTACTGCTACTGCTGATCTGTCACCCAACATCCTGAAACAACCTAAAGTCTTAGGCAAAAATAAACAGCCGTGAAAGCTCATCCAGCCGGTTAGAAACAGAAAACAGCTTTACTGAAGACAGAAATTTCTTTCACACCATCCATCCAACTTCAAAGATAGGACATACATGAACATGGCAGAGAGAAAAATAACCATAACTATTTTATCAACTATCAAAGCTTAACCATACTAAAAACAGAGCAAACAGTTGAATTCTTGGCCAAACAGCAACAACCCAGAATAACATATTCCAAATATTCGCCAGACAGAAAATAAGTGTAACAGATATTATCAAAACGCAGATATCCAACTATCTATCCCACAGCTAGCAGTAACAGAGGTAGCTCAACAAGATCAGACTGCTGATAAGATAAATCAAACTAATCGGAAAAAAGAAAAACTTTTGCCACAAAATTCAAAATAAATAAAGAAAAAAGGTCTGGCATGGGAAAGAGAGAGCAGGAAGTACCTGCAAAGCAAGAATCCTGCAAACAAAGAAACTGGATATCTTTCAAGGAGAGCAAAGAACTCCAGTTGTGTGCAAGTTGATCATCTCGCCCATCTGTTCTCACCCTCACCTTTGGATACACTTGAAACAAATTCCCAGAACAAAAAAAAAGTCAGAATACAAAGAAAGTTGATAACTTTCAGAAAAGAAATTTCAAAGATCAAAAACCCACTTTGTGTTTTTCTGTAGTCAAAGCACCTGCTATCCTGTTATGGATGAAACTATCGTAAAGTATGATGACAAATGGAGGTGGTTTTATCACAGCAGAAACAGTAAAAACAGGGCCTTTCGTGAAGTGGGTGATCCAAGGTGAGAAGAGTGTGTTGATGGATGGGTATGGAATAGAGTTCTGAAACTGAAAAGGTCTGTAAGAGATTGAATGGCGTCGTGCGTCTGCTGAGTAGAAGAAAGAAAATCAGAAAGGAAGAGCACTGGTTTGGTCTGGTCAAAGACTCAATTGATGCATATGTTCGGCATTTGGCAATAGGTTGGCCCTACTAACCATTTCTTTTTGGCAATGTTTTGAAGCGAATCGGATTCGCCAGAATTTCTATGTTGAAGATTTTTATCCTGCTTGCACATGTCTAGAAACTTAGAATTGAGATTCAATTAAAAATAAAATCATTTTAACGTTATTTACTTAATTTTAGTATTTGAAAATCTTTAAAAAATATAAATAAATTACGCGATTTTTATAGATTTATAAATCCCATTAAAATAAGTGTAACTTTTAAAAATTAGTCATGCTAACATCCTTCAATGGCCTTCTCTCCTTTTCACATAATTAAGCTTAAAAATAAGTTTTTTTTAGAAGACAACAGTGTATTTTCATCCATTCAACTCAAACAAATTAAATAATATTAAAATTTATTCCACACAAAATAATTCAATTGAGAAATCAAATCAATTCTAGTGAAGAATTTATTAATTCCAAACAAGCTATTAGATTTTACTGGTTTTGGTTTTGTAATTGATGAAAGTTCTTGATAATAACCAACAACTGAGTTAGTGACGAGTTGATGATTAAGAGATATGTTTTTTCTGTGATTTTTAATTTGAATTTTTCTATTTATTAATATTGATGGTCATGGATTGTAAAGCATATTCTACTATTAAAAGCTTTGTTAGGAGAAAAATGATTTAATATGATACATTTATCCTACCCTATGATACCCTTTTATATATATATAAAAAAAATCCTTGGTAACTAGAAACACTTTGTGGCATGCAGCTAAACTATAATGATTTTTTAGTGTGTAGTTTTTTATAGTTGATTTGATATTGTGATAGTTTCATTTTAAATTATGTTTAATAATTTTATATATTAAACAAGTTATTAATATTAAAAATTAAAACTAAAATTCTTTTCAAATATTTTCAATTAAGACAAATGCCCAAGGAGCTTAGCATGATGATAACATATTAGTGATCTGCATAGCAGGTCTCGAGTTCGAGTTAGAACATATATTCCTTATAAAAAATTAAAACAACTAAAATTTTACCGCTCAACTAAATTCATAAAATATATTTTTCAAAAAATAAAATTTCCTGACATAAAAAAAGAAGAAGTTAGCAAACACTGTTCATGCGGTTTGTATGTAGAATAATAGTAAGCTTCTCTTTTTAGTTTCTATCTCATTGTAATCAAGGATTGTTCATTACATGTTTAACATTTTTTATGGTACTGTGTGTTAAACTAGGTGGGATGCATGAAGTCGTGTACCCCAAGAAGCTCGTTTTGCTTTTTATTTTAATTGGCTAATTTCTTGTTCATCTAATGGTGACCTAGTTGATGCTAAAGCAGGTGCAATAATTTGCTTTGATGATGTGAAGAACTTTCTAGAAGTTAACTGGTGTTAACAGAGACTATATTTGATTAATCTGTGGCCACATCTGGAAAGCTTTTCATTTCTGGGGTGGATTCTTTTATTAGTTGGACAATATCTTTTCATACATCAATTTCTCCTAATTTTGTTTAATTTAATAAATTAATAAAATATATTTTCATTTATTTAATTTTTCTCTATAAAATTCAACTAGATTCAATTTATAGATTGAAAGATATGTTTGATTATACAAAATTATCAATAAATATTACAAGATCAAATTCAAAACTAACTTGGTTGTTCATATCATAAATTTAATAAATTCATAAAATTAAACTGATTTTGCACGAGTGAACTCCAATTTTACTAGTTTTCAAATTTAATCAAATACAGCATGTTATTACATATTAACTCGTAAAATCGTAAGATTTTAATAGTCAACTAAGCTGTTTTTATAAACCTATCAGTTCCCTGCTACAACCAAAACTTTCAACAAAGAAATTCCAAAACAAATTAGTTCAGGCCAGAAACCCACTTTTCGAGTCACAGCCAGTTGACTAGTGACAGTGTTTTAACACGAGAATATACTGTTCTGCCATCCTCGACGGTGCCTGTAAGCAGACTGTATTTTTCGAGTCAACCAGTTTGTCATCAGTTTAGAAGGAAGTTTTGAACAGGACCAAAGATCACTTAAAGATCCAGTTCCGAGTTCAATGCTATGGTTGCTTAAAGCCAATCACCAGAAATCATGGGATGGGATCATTTGTTGTCATGTCGATGCAGCAATGCCTCTTTTCATTTTGGACTGGAAACTGGAAAGTCTGCTAAATAGTCTTTGTTAACATTTGTAACAGTAATCTCCCTCGCCACCACTTTGCTCATATACATGAAAGCTTCATGAAAATCTCCAAAACTCGTCATGTTCTTCGTGATCTCAAAGCTTTCCCTGGTGGTGCTGCTCCATTAACCAACCCGAAAGTTAGTGTCAGCTTCAAGTAACATCTCATTCCCAAGTGCCATAAACCCTAATTTCTTAATTTCCTCCATCAACTCTTCTATCTTTGAATATATCTCCTCTGTTCTCCCATGCCTCCTATCCCCAGCCCTGAATCCATGGACTTTTTCTTCCATTTCTATCCAACTCATCCCTCCTTCATTGTTCACCCTCCTACCTTCCATCAACTTCCTCAGTTTAGCAACCTCGTTCCAAAGACAACACATTCGCAGCAATGGCATGAGCTGAGTCATCCCATGGATCTAATTCCTAACAATCTCCTAGCCATCACAAAAGTCATGTGTGCCTCGCAGTGATATGCACAACATGATAGCAATCCTAGCCACATGCATCCGGCTCAAATGGAAATGTTATTGCAATCTTCTCTGCTTCTTTTATTCTTCCTGCTCATCCTAATGCACCCACCAAACATGCAAAATGCTAATGCAGGACCCATACTCCACTCTCTTTTTTTCAAGCCACCTTTCATTCTCAACAAACAAACCCGTGTCACTAAAGTAGTCCAGACAGCCAAAAAGCTGTAATAATCCAGTACAATGCCTATGCCGTCCATTGCAGCATGCAATTTCAGCACCGAACCATGATCCCTTTGATGTGCGTAAGCACTCATCATTGCATTCCATCCCACGATATTCAACAAAGGAAAAACTCGTTAAAAACCTTCCTTGCATACGTTAGAAGCCCTGTTCTCCCATACCCATCAATCAAAGCACTCCTTGCAACCTCATTCCTATCGAATCCACTGAAACAGCATGCCCATGAGTCACTCTATATTGCTCCAATGCCCCCGTCTCAGCTGCAGCGCCCGACGCACCCAAAACACTTCTCACCGTAGACCCCATATCACAGCACTTCCGACAACGCATCGACCGCTCCAGAATTCTGGGCAAGCCCGCAATCATAGCCGCACGGCAAACCTCGTCTCTATCCGGCATTTAATTAAACACTTTGCATGCTTAAACAGAAAAGCAAGTCTTCAAGCAAATACAAGTCAAAGCAGAAGCGGGGAAGAGGTGGGTACTGAGAGAGAGCCTGGTAGATAGAGCGACACCAAAGGAGAGAGCAGGGAGAATAGTAGCGCAGGTTTTGAAAGGGGAAGCGAGAGTAGGGTGGGGCAACATGGAAAGAAAGGCAGAGAAGTAAATGCAGAGATTTGAGTTAGCAGAAATGGGGGCCGTCCATAAAACAATGTTGGAAGGTGGGATTTGAGAGAAGATGCAATTAGAGTAAGATAGAAAGTAAGATTCTCAAGTGCTGGATTTTGATTGATTCGTGGGTCAAGTGTCACTGAAACTGAATCCAAATCCATCAATGATATTCGTAAGATTCTCAAGTCTGTTGTTGTTGCTGCTGCTGCTGTCATGCAAATTAATCGATTGATAGCACAGGGATGATAGCAACTGCTGTCATGCAAACTAATCGATTGATAGCACAGGGATGATAACAACTGCTGTTAAGAGATCAATAATAACACCGAAGAAAAAGAAAGGTTAAATAATAGAGTGTCGCCCACCTCTGATCTGTCGACAAACCATGATCTAATCAGGACCCCAGCTGTTTGAGTTTCAACTGGTTATTTATCGGTGCTTTGCCTAACAAATTGACCAATCATTGATCACCATCATGCTAGCATAAGGTGTATAAAAGTAATATCGATATGGAAGAAAAACGTTCATGATAATTTAATGAATATCTTCGAAATTTCTTAGTTTTTTATTTTATTTTGTAAGCTTGGCGTCATCTGTGGCTCAATGTTCATCGGGGGTTTTACTTCAAGGAGGAGGATACGAGTGTGAGCTTTTCTCAGGTTTGAGATCTCTCTCAAAAGGATAACCTTTCAGTTGCCTCGAAAGGTCAAGAAATTACTGCCCATATGCTCTTCTCCTACATTTATCACATCGCCATAATCTCCAAAAACAGAGAAATAACTGCGAGAAGGAAATTGCATGTTGGTTGTTGCCATGGATGGATCCTAGTTTTCTGATTCCAGGTAGCTGCCAATGTATGATGATTGCCTCTAGCTGTCTTTATCGCTAGCACTCCCTTTTTTTTATCAGAGAATAAATGGTAGAGAGACTTGGAAGTTCATAATTTGTAGTGCCAAAAAAAAACCCTTACAGCCGCAACAAATTGTTCTTCTTCATCATGCAATGAAATGATGTGAATCAGACTTTCTATTTTTAGCAAAAAAACTCGAGACTCAGCATCAAATATCCAGTTAAAATATAGCAGGTCCCCATCATAGCTAATCCATCCCAAGAAAAAACAAGAAGAGGAAGAAAAGAAATGAAGAAAAGAGAGAGTATATGTTACAACTTTCTAAAAAGCATGAAGCAGAAGAAAATGGGGATGCATTAATCTGGAGAAGATGGAAAAAGTTAAAGACATTCCACATGGCTATATAGAAAAAAGAAAGGGCAATACTCAATAATTCAACTCTCCTCTGTCATCCATTCAAATTCACAAAACAGTCATTCTGCTCTCTGTTTCCACCTTTGTGAAACACATTCAAGCCGTAGCTACTCCACTCCCATCCCCAGATTCAACTCTCCTTGCCAAACTGTAACAGCAGAACAGACCCCCATTTGCCAGTTCTATCCTATCTTTTTCTTCATCAAAATTGGTCCACCGCAAAAACACATTTCTCTGTAGAAAGAAATGAAATTGTTGAAAGAATCCACCTCAAAACAAGGTGGCTGCCTCCTCTTTAGGACCCATCTCTTTCACTTAAAAATCTGCACAAAATAACATGCTCCAACCATATCAGCATTAAAAGATCGAAAGAGATGATAGCCAGTGAAATGTAGAGTATAGCTATCCAATCTCATAATGTTCTTCAAAGAGCAAAAAGGCATACCATCACGTTTCTTTATCAAACCTCTTGCAAACAGCAAGCAAATGACCAGGAACCCCACACCAGCTGCCCCTCCTACTATAATGGCCACCGTCTTCCCTGTATTTTGCCCTGTCCCTGCACCCATCAAATCCCATACCATCTTTATTAAATATATATATTTCTCAGGCCAATTAAAATTAAAACACCTTCAAACAAGTTGAAAAGATACTGGACATTCTTCGCGCAGGATAATTATATACTAATTCCAAAAGATAAGAGACCCAGTAATCTTAATTAAAAAATGAGCTTCTTATGACAGGGATCAGAAACAAATAGGAAAAAAATCAACAAACATGACCATATACTAATTTCAATACACAGAGAGACCCACCAATGTATTTTTTCAAAGAACCACCTCTTTTATTGTTATCAAAAAAGAAAAAGAAAAACTCTTCTTTCAAAGGGAAAAATAGAAACCATGAGGGGGAAATCCAAAACCCAAACCATATATACTAATTCAATGTATAAAGAGACTCGCTAATCTATTAAGAAGCACCTTTTTTTACAGGGAAATAGAAATAATTAGGAAGGAGAAAAAAATCAAGAATCCAGCAAAGCAAGCCTCGACTAAAACGAGTGTTACAAAATACTGTTAAATAAAAAGAAGAAAACTTTTCTCTCAATACCAGATTTAGATTTCCTTAGAATTCCCTTCCAGTATACATTACCTGATGAAATTGAATTGGAAGACGAAGAAGATGATGAGGATCTCCTGGGCACCCCATTTGCGTAATAACTGTAGCTAATAAAGCATTTATGCAGGTAGATTTGGCCTGATACGGCGTTCCCACACTCGACCTGAGCTCTCTGGACAGCAGTTTTCACACACTCACCACAATCTGAATCTCCAACATCACCTTCACACTGCCCCAGAACATACACAGATTGATAGTTGGTAGCAAAGTAGCCATGGCCACTGACCACACCGTTTTGCATCACTGATAAGGCAGTGTCTCTTCTCTCTTCAAACCCGCCTCCTGCCAAATTCTTAGCCCCACAAGTCTTGTACAGCATTTCCATACCCGAAATTTGTGCAAAGCCAGCAACTTCATACGAAATGTAGCATCCATAAAGCTGGATTCTTGCCGCTATTGTTTTGCCACAAAGTTTGTCTGTTAAAATGGGGAGTTTGCTGACACAGTTGTAGCAGTCAGTATTGCTAAGGTCTCCTCTACATTGAAAGAGACCAGTTATTGTGGTTTGGCTGGTCCCGGCGGTGGTTTTAAAGAACTTGGTTTTGGTAGACTGGGAGACTAAAGAACCAAAAAGAGCAGAGATGGCTTGTGAATACACACCATTTGGATCTTGGAAAGCTTGCTTTGCACAGCCCTTGTAGACCAAGATGCTGTAATCAGGGGCAGACTGGGAAGGACTAACAAAGAGAAAGGAGGAGAGTAAGAGGACGCAAAAAAAGGGTTCAGATGGAAAAACCATTTGGGAAATGGCAGAAATGGATCAAATCATGACAGGTTTTGGAAGGATTTGAGAAGTGGGTTATGGTTAAAAAAGCTAGAAAATGAAGGAGAGGCTGGGTTTTGGGGTATGCTTTGAATCGCTCAAAAAGTGTTTTGTCTTTTGGGTTTTGGATTTCTTGTGTTTGGTAATATTTACTCTACTTTTTCTCTGTAAATGTGGATTGGTCTGAGAGCTGGAGAGGTCCCTCCCTCCCTCCCTCCCTCCCTCTCTCTCCCCACCAGTGACCAGTACACAATGGAGAAGTTAAAAAAAGCACTGCCACTGTACTTACTCTACGAATGGTGAACAGTGAGAGTACGAATACTCGGTGTAATTTTTTAGTATTTGAAGAGAATGAGAGCAGAAAGGGTTGAAAATAAAAGAAGAAAATATTATCTCCATGAAAGGTGTGAAGGGTATGAATGTGAAGGAATGTGGGTCAGCGGGAGGAAAGGACATGAAGTTTGACAGTGGAGCACAGTACTTGAGCTAGGGTTTGAATTTTGA
Source organism: Salix viminalis (assembly GCA_029228465.1). Lineage (NCBI taxonomy): Eukaryota > Viridiplantae > Streptophyta > Magnoliopsida > Malpighiales > Salicaceae > Salix > Salix viminalis. The sequence continues at coordinate 12,002,814 of CM055435.1, forward strand.
GTGCTCCTTTTTTTAAAACACTCATTAAATTTTCATGAACACGGGGATTGAGTTGAAAACCTAGTGAGAGTTCATTGGCTTAATGGCTTTGAATGAAATACACGTGACCAAATCCCGAGTCATTTATGATCTTCTTGATCTCTATTTTCTTTTATTTATTCTCGTGGATGAAACAAATATATATGTGATAAGAAAAAAAGAATTTAAATAATAAAAAAAAAAATAGTATTGAGCTTAAAGAATAACCAGTGTATGCATCGCTTCTAATAATGTTTCATAATGTAATATGTTTAAGAATAAATTATAAAATATTTGAATGATAGGTAGTCACGTGTTCATGATAATATTTAAAAAAAAAATAATGGAGCAAATAGTTAGAGCAACTCCAACGCAAGATATCATTTTAAAAAAGCTAAATTGATAAAATAGTTTTTTATAATAATGTAAATATAGATTTTGTTTTTATGTGTATTCAACGGTAAAAACTATTTAAAAAAGCTATATATATGGTAACTATTGAAACACAATATAGTAACAATTGAAACAAAATATCTTAACAACTGTACAATTGAAACACAATATAATAACAATTGAACTAGTGAGATATCAATTGATAAACATTGATTTTAAAGAATATATTACTCCAAAATACAGTAACAGTTGAAATACAATACAGTAACAATTAAACTAGTGAGATATCAACTGATAAATATTGATTTAGAGCTTTCGTCAAATCAATTGTTGAATTTTTTGGGATTGATATCAATTTATAGCACGATAAAATATTATCGAATAAAAAAAAATCTTGTTCGGCTTTGGTTTCCAATTGAAGGTACATTTATGCTTTCTTTGTGTTTTAATTAGCTTGAACAATGTTTCAACATGAATATATACATTTTTCATGTTTTGGCTTTTCTATTTAGAACGTATAGAAATAGCAGCTAAAGAAAAAAATAATTATTTTAGCTATTCAAATAGTTGTACTGTTGATGATGTTAAAAGTAAACATAAAAGTTAAAAGTATAATTTTTTAGTTTTGCCTCTTCTGATGCTCATTGCGTTCAAGATGCTTTTAGTGCTATGAGTTATACTTCCTGTAAAACAAATTTTTTATGTGGTTTAGGGATTTCCGAGTGATTAATTTAATGATTTTTAATTTTAATATTATAATAAATAATAAAATAAACAATAAGAACTAAACTATTTGTTTTTGCGACAAATAACTTGAGAATATATGGTAAGAAAATAGAAAATTTTAACTTTTTACATGGATATTTGTATCTTTTAAACTTTGTCGTTTTGGTTGAGGGATTGAGAATTATTTCCTCTTGAAAACTTTGATGATGATAAATATCTTCTACACAATATCGATGTTGACAAAAATAGCTTTTGCATCGAAATTAATGTTGCATGTCAGGCAATTATAAGACCTTTATATACTTGGATGTGTAGAGAAATGATTATCATGGAATCTTATAACCATAAAAATAGTTTTGTGACCCGATACAGGGTTATGTATATTTGGTTTTAAAATGATTACAAATCTAAAGGTTTGTGGCATAACATCTTGTCATATTCATGTATTTGGATTCAACGCATAATTGGAACTAAAGGGGTTGAGTTTTATATTTTTTCAGACTCACATGTACCTAGAGTTAATGCGTGGTTGAACCTAGAAGTGTTGAGTCTCGTAACTTGTCAAACTCATATGTATTTGGGTTTACATGTAACTAAACCCAAAAATATTGAATTTGACATCCTATAATACCTTTTGTATACACAGGTTTCACACATAGTTGAATTTAAAAGTCTTGGATCTATCATTTTGTTAGGTCCAGGTTACTAGGTTTTATATTTTGAGTCTTTGACAAGCCCAAGTATCCATAGTCAATACTTTGTTTGTAGTATATTTAACCACAGGCTTATTAAGCAAATGAATTGTGTATAAAATACCCTTATACATATGTATATTTATTATTTTTTGACTCTCGCAAAATACTATGTGAAATTACAAAGTAATAATCCAATTAAGTAGGTACAATTTTTTTTACCATTAAGCATCCTTAACATTAAAGAGGCCCAGCTTTAAAATGTAAAGCACATTAAAGAAAATACTAAAACGATTAATGTGGATTATAATAGTTAATATCAATTTTATGATTCATAATTGTGTTAAATGACTCCATTTGACCAGAAAAGTTTATATTATGTGTTCTTTTACTTTTAAAGTCCATGAAAAAATATATCTTAGCTTAATTGATTATTGGTTTTGGTATTTGAGATGATTTTTTAGGCTACAAATAAGTTTATCATGATTTTTAAGTGTTTGGTAAATATTTAGATTAAAAAATGGATTGAAATACAAGTTTATAGTCAAGGAAAACACAAACTCATTCTTCAGGCTTCAGCCACCCCTACGCTTGGAATCCAGGGAAACTAGATGCCACGTCAGTTGATTCTATTTTTTGAAGAAACCAGGGGATGAAAACGCATTGTCTATCCTACTTGCAATGAAAATGAAAAAAAGATCAACAACTAAAAAATACATTAAAATAATTATTTTTTATAGATCTTCAAGTTATTAAAAGATACTCTCATGCATATGAACCTTAGAGGGAGAGGCGAGTGAAGTCATAAAAAGCCTCTAATGCTTGCTGCAATTAAAGGTGGATTAATTTTTAAAAATATTTTAAAATGATATTTTTTTTTTAATTTTTTAAAAAATATTTTTGACATTGGCATAAATATATAAAAATGATTTAAAAACATCAATTTTTTTAATTTAAAGTAAAAAATATTTTTTTTCAAAAACTTTTTTTTAAAAACAATGTCAAACATGATTTTATAGTGTGATCGAGATTGTTTTTCAAAGTATTTATCATTCTGAAATATATTAAAATAATATTTTATTTATTTATCTATAAATTAATTTTGACATCAATGCATTGAAAATGATATAAAAATACCAAAAAAACAGTAATTTAATTACAGAAAAATATATTTTTTCTAAACAATTTTAAAATATAGTGTCAAACAGATAATAAATAATAAATTTCAATATCCATATGTTTAGTTTTTATTATTTATTGAATTAGATAATAGGCGTGTCTACCATGCACTAACATTTTTTTTGCCCAAGCCATTAAGACGACATGTGAATTGTCATCCCGTGGTGAAAAATATTCAACCTTTGTCTCTCCACCTGAGAAACCATGTCTTTTTCCACAAGGTAGTACACATGTCATCTCATGGTGGTGGGAGGCTTGCCGATGGTTAATTGTTCTTTTTTAACCTTTTTTCTCTCTTCTCCAGTCAAAAATACATATAAGTCCTCTTGTTTATGTGTTCTTCATTTTAGTCCTTGGTCTTTGCTTCTTCTTTTTTCATTCTATTTTATGCAATAGAAGTTTTTTGTTTTATTTTTGTCTTTCAATTAAAATTAATTGTATATGTTTTCATTTGAGCTATTATTCTTTTGATTTTTTGTTTATTTTTAACTCCTTTACTTTTTTGATCTCAAGATTTTGATTTGTTTTAATTTTTTTCTCCAATTCAAATTGATCATATATACTATTTTTTTCATTTCGACCATTATTCTATAAATGTTTGGTTTGTTTTAAATTCCTTTGATTTCTTCGATCTCAAAGCTTTGTTTTATTTCAGTTTTGTTCTCTAATTAAAATTAAACATATATTCTATTTTCTTTTGTACCGTTATTATTTTAATTTTGGTTTGACTTTGGTTCCCTTGATTTTTCAATCTTTCTAGGACAATTCTTATTTTTTGTCTGTATTTATGTGTGTATACTATTAGTTTTGACTTTTAATTTTTTATCATTTTCTTTTTTTTTGGAGTTTTGTTTTTATTCAACTTAGTGTTGGAAATTAAATTTATGTTGATGATAATTTTAAAATTGATATTTTTTTCTTTTTTCCCTTTGATCTTTTTTTTTTAGTTTTTTGTTATTTTATTTATTTTTCAAATCAAATGATTTTTTATGCTAATGATATTCATTTTGGTCTTGTCATTTTTTTTGTTTGCTGTTTTATTAAAGTTTTTGAGTTTTTTGTTTTATTTTTTGAGATAATTTCACGGATTTCATTGTTTACGCAATAATAATGATAATTTTAGTGATTGTTTTATTTCTTGCTCTTTTGTTGGAGTGTTTTTTTATTCTTCAGTACAATTTAATAATTTTCATTGTTTAAGCAATAATGATAATGATAATTTTATGCTGATAATTTCATTAAAACATATTAAACAAATAAATTCATATTAATTTAAGATTTATATATCTTATTAGAAACTCACGATTTATAAAAAATGCTTTATAAAAAAAAATGTTTAAATTTATTATTTTACTTGAACATATATAGCATTAATTTTTTTTTTACAATCTTAATAATTTTTTATATTTTAAAAAATATAATTTTGGCTGTGAATAAACGCGTGATAATTTATATATATATATATATATATATAATTTAATATTGATGGTTATCTTGACTATTTTAGGAAGATTATTACGAGAATTTGATTCTCTTACGTTAAAAAGGGAAGGGTGGAGAGAGAGAGAGAGAGAGAGAAGCCTAACTTTTGCGAGGTGTGAGGTTCGAGAAGGCAAACGAAATTAAAATTGTCCAGTCCTCCCTTTCCACCGACGAACTGTCCTTTCCTCTCCCTACGCTCCTGTGAGAACCACCGAGAAAGAAAGACAAAGGAAAAAACACAAACTTTAAAAAGCTGCAAACACAAAACGTTAATTGTAATTTGTTTTCAGAGAAGATACTGTTCTTGCACCTGCGGTTGTTAAGTTTTCTTCACTGCAAAACTGAAGAAATCAATTAGTATAAAGAGAATGAGTGCTTTTAAAGAAAAAGTCTCAAATCATCTATCTCGTCTCTTTTCCGGCTCACCAGATTCCTCTTCTCCTGATAATTCTCAGGTAACATAACCTTCCTTTTATGATTTTTTGCCTTTTATTTCTGTTGTTTTGATGGGTTTTCTATTTCTTCCCTTCCTTTTGTTCTCTTTAGTAGATTGCTAGATCTGGTTGCTTTCATACAATGTAGCTGTGCACTTGCATTGCTTTTGTTGATTTTGATTGTTTCAGTTTGGATATAGAAAACTTCAACATCCTGGACAACAAAAAGAATTCGGATTTGGTTTTAGATTTTTATGAATTCTGTTTTTGGTGCTGGCTGGATCCATTGTTTGGTAGCTGAAAAAACATAACAAAACACTGAAAACTCTTTTTGTTAGCTGTATGAGAATACGAGAAAAGAAGGCAAAAAGAAACATGGGTTCTTATACTTTCACTGTTTGGACCAGAAAAAAATCATAACTTTATTGAACCCAGCTCCTGTAATTTTAAATTGTTACGGATCTTATAATTTGTAAGGAGAAGGTAATTCCTTTGTTTTTGGGTACTTTATACCTGTTAATTTTTATCGGTACTGTTTGTGACGCGAGGCATTTGAATGTGTAGGCCAGGCCGTTCTCTAAAGGGGAAAACTCATCTTCATATTTTCCCTTCGCCATCCCTTCACTAAGCTTTTTTGGGTCTAGATCAAACAAGCACCATGATGAGTTAAAACCAATTCAATCTCTTCCTGTTAGATGGAACGGTAAAAATCTTGAACAGCGAGAAGAACACTCAAATAGGTATCATGAATGCAGCACAATATGCGAGACTGAGGAATTCCAAAATTCTTGTAAAGACGATAAAGGATACAATGCAGTTTGCGAAAGCAATCAAACTGTTAAAAGTCATGACGGCAATGATGATGCTGCCCCCACAAGGACCAGTAGTGATAGTGATTTATTTGAAGAAGCAAATGATCAGACTCCGCGAAAGCCTTTTTCCTGTCTCCTGGATGAGTCCACTTTTATTTCCTCAGAGCTCTACGAGTTCTTGCTCTCATCCCTTCCTAATATTGTGAAGGGATGCCAGTGGACCTTGCTGTATAGGTAAGTTTTTTGCTAATAAACCTGTATCCTTTTGTGCTGCTGCACTCCTGTTCTTCAATTTGGACCTTGATTTTTATGTTGGTGATTTCAAATGAAGGGCAGTACGTTGAAGCATGGCATATCACTTCACACACTTATTCGCAAGAGTGCTGCTGTTTCTGGTCCTTGTTTGCTGGTATGCTATTGCCATGTTCTGAAAAAATCCATATGGTACGGGTTCATCATTTTAGTCGTTTTTCAACTAGTTTAAACTTGTTTTCTGCTACTTATAGATTACCGGCGATAGACAAGGTGCTGTGTTCGGTGGGCTACTAGAATGTCCATTGAAACCTACTGCCAAGAGAAAATATCAGGTAACCTTTGTCTTTACTGTATTGAAATACAATTTACATGTCAGTGTTGTCCTCCCCCTTTTTCTAATTTCAAATTTCAAACAGTTACTTGAACACTCTTACCACTTTCCAATAACTTTGACAGGGGACAAACCAATCATTTGTATTTACAACCATTTATGGTGAACCAAGGATATTTAGACCAACTGGTGAGCACTTTTATGTACTTCATTTCTTTCCAGATCAATGCAAGTATAACTTCATTAAACACACATCTAGCAACTTGATAAATGAGACTGCTATCATGTTTTGGCTATCATCAACATTCATATCAGGTTAGTTCATAGATCAAATGATGATTTGATCAGTTTCTTACGAAGCGAAATGAAGAAACTTTGCTGTATGGTGCTGAGATGTCAATAATTGCCATTCTTTGAAGTCAGTGCGTGCTGGGAAATGTATACATGGTCTGGGAGGGGTATTCTTATGTAAAATAAATAAATAAATAAAAATATGCTTTTTAGACATCCATGTTTTTTGAATGAAACTTTGGTACTTTGAGTATCCTTGTATCCCATTTGTAAATATTACGAAAGAGTCTGTCTGCCGAATTTGTGGGATGTTTGAGTATTTAGGTGACATGAGGAATTACAAGTGAGAAATATTCAAGCTTCCTAAGTAGCTTGTACTGTAATCAACTTGGGATCAAATTAAAACAATGACAGTGATGAGCCCCTGCTCAATTCACTATTTCAATTTCAAAGAGAGCATTTCGAGGTCTGCTGTCTGCAGCCCTTTTTTCTGCTAATGCAAACATAATAAATCAACAAGTTAATTAATCATAAATCTAATGGAAATTATATTTGAAGGTTGCTTTCTTGATTGACAGAAAGCTGCTCTTTGGAAATTTGATGTATAATTTTACTATTTTTATTTTTGTTGACGGTAAAGTTTGGAATCCTTTGTTTCAGAGAGATGCCATTAACTAAAGATTGAAAAGCCATAAAATTTGAGCTGATCCCGTTACTCATTTATGTAAATAGGTGCCAACAGATATTACTTCTTGTGCTTGAATGACATACTAGCACTTGGAGGTGGTGGCAACTTTGCTTTGTGCTTGGATGGAGATCTGTGAGTTCCTTTTCTTGCAATTCCTCTTTGAAACTCTCCATTTGTTGCAAGATTTTTAGTGTTTGTTTCTTAATGTAACCTTGTCTTCTTCTTCTTCTTCTCTCTCCCTCTCCCTCCCTCCCTCTCTCTCTCTATATATCTTGGAAAAAGGTTGAATGGAAGTAGTGGACCTTGTCAAACATTTGGTAACTTGTGCTTGGCCCATAACCCAGAGTTCGAGTTGAAGAATGTGGAGGTAATCTAACTGTTTTTAGCTGTCCTTGCCAGCTTTGGCAATTTTTATTCCATTTTGTTTTTATTTTTGAGTTACTATCTGAATTCCGAACAGTTTCGTGGCTTACAAGTGAAAAAGTAAATATGGGTTTGTCCTTGCAACTTCATTGAACTCGCCCTGAGCCACTTGTTTCTCACCATGTTGTATTCATCATTTGAATGCTTGTCTGCACAGGTTCCAGCATGTCATGGTTTGATTGTGAATGATTAAAATATCAGGCTTCTGGTTTTGTGAATCCCATCTATTTTCTCATCTTGTTTTACTCATCATTGTTATGCTTGTTACCCTTTTTGATTCTCGTTACTCTCTTAATTCATCATTGTTATGCTTGTTACTCCTTTGTTTCTCTATATTAACTAAAACATCCTAGAAAGTTTGGGTACTGGATTGTATTTTTGTGCACTATTACCATATTTGGGCCTACCTTAGCTCCATGAATGGCATGGTGTTGGTGTAGTTGACAGGAAGTATGATCTAAGTAGATTTGAGAGCACTGATGTTAGATATCCTAGGATAAGAATTTGACTTTCTTTTTCAGATCGGTTGAACCTGGAGGCTCGAGCAGGTGAAATCAAAGTTGGATATATGATTTATGTTATTGAAAGCATCTATTAAGCATCATAGGAATAGCTACCATTTCAACTTCTGAGATCTTTCTTCTCTTTGTAATGACGATATATTCTTGTTGCAGGTTTGGGGTTTCACACACGCATCAAAATACCTTACCTGATGATAGGCAAGCTATGGAAGCTTCTTATTTTGTCGCCTTTAATTAGCTTGTGATTGCATTCTTTATTCTTTGGATCATGGAGTGCTCCATTTATGCAGAATTGACCCTGGTGAAATTTTAGATTTGAATTCTGATTTATGCGAATAAAGCCATGGTAATCCGGTCTTCAGACTAGAGACCATTTCCTCAAATACACACTGTAATCTGTACATATATTATCTCAACAGCTTCCAACTTGGACATCCTAGTCTTGAATCTGCTGAGATGTAAACGGAGGGATTTTGGAAATTAGCTGCAGTCTAGTCTCAATTCTGAATAAACAGAAATATAAACACAGAATCCGGGCATAACAGGATAGCAGGTTCAAGTAACTTGGGCTCTCAAAGGGGAGGCTGGGATAGAAAAACTGACCAGAACTGGAACGTATCTTTATCCCAAGACATGGTTCATGAGCGATCACCGAACGTTTCATTGTCATCCTTGCATGGTTGAAGAAGCAACTGCTGAAATAACATCCAGCGATGAGGTCAGCTAAGGTAATAATAGTGTTTGATGACATTGTTTTTCATTTAAGAATGTATTTTTTAAAACAAAACATGTTTTAAAATGAGCACCGTGAGAAATTATATCCCAGTCCCCACTTTATTGTTCTCAACGCTCCCAGTTCAGAATGGCATGGGACACTTGTTTGAACGCGCCCTTTGCGCCCCTGAGCTATAATCTCCCAGCGTTTATTTTGTCCATGGCTAAAACGGAGATGTAACCAGTGGCTTAAGGTAAGCTACTTTAACATATGAATCAAAAGCCAAAGCCAGCTACCATTAACAGAGGTTTCTACAACACCAATCTAAGTTAACAGAAACCATTAATAGGCAGGCAAGCAAGTAGAGCTAAAAGATTTGCTTTCCTATGATTTTATGATATAATGATTACTAGAGATTTATATAGTTATTAATTTCAGAAACCATAGAATTAATTGAAATGTGTAAACTGGACCGAATATCTATATTAATTATAAAAAAAAAGAAGCATGGCAATTGCAATCGCATCAAGCAATATTTCGCCACAGTAATAAAATACAGATCTCACCTGGTTACCCCTTTAATAAGAGCACTTGACAATTATCAAGTGCCCCCCCACCCCACCCCACCCCATTACACAACGCCTCACCGTGTAGATTAACATCTCTTTCTGGAAGTTCCAGTGATAACACAAATACAAAATGACTGGTGGTAGCCGGTCAAATTTAAGTTCTCCGGTCCCGGGACAACCACCCTGCGCCAATGCATAATCCATGTCTGAAAATTGCATTAAGTGCTGGCACCACATGATCAAACTCCTTGTCATATCGTTTTGCTGCACCAGGCCAATAAAATCCAGGAGCTCAGCTTTCCAAATTGGAAGAGCTTAAAGGTGCATTATGATTCCAATGGAGCTTCTTCCCCAGGGAGGCCAAATATCCGGAGGTTGTGATCCATCGATCCCACAGCTATGTAATTTGATTCGGGACCAAATTTCACACAAGTTGCTCTTCCTGCAGCAACCGAGCAGAATAGTAGAGCATCTGTCAATTCCTCCAGCAAAGGCTGGAAGCAACAAATAATAATATCAGACAGGAAAAAAAAACCTGTTCCAGACAAATCAGGAAGAGTTTTGATACAGTTCCAGTCAGCTTTAACACTGCCAACTTGGTAAACTCTGCACAAATACAAGACGCAAAATCAGATGGGAAAAATGTTTTTAATAATTTACAGAATTTTGCCATAAAAACAAAGGGAAATGGTAATAGCTTTTCTGAAAAGGACTAGGAATATTCTTGCCACGAAGAAACCAATTTGTTAGTGTTGTCAAAGGAACTTTTGCACAGGCCAAACATTTTTGTGAATAGGCAAACAAGCAGAGCTGTAATCCAACTTCGTACACAATTTCTTAAAATCTATTGAAAATGACTAGATATTTGGGGACTGAACCTTATATCCGATCCTGAAATTCCAATGTATGATCCACTGTGGTCGAATTCCACTGCAATAATAAAAAAGAACATCACATCTTCCCACAAGAATAAAAAAACAAGCATATTGCAGTAGAACAAGATTGCCCACCCGAGAATTTAAGAGTGCAATAAAAGTCTTAAAAATAATAATAATAATAAAAATATATATATATATATAGCCAAGCTTGAAGATTTTAAAACCACTTAATACACAGAATTCATCATAGCAAGCATGACCTGTCAGGTAGAGTGGGAAGCAGGTTGACCAGGGGTTACCATAAGAGCTTGAAAATCATAATAATAACTATAGCCGACATGATGTTGCCACTAGCCATGAAATAGCCATATACACATACACAAGGAAAAGTATCACCACAGTAACACACACCAGAGTTTGTAGGTGTGTCAGAATCATAGAGATTGAGCGTCCGGAAGTTTTTCAATTTCCTCAGATCCCACAGCTTAACACTATCATGTGCAGCAGTCTGTCCAGTAAAAACATTAAATCCGATCATCCATCATAGCATGTGTTGCTCAGAAAAATTAAAGATACTTACGGCCAGAAAGTATCCATTTTCCGAGAAAGATATTGCTGTTACTGGTCCAACATGACCTTCAAATTTTGCAACATTAGCCTGCATATAAACAAGGAATGCAAAAGTAAAACTTCAAATAGTTTTAGTTAAACCAACAGGCAGGTTCTATTTTGTGCAAGTCTGGCCTCTACATGCTGCACTCTGAAAAAGCAACACGCATTGATTTTGATTGTAATGTGCACCTGACTTTTTACATCCCAAATTTTGACAACTGCTTCTGAAGTGCCTGTTCCAAGGATGAGACCATCAGGATGAAAGGCAGCCGATGTATAGCCATCAGTTTTAGAGGTGTCAGCAACCTGCAAAATTAAACAACCATATATAGCTTTGCTTAGAGCCAGATCCAATGGGCAAAAGGAAATTTTAACATGAAATTGAAATGAAAACTATATGCAAGTTTAGAAGATTAACATAGACAAACATTTAGAAACCTTGTCTGGAAGAGGATATTTTAACAGAAGTATTTGATGACAACAGCTTGAAGAAAAAAAATACCATAATACAGGAAAAATAATCCAGAGTTGCACAATACAAAAAAGCACAAATTCACCATTCACTTTCTGTCTGATCTTAATGGCTTTTTAAATATGCCTCTTTTGAGCTTTCGAGCATGAGAAAAGGCATCATAAATGGAGAACAATGGGCAGTTCAACATTAATTCCCTGTCAACTTTTCAACTTATTGTCGGCAAACCAAAATAATTGAAATAGACCACAAATATGTGATAGAAGGACTCAATTCTCTGAATAATAGTACAATGTAACGTGCAAATGTCATGCCAGGTGATAAATTTTTATAATTTGGCATTTGACTTTTCTGCTATCAATTTCCCTTCATATTACACATAGTAGGATTCGTTTTTTGATAATAACTACTTTTGTGAACATGCACAAGGCACAGATAAGCACACAAGCACACACAGAAGGAGCGAGCAGACCTGAGTCAAGCATAAACCAGAGGAGAGATCATAGAAGCACCACGTATTGTCAAGAGAAGCAGTCACAAAGAAGTTATTTGTGGCATGAACAGTGACAGCTTGCACCTGACAGAATTTGCAAGCGTATCAATATTATGTAATAAAATGGCACAAAATCAGTACAACAACACAACCAAGTTGAGCAAATATTAAGATACCAAGAAGTATGCAAATACATGATCGCTTTTAGTCCACACAATCTGGTTAAGGAACAGCACTGCCTTGTAATGAAAGCAGTTGCTTTCCATAAACTTGATTTGATTGATCTCAGAATGACTCAATTCTAGGTCAATGGTTTTAAGCTAGTTGCAGTCATTTAATTCAAACAAGCTTTGCAAACTTCATTCAGTGTACACGGCATGCATAAAATGTAGTGCCTGACTCAGAATTTTGCTTGGGTCCCAGGCTTCAAGCTCACACATCATGGAATTTCCTTTGAGCTCCCCTCGAGAGGCTTACCCAAATTCAGCCACAAAGCACAGGCTTCAAAAGCTATTTAAAGTAGCCTAGAAAGGCCCCATTTGCAGAGGGTATCTTCACTCCTATTTAACATAAACCTAAGCATTGCACTTCATTAAAGCAAGACCCCACTCTAGAATATGTCTGGATTTATCAAAAAAGAAGCAATGCATGGAATCTGTATCCCATTATCAGGCTAATGATCAGTCAATGGTTCTGAAACAAGACCAGTGTAGGTTACCTCGGCGGTATGATCCTTCAGGATGTGTCTGCAATCATAGTTCCCATCTTCAGATCCTTGCCACACTCGAACTGTCTGCAGCATTTTAAAACAAATTAAATCCTGGATGGATGCCTAGGAACACTAATTTAAGCACGGATACTTGTGGATGAGAAGATCCAGATATCAGAGATTCAGTTCTTTAATGGCTGAAAAAGAAGTGGAAAAGAGACAGAGGAAAGGCTAATCACAGAGTCCAGTTTCATCATAAGGTAAACTTTTAAGATTCATTACAACTACACATAGAACTAGTTTGAAGATCACAGTGGACATTGTTTCATGATGTAATCCTTCAATAAATAAAATCCATGGCCATGATGCCAGTGAATTCCTTTGTGGGAGATTCGATTCCACACGAGCAATTGCTTCCACATCCACAACCACTAAATGATACTAAATCACTGTTTCCTTCAACAAGGGCATATTGCGTTTACATTATCATGGTCCACTCTGACCTTTTATTTTAAAAGAATCCTCAGTGTCTTCCCATAACTACAGACTGATTGAATGTTGATGAGTAAATCCTACATAACAAAGATTATACTATAATACTTTTAGAAGTTCCAGCAAATGGAACCTTAACTCCAGTCCTAGATTTGCAATGCCTTATCTTCCTTTCTTGTAATTGTAATCAAGTTTCAAATCCTTTCAGTTGAATGCTTTTGTTTCTCATAAAAAAGCATGATTTTTTCAGGTTGAGTAATTCATGGACTACAACCGACAGATCAACTAATATTTTGGGGCACTATAAAGGAACGTTGGGACATAAAGATGAGATGATAGGAGTGATATTCTATGAGGGTTTGCAAAGCTTCCTCGAACCAAATAGAGTAAAGCCAGTTCAGACTATGATTAGGAAACAAACACAATCAGCAAAAAAGGGGGGGAAAGACTATAACAACAGTAAACAATAAGGTTTACACCCACCAAATTGAACAGTGCTTACCTTATCTGCTGATCCAGTTAACAAAAATTCACCCTCAGCCACAAATTTCACACTGGTTACCTACAATAAAAATAATGTTATCAGTCCCAAGTTTCATTAAACAGCAGAGGTACAGCAATAAACAAAGTAAAATAACAACCCTCTTTGAGTGACCACTGAGTGCAGAAACAATCTGCCCTGATGGCCGATCAAAGATTACAGCAGTTGCATCAACCCCTCCAGTAGCAATGATATCCTGAAGACCAGAGAGAAAAGGTGCATTAACCACCACAAATCAGCATGTGAGCAAGGCAATTTATTTAGCACATTAATTTAGTTATGCCACTGCTAAGCACCTAAAGCAAATTTAACATTAGACAACAATGTATGATATAAACTCAAAACAAGCCGCTATCACCCATTCCCAACATATGACATGGAGTTTGTGTTATTAGAAGATCAAAAACAAAGCAAATCCCTAAGTTTGATATTTTAATGAGACAAACCCTTGGCATAGTAAAACATGAACAGTAACATGGAAAATCAGACAGGAGAAGCTTTCCTGAAAACATGAATAAGCCACCTCCATAGAACCCCGCCGATGTTTCATAATTATCTACGGTTTAACTTATAGCTTTTACCAGTCATTTCTCTATAAACTGCAGTTATGGGGAAATGTTGCCACATCATAATCAAATATGCTACGCACAGGAATTTTTCAAGCATTATATTCAAGTGCAGAAGAAGAACACCACAAATACAGCAACTCTATGGAAAGTGGCCTAAATTTGATGTATAAGTGAATAGTAACACAATGTCTGGATATTTCACACAGCATTCAGAATACAGAACAGCACAAGCCTAAATGCAGCTGGGAAACTATTTGTTTACAAAAATCTTCTAAACAGATAAACCTACTGAATTTATAAAATTCATCACAAGATCAAATTGTACAGAATTTTGTACCTTCGAATATTGGATATCAATAGATAAGATGCCCGGCTTGCTAGTTCTGTGAAGTGGATGGCTAGAAAGTTGGGTGTACCTCTCTAAAGCATCAATAGGAGCCAATGTTGGAGGAATCTAACCATTAAAAGGGGAAAAGAATGATGAACATCAGATCAATCAAGCAACTCATTCTAAAGAAGAGGTTTTAACTTTGTTCATTTATTATCCTCCTAAATAAATCACGCAAAGATATACACTTTGAAAACTTAGTCACACCAAAGTAATGTAACTAAATCCACAACCTGCCAACAAAAATTAAGTACTACATTAACATGCATCAGTACCTGCCGCTTTTTTCGCTGTTGCGAAAGAGCTGCATTACAGTCTGTAAGCTCAGTAATGATGCTAGCAGAAATTCCAGGTCGTACTCTCTTCCCAGGTTGGGCCATATCATCATCCTCGGCAGCTATTAAGATATCAACAAAGCTTAAAATGATGTGTTGATAGGAACCTTTAGAAAACCAAGAAGGATAGAAGAGAAAAACCTCGTTTTCCATTGCTAAGAACTGAAGAATTTGCTATAACAGCTTCTGATGCAAACATGGGTATCTGCCTCTCTGCTTGCGTAAGCAATGACCTTGCTTCATCTCTTTCCTTTTTAAGTCTTGCAATTACACGGCAAGCAGCATCATGCTGCCATTTTTTTTTCAACATAACCGAAGTCCATGTGCTGGATCAGTACAGTATGCAAGTGATAATTTCAATAATCCAACCTACAATGTTTTTTACACCAAAAAAAGAGAGTAGGTCTGGCATGAAGGCAAACTAGAGATGACACAAATTTTAGGATTGGACCAATACAAAATCTAGAGCATGGAAGTTAGGAATGGCCTTCTACAAAAGCTAGAATTTGGAAGAATAAAAATGCTGATGGGCAGCAATTTCTATAGTTCAAAATCCATTACAGAAAGACAGCAGTTCCAAATTTGGAAGAATAACTGGACCACTCTATCACAGCGATAGATGTCTCACTGAATTACTGCTTCATGTTAACAGACAATGTTATAACTTTCTAGGTTAGTGAAGGAAAAGGAAAATTCCATCGAAGTAAATATTCTTATCCACTGCATCAGTAAGAACACTGATACACTGTTGATAAAACACAAACCACTGATTAAGGGTTCATGTTCATTGTGAAGATGACACGGTGAGTTCCAAATAAAACAAACTTAGTAACTAAACAAGACTTGAATGACGGTGAGCAGAAAAGTAAGCAGAAGTTAAGTTAAAACAATGTTTAAATAAAGAAAATAAAATAATTGTTGCAGAAATGCATCATAACATTCATAGTTAGCATAAACAACAGGATGATATACCATATGTTCCCTGCCAACAAGGAGCATGCTAGCGAGCATCTAATGATGAGGCAATTACCTGATACAATGCATGACTTAGCTCTTGCCTAGCTGTATGTAATTGCTGCTCCAATGCAAAGTTGGATAACATAAGGCCATCCCATTCCTGCAATTAGATCAAGAATGACTTTACAAGCAAAATCAAAAGCAAAAATACTAGCAGAATAAGCCCATCAAAGGGTGGGCTGCATAAGCCATCATAATAATTAGAATAGGTTAATGAACAGGTCAAATGAACTAAATGATTATCTAGTGAAAATATTTAGTCATCTAAATATAAAGTAGATTAGCAAATCCAAGTGTGCAAATTTCTTTAAAAACTTTTGACAGGAACTCATCTATTTCCAAATCAAGATTTATGGTCTCAGCTGCAATGAAAGTTACCCCACAATTTACCATTATCTTCATTAAAACTATTCAAATAGAACAAATATGGAAGTCACCCATGGATGAACTCCAGGGAAGCTTTACAGGGAGGGAGTATAATGATTACTACCAGAGATTTGGAAAGCAAACTATCTATACTATAAAGGATAAAAAGCATAACATTTTGATAGAATCAGGTGTAGAGGCTTATCAGAGTTGTAGTAATAATTCAAGGAGAACTTGATGGAGGCAAGCATCCCTCTCATATATGTGATTGAGTAAAACAGTTATTTAGTTGCAACGTTAGTATCTCTTTAAAAAAGTGAAGTAATGCTAATACAAGAGCTTACAACTTCACGGCAACATGAATATTAACACCGCACCATACTATAAAGTAAAGCTGGAAGTTAGAAATTCAACAATGAAGGTAGCATATGGGATGATTCACATACATTCTGGAACATTCCAAGCATCCCAGGGATGCTTGCGGTCTGTACAGTTCTTGGCTTCACAATCTACAACAAAAGTTAAAAAAACTAATCAAGTATAGAAACAACCAAACTAGTCAAGTATAGAACCAGCAGATGCTGCAGCAGTGGGATACAAAAGACTTTGATGACAAATGAGACCATGGCGAAGCATACTTTTCCTGTTTCTACTGGAACAACATCATCCATGGTAAGTGGTTCCCCAGTAATGGGACATTTTCCATATTCCTGATTAGAAAATAAACAAAAACAAGACAGACAAGGTTTATCAAGCATACTGCCAAATTCACTGAAAAGAAACTCTGAAGATCAATGCAGTTCGAAGTAAATCTTGATTTTATAGATTTTAAAAGCAAAAGTAAACAATAGGCAGCAAAAGATATGCCTCCCTCACTTCTGTCAAACAAGGAACTTGTTCTTGCACATCAAAAAGAGTTAGAAAGACACGAGAAAATAACCCTAACCTTCGCGATTTTTACTACTTCCTCGGAAAACACACAAAATAACCAGCACGTAAACTTTTTAACCATAACATCCAGTTCGTTCATTCAAGCTATACAAAACATATGACAATTATAAAAATTTATTTTTCTCTAAAGTAAAACCCTATCGAGATACTAACTAAAATCCTAAAAATGATTAAAAAAATCTAAAAGGGTAAGGAAAAATGTACTGAGATGTGTCTCTCGATTAAACGCTTCTCGTATAGAAGCCCAGACTTCTTCGAGACGACGGGCTCTTCCGGCACCTCGCCGGAAACTGTCAGGAAAAATAAATAAAACAGAGATCGATAAGAAACTACAAAAGATAAAAGAAAAGCAAAGTAATAGAGAGAGAGAGAGAGAGAGACCTGAGCAATGCATTCTAGAAAGAGAAGTTAGGGTTTATCTGGGGACTAGCTGCGAAGTAGCTAGCTAAATTAATGATTACTGAGTGTAAAATTTAAGTAGCGGCCGAGCAAGAGGCAGAAGTCTTGAGTTAGCAGGGAACTGTAATGTAATGTATCTCTTCTTTTCATTCATGTATTAGCGAGAGAAGAGAAGAGGAGAAGACCGGCCGATCCATCATCCAAGTAACGGATTGGGCTTCATGGCCCATCAAATGAGTATTCTAATGGGCTGAAATAATTACCAATTGATTTTTACTGTTACAATCAAGTAATTTTACGGTAAAGAAATTTATGATTTATATAGCAATTCTCGAATCAGAATGTATATATTTTTATAAGAATCTGAAACAACTAGAATTTTACTCGTTTACCTGAATCTACAAATTACACTTTATAGGAGTGGAGTTTCTCGCATCCCAAAAAACAATGTAGGCAAGAACTTGAAACGTGCATGTGTCAAATTACTTTTGAGTTTCTGCAATTTAAACTGAGACATTCAAAGTTATTCGGATTTCGATCGGTTCATTAATGGTGGATTCCCCAACAATCTTCATCATGTAATTTGGATATCAGAGTCAGAGGACTCCTTAGAGACAACGCATTGCTTTAATTACGATCAGAACTTAAAGGCGCATATCTTGGAAAAGAATCAACCAAACAGATATGGAAACAGTGAATTAGATGCTAATCAGCAATCACTTTCCGTTGCCTGCAAAGTTCGATATATATTGCAGAATCTGCATTTTCGAACTTCAGCCACACCAAATCGAATTTCTGTAAATTTTATGCAAAACGGTCATAATCAGTCACACAATAGGAGGAGGATTGCTGAAAGTTTAGGAAAGTGACAGGTATGCTGATCAACCTTAAGTTATAAGATGATCATGGTCAGGTGTGTGATGATCAGCTAAACTGCATGCAATACGTGGTGCCTGCTGGTAGCAGATTTGACAGTCCTAAACTTCGCTCTCGAATAGTTTCACAGTGGTTTTCTATGTTCTTAGAACAGAAAATACACACAGATAGATCTTATATTTTAAGACAAGCTGGTTAAATTGATAGCCTGAACATGGGGAAAAAAACCAGTTTCTCTATTTTACCTTAGCTAGTTATTTTTTAATGTCCGTGATTGTATCTTCATGAGACTTGTAATCAGATTTCAATGAATAAGGATAGCATTCCATCGGGGACAGAACCAGTTACTTCAAACACCAATTTGGATGGAAGAAACGAGTGTGATCCCAGGCATCTCGGCAAAACATAGTCCTTTCATCTCATTTCACCGACAATTCCTCATCCAGACAGTATAGCACTTGTTACTGTTATCTTTGGAATATCGGATAAATGCATCCGAGATAATGTTTGTTCATCAATAGATCTCCGTACGTACCCCTTCAAACCCCAGCCACATCAGGAATATCATGTTTCCTCTTTCGAGAAGTAACGTTTATTAATTAGAGGTTTTCAAGAGACATGGTGTAATAGCAGAGAGTTTGCGATCTGCATTGTAGATCTCTAGTTCAAGTCAGGATGTCAATCCCTTGTAAAAGTCTCGAAACAACCGGGATTTTACTCACTCAACTAGATCCACAAAATGCATTTTCTGGAAGGTGGGGTTTCAAATTTCCACTGAACAAGGGAATGGTTCCTTAGAATTTTGCGGAAATAAGATTAATACAAGCTCTGTCTAGAAAAAGGATTCTTCATTTCCAGGCGGCGGGAAAGCTAGCATAAAAAGCATTGGTGTCGAAATGAGTTAGGCATTGGGGAAACACAAGCATCAGGAATGCTGAAATGTTGTTTAATATCTGCGAAGGCATTCGCGTCTGGCAGCGAGGAAAGGCAGGGGATCCTGTTCTATGCTCGAAAGATTTGACTAAAAGGAGGCTGTGCAGAGAAACCTAGTAGATAGACTTTGTTGAACTCTGATTAAGCTGTCAACTCTTAACCATCCTGTATTAATTTCAGGTATTTTGGTTGTTTAAATCTAAAATGAAAAGGGAATAAAGAAAATATATGTAAGTATTGATACGGGATAGTGATGGGACTGGTATCGTTTTTCACAATCAAGGTACATATTTAGAAGGTTCAAAGCTAAAGTGATAATTCATTGAATGGATGGTGGGTGGGGCTTGCATGGATACCCCTACAAATTGACGGAGTGTCAGTTTTAAAAAGAGAAGGGGAGTATTTTTCATTCCTTTTTTCCTTCCTTTCACTTTGAATGGTTAGAAACTAGAAAGTGATATCTAGAAGTGAAAAGAGAAGATGTGGAGAGAGAGAAATGAATCGAAAAATCAAGAAAGATTATAGTGGTGAAGGAATAAGAAAAAATAAAAGGATTTGTGACTACCTAACTTGTGGAGTGCATATTGTTGATTTGTAAGGTGTTTTAAGCTTATATAATCAAGTTATCAAGAAATTTGTAAGGTGTTTTAAGCTTATAAAATCAAGTTATCAAGAAATTTATCAGTGTTTATCTTATCTGTTGATCCACTTAAGAAAAATTCATTATCAGCTATAAATTTCACACTGGTTACCTACAATAAAAATGATGTTATCAGTCACAAGTTTCACTAAACAACAGAGGTACAATTAATGAAGTAATATAACAATTCTCTTTGAGTGACCACTAAGTGCAGAAGCAATCTGCCTCGATGGCCGATCAAAGATTACAGCAGTTGCATCAACCGCTCCAGTATTATGATTAACTAATGATATTTCAGGTTTGAGAGTAATTAATGATATCAACATATCAATTTGATCATTGGTTCCTTTTATATGAAGGTTAATGATACATGTCAAAGGAATCTTGATAGGGATAATTTTTTATGATACAATGGATTTGATTAGTTATTCCAGGTTAGAAATTATGAAATGATATTAACAATTTAATTAAAATTGATTAGCTAATCACAATAAAAAAAGACAAATGAATGATAATTTTTTTATGATACAATGGATTTGATTAGTTATTCCAGGTTAGAAATTAAGAAATGATATTAACAATTTAAATAAAATTGATTAGCTAATCACAATAAAAAAGACAAATGAATCTATTAAAATAACAACATCACCGATTAGTATCTAATAGTATCAACCAGTTTAGTTTAGACAATAAGAAGAGAAAAGAGTTCTTGATTAGTTTTTTCAAGAGTAAAGAGATAAAACTAAAGATATTCTGGTATTGATATTTATTCAAGAGCTATCCTTAAATGATGGATGATAATTCAGATGATTAATTACATTGTTTATATCTTTGAATGATAAATTATGAAATGAGTCATAGTATAAATTTAAAAATTGATGAGAGAAATGAATGAATGTTGGTAAAGGTTTTATTGACATAAAAACGATTGAAAAATATAGTAGTGTTTCTATTACCATTGTTATTATTATTATTTATTTCAATAATTACACCACGTGCTATATTCTTGAGGTCCATCGTATTCATGCAAGGAGTGATTCCCGTGCTTTATTAAATAAAATGTTAAATTGTGTCAGATTTTCATTGTAGCTATAGACATAGTTCATCATGGATTAGAATATTATGATTACTATTATGCCCTTCAATTTATAAAATTTAATTGTTGGGTTTGGGGTGTTTATGTCTTTTTATTTTTCTATACAAGATGAATTACCATTTTCTCCCCTAGGTGCAGTGAAAAAAACATTAACTAGTCAAGGGTGTTATGGATATTTTGATTGTTTAACTACTCATTAAAAATGAGAGTTACAACCAAGGGTATTGTTGGTTTTTTATTATTTTTGATGAGTGGTGAAAATCCTAATTTACCCTTGGAAAAGACTAAGTGAAAATGCTTACATGTTTTCTTGATGCACTAACAATTGTTTTTCGTACACTCCTTACACACAACGCGTGCAACGTCTAATGGTGGTGAAAAATGCATGTTCTATATTGCACCTTGTGCGCTGTCTTGGCCTTTTTCACATGGTGGTGCGCGTGTCATCTCGTGGTGATCGGTTGATTTTTTTTACCTTTTCTCTCTCTTACAACGTAACATGCATGTCAGTCCTCTTTGTTCATGGTTTTAGCATTTCAGTCCCTATGCTTTTGATTGTTTTTTTCATCTTGATTTTTTTTTCTATAAAAGTTTTGATTTGTTTCAATTTTATCTTTCGATTGAAATTGATCATATATTTTATTTTTTATTTTGGCCCTTATTCTTTTGATTTTTCATTTGGTTTTAATTCCTTTAATTTTTTCGGTCCTTCTCAAGTATTCCATTTTTTTGTTCATATTTATTTGTTTATACTCTTAGTTTTGGTTTTTCAATTTTCATTATTTTCTCTATTATTGAGGTTGTGTTTTTTATTCAATTTAATCCTTAAATTTTAATTTGTGTTGATAATCATTTGAAAATTAATATTTCTATTTTTTCCCCTTTGTTTTTTTTTTGTTCTTCAAATCAAATTATTTTTCAATGCTAGTAATATCTATTATGGTTTTTTTTTATTTTTCTTTATTTTTCAATGCTAGTAATTATTAAAGTTTTAAGGTTTTTTATTTTATTCTTCTAGATAATTTTATGATTTTCTAATAATTATTGTGATAATGACGATAATAATAATAATAATAATGATAGTGGCAACAATAGTAGTGCAAATAATTATTAAAATATTAATTATTTATCATTCACTTTATTTTAAACCTATCAAACAAAATAAATTCAAATCAATTTAAAATTTATATATTTTATTAGAAACTCGCACTTTACCAAAAATATAGATTTTTTTTTCTAATAATATTTGTTTTGGTTTTGTATATTTAAAAAATTTGCTTGTTCTTTTGTTAAAGTTTTTGGGGATTTTTTATTTTATTCTTTCAGGATAATTTTATGATTTTCATTGTTTATACGATAATAATAATTTTAGTTATTGGTTTTTTTTTGCTTGCTCTTTTGTTAAAGTTTTTGGATTTTTTGTTTTTTTATTTCGAGATAATTTAATAATTTTTATTGTTTAGGCAATAAAAGTGGTAATAATTTTAGATGTTATAATAATGATAATAATAGTGATGCTAGTAATAATAATGATGATAGCAATAATAATTTATTTCAATAGTTGTAGTGCTTATGGTATTAATAATTATGGCTATGATAACAACAATAACTTATAAAATAATAATAATAATATATAATAATAATAATAATAATAACAACAACAACAACAATAATACAAATAACAATTTTAATGATATTAATAGCAATAACAATGATAGTTTTATCATAATAATTATTGTGATAATGGTAGAGACGATAATAACAATAATGATAGTGACAATGATAGTAGTGCTAATAATTATTTACAATAATAGTAATAGTGGTAGCTAAAAAGCTTTTGACAATTTAATAACCATAATAATAACAATGGAAAATAATAATTAAAATAATCCATTGTTCGATGTTATAGTTTTGCAACTTCTATATGTATGGTATTTCATATCTACTATCCCTGATTAATAATATAGAAAAAATTTTGTTGCTCAATGCTATCTTTATTTTTGTATTATTTTTAAAAAAAAGTTGTATTGATTGACATTAGTTTTTTTCCAAAAAAAAATCATTCAATTTTTGTTTGGACTTGACAAACAAATAAATTTATATCAATTTAAAATTTATATATTTTATTATAAAAGACATACCTGATATTGTTTGGTGTGTTTTTTGCAGTTCCAATACGATGTTATGTTTTGTTTTAATTTTTTTTGGTTGCTTGAAATTTTTTGCATCATTCAGGTTTTACAATTGCTTTTGTTGTTGCATGAATTCCTTTTAGGCTTTTATGTGATTGTTTGTTTTTTGTATGCTATTTGAGGCATTCTATGTCTATTAAATTATTTCAAAGTCTTTTTTTAGTTTGGTCACATTGTCATTTTCCTATTTATTGTGTACTTGTGTTGTATTTTTTTATTGTAATATTATTTAATTCAATTTAATCTTGAATTTTTAATTTATGTTGATAATTATTTTAAATCTATATTTCTTTCCTTTCTCGTTTGTTTCTTTTTTTTGTTTGATTATTATTATTTTATTTATTCTTCAAGTCAAATTAATTTTTTATGCTAATAATATTTGTTTTAGTTTTGTCGTTTATTTTGGTTATTTTTACTTGCTTTTTTTGTGAAATCTTTTGGGTTTATTTATTTATTTTTCAAGATAAATTTTATGACTTTCATTGTTTACAATAATAATAATAATAATAATAATAATAATAATAATAATAATAATAATAATAATAATAATAATAATAATAATAATACTTAATGATTGTAGCTTATAGTATTAATAACTATGGCTCATGATAATATTAGCAATAAATCATAAACATAATATTAAGAATATAAATACTAACAAATTTTATTATAATCCAAAACAATTATAATAATTATATTTATAATGATAATAATATTATACCTTGCTTTTGTCTTTTAATTATTTTTATTTGTTCTTCATATCAAATAATAATTTTTATGCTAATAATATCTATACTAATAAAATTCTCTTCATACCGATTATTTTGTCAAATTATATTGTATTATAAAAAAATTCTCACACTACTAGCATTTGTTTTTCATATTTAAAAAATATATAATGCTAACTATTGCAAACCAGGGTTGTCATTTTCAGTTTTGTTTTGGTCAAAACGTTTCATACAAGTTAAGAAAAAAAGACAAAACAATATCGTTTTTATCCCGGTTTTAATTCTGGCTTATTTTAGATTTTTTGGCCAAATGATATGATATGTTTTTTTAAATAATGAATAATTTTACACTATCAATCATATCTCTTAATTCGACCGTTAGATTAAGATGAAATTTTACGAGAAGTCTCTTGATATATTTATATATATTATGTTAAATTTCAGAGCAATCAAATAATATAATGACTTTTATGAGATTGATGATTGATATTCTAATAATATTAAACATACTCATAATTTTAAACAAAATATTCCAATTGAAATAACAAATTACCAATCAGAACGAAATTCACAACCTTACTGCAAGCGTTTGGCAAGTGACCGTCTAATCATTAGCAACATCAACAAGTTGAGCAGTGTTGAGAATGACAGCACACGTGGGAGCAATAATTATGTGAACAAGTCGAGCTTTCAAGTTTTTTTTATGCCATGATGTGAAAGTCTTAAAGAAACATCCATTGAATTGGAGGTCTCTTTCCAGCCCTACTATTGGTTCATTCTGTGACACTTCTAATCCAGTTGAAACTTGAAACCCCCTCCGATCTCTATCTGTGCGAGGGAATGTTTTTATCGAGGAGATATGATTATTTTTTAAAATATTTTCTAAAATCATAGTTTTATTTTCTTGAAAAAAGAAACCCCTTTTGACCGCAACAAGATAGAATTATGCTTGAAAAAGAAATCTATACAAAAGAATAACCTGTCAAACAAAGATTTAACAGTTTCCCAGCAAACTTTGAGCTGGCAGCAGCTTCTTGCAAAATACCATACTTGTACGGCCTATCTGAACTCTTCTGGGCATAAAACATGGAGGTAATCTTGGCAGATTGTAATCTGGTTTCAGGAATTTGATTCCAGCAGCTCAATCTCAGGAGCTAGTTCTCCGTAATCTTGGCAGATAGTAATCTGGTTTCTGGAATTTGATTCCAATCTCAGGAGCTCTCCTGGTATAAAACATGGAGGTAATCCTGGCAGATAGTAATTTTGTTTCTGGAATTTGATTCTAGCAGATGAATCTGAAGAGCTCTACAATAATGTATTTTTTAAGTATTTGATGAGGTAGAAAGTGATTTGGTTTCTAGAATTGGCATCTTTGACTGTTTTTCTTTCTTCATTTTGGCCGTAAATCAGTAAAGAGTGTACAAAAATGGATGACCACTTCTCTTAATCATCGCTTTCAGCTCATAATTTCAAGCTGATAAACTGTGTTTCAAGCGAATTTATCCCGAGCAGAACAGAGCATCTCGAATAATTTCAAAGCATGCTGAGCATCAAAAGTTGTACTAGATTCTTCAAAAAATACCTTCATAGCTTATCTTCACCTGCGTTTCTCAGTTATCTTTTCAAATTGTTTTTTTTTTAATTTTTTTTTATTTTACACTTTAAATTAAAAAAATTAGTGTTTTTTCGATTATGTTTCATGTACTGATATCAAAATTAATTTTTTAAAATTAAAAAATATTATTTTGATATATTTATAAGTTAAAAAACACTTTAAAAAACAACCGGACCACTCTAAACAGATGGATTTGATAGGTGGCCATCGGTGCCACGCTGGCAGACAGGTAATATTCAAGCTTGCATAGTAAAGGATATTTTTGCCTATTTTTTAATTAATCAAGGTGATTCAAGCAGGTTTTTTTAGCCTATTTTTTAATTAATTTTATCATTGGATTAATTAAAAATTAAATTTTATAACCTGTTTTAATTTGCTTTGTATGAGATTTAATATGCTAGTTCGAGTTTTATTTATTTATTTTATCATTAATAAGAATTGAGTTTCATAATTTATTTTATATTTGATTATCATAATCTCATCACAAAATATCGTCTTGAAATTTATCTCGATAAACTATATTTTCATCGATTATTTTGGTCCACGGATTAATTTTTATATATTTTTATTTTTATTTTACTAGAAAATAGGTTCACAACGCTATATATTATTCTTTTATGTTTTTAATTCTTTTTTATTAATGATCAAGTAAATCCTAAAACACAGGAGCTACGTATGACTGCACGCAGAGGAATCTCAGTTGAATTGAAGAGGAGGATCGATTACACGCATACTACTAGGCTGGGAGGAGGAAATGGACAGGAAAAGACAAAAAGACACGATAAGAAAAGAAAAGAAAAGAAAAGCTTGCTCAACCTTGACCGAATCAAGCGACGTGCAATGAATCTGACCCCTCCCCAGCCGAGCTGCACGCAGCCACGTCACCGCTATGCCATGTCACCGTTATGCCACGTCACTAGACCGGCCACGTTTCACCGCCTCACAGGGCCATATATAATAACCCCGGCAAGGCCAAAGAAGTAAAGAACAGGAGGTCCTCCTTTTTTGTCGGGTTGACACAGACAAAGTTCAGTGTGCGAAACCTCCTCCTATAAATTGTAGAGTTGTGAGTGACGAACTTTTAGGACAACCCACCTGTTCTCAGCTGACCGGAAGAAAAAAAAACTTCGAACAATCCTCTCCTTGTTTGATCACAACATAGAAGTATACCACTACCTCACCTTCTCTCTAGATCTCTTCCCTTAATTACCTTGATTTGTTAATTTATCTTTCTTTTCTGGGTTTTAATGGAGTATTGGGTTGCGTTAATTTTCAGGCAAACACCTGATCATGAAAATTACTATGATCATCATCATCATCTAGAAAGAGTTCTTCTTTAATGTTATCACTTGGTGCTATTTTGAGGGCGTGTGAAAGAAGTTAATTAAGGCTTGATTTCCAGGTTTGATTTTGTGGAATACGTTCGTGGAGCTCACCTCAATCGAGAAATACACAGATACAATGTTGGAGGGCACGACGATTCATCCATCGGAGCAGCTTCTTATTGTAAGTTTCTTTCTGTCTTTCTTTTCGCTTTTCTGTTTACTGTTTCATGCATGCATGCATGAACAGTACATGGTAGTTCAATCTGCGCGAACGCCATTTGCAGATCATTAATTTCTTTTCATTTTTCTGCAATGTTCTCGACCACGATTTCATGATTTCTGGTTTCTCTTCGCGGTTAGTTAAATGTTTATACGTTTTTCAATTGTGTTCTTGATGATCAAGCTGTTCTTTTACACAAGGCCTCTTTCTGGATAAAAGATCAGAAGAGAGCTAGATCCAAAACGGGGTGAGATTTTGCAGCAGAAAGCTAGATACGTCTATTAATTAGCTTATATATCTTCGATTCCCATGGAAATACCTGCTTCAATGATATATATGCATCTTGCCGGCCGGCCACCATACGACGCCAACATGCGATCGAATTAGCTAATAATTGTCATTGTCTTAAGGGCACCATCAGCAAAAGTAAACATCAAAATCGTTACTTTGCTGACCATAATATTTTCAACTAATTTGATCTTCAGAGAATATATTTGTACAAGGAATATCTGATTTATGAATTTTTTTGTCTTTTAGGATTGATGTAAGGTCCGAATGACAGGACCTCACACGGAAAGCATACTGGGTCTTCCTACCTAGCTAATTGCCTTTCAATTCCGAATGTTTGCTTGAACTCGGTTATTGCTATACTAACGAGTGGAGGAAGCATACCATAGATACCCATCTAGCCAATGCCATGTAGTAATTTTGCTAATCTTGGGTGCCCTTGTTTTTTCTTTATTATCGGGATGTCTGAGTTAACTTACGCGCACCTCAACTAATCTCACGGATCCCAAAATTAACGACCATGTAAGCTTCCAGTGACCATTATACAGAACATGAGACCACGGGGAAAGCAAACCCTTTAATCTCAAACTCTTATAAGTGTGTGCCTGGTGCATGCACATACACAATTTTTTCCAACTTTATACTCAAATATTTACTATGATATTATTCTCCTTCCGAGAATTTTTATTCTTGATCAAATATGGAAACTAAATTGGTAATTGGTACCGCGCACTTGCATGAACTAGACTAGGCGGTTGCCCACAAGAATTCCTTCCCCTCAGAACCCCTCCCCCCTGCTCCATTCTCTGTAAGGACACAGAATTGGATCCCCAATATGCCAGATGTCTCACCCCCACTTCGTTACCTTGTACTTCTCGCACACTTGATAAGGTGAATTATTGTGGACTCTCATTCTATCCTTGATGATTAGAATGCATAAATTCAGCTTGATTAGGGAATTTTAGCCTTTTATGTTGCGTGTCTTTATCTTATCATGGCCTGAGAGAATAGACAATCACATTTGACTAAGATTAAGAATTAGATCCCGAGCCATGTTGCAAATGATGAAGATTCATTGTTGGCTTATGCCTGAAGGAAAGGTTAATCTGAATCGTAGCTGGAAAACATCAAATTATAAGGTTTGCGTGTACGTGATGTAGCTAAGTAGGTCTCCAAGGAGGTGCATGGTATCAAAGGGCTTGCGATCATCACAACAGTTTTCGAGTTCGAGTCAGGATATACATTTCTTTGTAAGAGTCTGGGACAACCGGGGTTTTACTCGCTCACCTGAGCCTACAAAATACGATTTTTGAGAGATAAAATTTTCTCGAATTCTGAAAAAAAATATAGCTAAGTAGTGTAATGTGATCCTGACTTGTATTAATTATTATCTTAACATTGTTGCTCTACTATTTTACAGGAAGATGTTTCAAGCCCAATAAGTGACCAGATTTTGGAATTCTGTGACCCTGAGTTCTTCCAAGAAACCCTGCAAAACTCAGAAGTCACTTCTAGCTCATACTATTCGTATGAGAATTCTTCCTACACTAACAATCTTACATTGCCACCAGATATAGACAAGCCAGATTACTTCCAAGACAACAAAGGAAATCATAACAGCACAACCCCTGCAACCACAACCACCACTAGCACCGCCGCTACAACTGCCAATACTAACAACATTAATAACAGCAACACTAGCAATCTGTCCATAATATATGACTCCCAAGATGAGCTTGTCAATGAACTCTCTGCTTCCATAGACTTTTCTCCATCTCCTACTTTTTCTGTCCCTCAATTCTTCTCCACCCAAAATGACCATTTTGATTTCTCTTCAGTGCAACCCCAACTCACATTAACAGATCTTGTATCTGCTGATGGTCTCTCACAGTACACTACTGACCCTGCTGCCCCGATCATGGGGCATCCATTACCATCAGTTTTTGAAGAGGATTGCTTGTCCTCGGTTCCTTCTTATGTACCTTTGAATCCTTCATCACCTACTTGCTCATTTCTTGGTCCTTCCATGAGTACTTACATGCTTGCCGGGGCCATGAACGCCGCGTTATCTGCTGACGGTTCTGGGATTTTTGATGGTCGTGTTCTTACGGCTTCTGAAATGGATTACCAGGGTGATAATGGTGGAATTTACTGTCCTGATTCCCTCCAGCATGTTTTTAACCCTGGTGATCTGCAGGTACTAGCAATACACCGATTACATGCAGAATTATATATTATTTGTTAGCAATTTGAAAAACCTTTACTATTCTACAGAAAAGCAAATTCCAAGTGAGAAATAAATAGCAGAGCATGTATACTTTGAATATGTTTTTTCTTAGAGGAACTCATGTTGTGTTTATTCTCTCTTATCTTTTAAATTTGTCTTTGGAAGGCACTTGGCAATGAAACTCCAAAATTGGTGGGTGGGCCTGTGAGTTCTGCTCCTTTAACATCAGAGATTTCAAGTTTGGAAGATTCAACTTTCAAGGTGGGCAAACTTTCTGTTGAGCAGAGGAAGGAGAAAATCCACAGGTACATGAAGAAAAGAAATGAGAGGAATTTCAGCAAGAAAATTAAGGTACTCTCTTCTCCCCAATAAAAAAAAACAGAACACTATACATGAGATATCATGATCGAAAAGTGTGAGCAGATATCTCATATGCATATCTGTCTGCAGGGAATTCCTGAAAGTATGGAACATGTTTTTTTCTTCTTCTTATTTGTCACTGATGATTTGTGCAAATCTGCAGTATGCCTGCCGCAAAACATTGGCAGACAGCCGGCCTCGAGTCAGAGGAAGGTTTGCAAAGAATGATGATTTTGGTGACATTCACAGGACTGTTTGTGGCCATCATGAAGATGATGAATATGAAGAGGTGAGATTCTTGATTCTATTTTTTCACCTCCAACGTAAAAGCATTTTGTTAGCATTTGACAAATCTTTCCTATTTCTTTTTTTTTTTTCTGTTCCTGCAGCCAGTAATGAAAGAAGAAGATGTGATGGATTCGAATATTTTTGCTCACATCAGTGGCGTGAACTCCTTCAAATGCAACTATTCAATCCAGTCCTGGATTTAAGAACTAGCTTGCCCATCTCAACAATTTTGAAGGATCCTGGTTCAGCCAAGATGCTGATTGACTTCCCATATGCATGAACTCAGTGAGGATTGTGTAGACAGTTGAATAACAAGGTAGTTTTTGTAGATACATTTATCTTTCCTTTTCTTTTTCCAACTACCATCTCCAAGATCCAGCAGATCTGTCAAAATGCTGTGGCATCATATTGTGGGCAGTGGCTCGACAAGTTCGTCAATGAAGTTGTTTCTGTTTATTGTATAGTCTTCTGTTCAAGAAATCTGGAGCCCTCGGATGGCTTGGTTTCATCCTCTGCAGGAATTTAATGGCTACTAGACTACATGTTCTGCAGAGACAGATTCTCTGTGTTCGAGCTTCTCTTTTGTCAGTTCGATTACAGCTTGAATGTTAATAATAAAGATTGCAAGAAATGGTGAAAAATAGATTTTCTAACACTTCAGGCTTCGTACATTAAAAAGCCTGGCCTGTTGGGGAGTATTTGTATTTCGCTAGGGCTCATTAACCGTCTCCTCCTGACTTGCAAGCCCCATAGTTTTCGAGCCATGACTAAAATACTGCCAGCTTTGGTGGTGGTTCCCATGGGAAGGAATCCTCACGGGGAATTGTAAAAAAAAATGTTAAGTGAAAGTAGCGGTAAATATTATTTTTAAGATTATTTTTTATTTAGAAATATATTAAAATGATATTTAAAAAAAAATATTTTTAATATCATCATATCAAAATAATCTAAAAATCAAGTTTGTCAATTCTGTTTCGATTGTTGTTTTGTTTTTTCAATTGGAACATAATATTTCAGTTTCGGAGCGTTTTGTCATGTCGTTCAGGGTTGTACTGTTTATATATATAATTAAATATATTAATTCAAAAAAATTAGTTCAAATTCAAAAATAAATTATTTAGAATTGTGCAATTTAATATAAATAAGACACAATAAATGATTTTTCTGAACAAAATTATAAAAATATATAATATTACGAGAATGACATCATATATCTCGCAAGGTCATTACATTCTCTGATTGCTATGAAATTGTAACAATATATATATATATATATATATATATATATATATATATATATATATATCAAAAGACTCCTCGTGAAATTTTATCTTAATCTAATGGTCGGATTAAAATATATGGTTGATATTGTAAAATTATTCATTATTTAAAAAAAATTATATTTGGTATAAACGGAACGGGCGGAACAAAACCAGAACATTCCGGACAAACTTAGGGTGAAATTTCCAGAATGGATTGAAATTTTAAATGAGGTAAAAACTGAGTTGTTTTTATCCCATACAAAATATTTCAGTTATTTCGGCCGAAACAAAACAAAATAAAATTATCAACACTGCTAAAAATATTAAAAATTAAATTAATTTAAAATAAAAAATATTCTGTCATATGTTATTATTGCGGTAGCTTTCTAGATAAAGAAAAATATTAAATTAATATTTTTTAATACAATGATATAAAAAGTTATTTTAATATTTTCTTAATTGAAATAAACTTCACGCTCTTAAATTACGGAAACACATCACTTGGTGTCTTGGTCCTACCACGTGCTCACCTAATATACCACATACCAATAACAGGGAAATGATAGCTTAACAGTTTCTTATATGTCACTTCTCATATGAAATGAAATGAATGCGGTCGTA
Source organism: Salix viminalis (assembly GCA_029228465.1). Taxonomy (NCBI): domain Eukaryota; kingdom Viridiplantae; phylum Streptophyta; class Magnoliopsida; order Malpighiales; family Salicaceae; genus Salix; species Salix viminalis. The sequence goes on from CM055435.1 coordinate 12,035,236, forward strand.
ATTATTTTTTATTATTTTAAAAATAATTTTAATATTTAAATAATTGTATTTAAAATAAAAAAGACTCGAAATATTCGACTAGACGTTTGACAAAATGAAGGGACCTACAACAAGAGGTTAGGTACCTGTTGACCATTGGAGGGTAGACTTTTGATCGGCAAAAACGACAAAAAGGGCTTCCGTTTTTCTAGAGGTAGTTGCCTAGACGGTTCCCCAAGTATGCCACCGTGGGGTCCCAGTTTTTCCTTGGATCAAAATTGTGAACAAGAATAGCAGGTTCAGTTAATGAAGCCCACCAGTAACATAATACAAGGATCCAGTCGGGCCCACCAAATAATTTTTTGAAAACTCTAGAAACTAAAGGCTTCAAGAATATAATTTCGAATGATCAAATTAAAAAAAAAAAATTAATTAAAGTCATACCGGACTAATCTTCGAAACCTGTATTGGATCATATGATTAAGTTATCCGATAAAATCCAAATTCAAAAATAATGAAGCAAAATTCCTAATCACTGAGAACTAGAAACAAAATAAACAATAAAAAAAACATGATGATAAAATCAGATGCAAAAATTAAATGAAATAGAACATTAGGATCGAGTTAAAAAAATAAAATAAATCAAGAATAAAATAGCAATAAAAAAATATGGATCAAATGTAGTATTAATATTAAATGAATTAAAAGAATGAAAAATTGAATTGAAAACTAAAATAAATCAATAAAAGGATAAAAAAAGAACAAGAACCAAGTTTAATAGATAAAAAAACAGATGAAGAAGGATGAAGTCTAAGAACAATATTGTAATTCTATAAATTATTTGAAATATTTAAAAAATAATATCTATGGCTTAAAATATTTAAAAAGTGAAGTGACATTTTTTAATACCAAAAAATACTATGAAAAATATAAACCTTTTTTCCAAGTTATAAGAAGATTGTCTAGTTATATTTTTGTTTTTGTTGTTTATTGAATCAACTATAGGTATTGGAAGATATGATCCATAAATCTAGCAAATAAAGAACAAAAATGTGTTTTTTCTGAGAATAAATTAAGAGAAAAACAAGTTTTTATTGTGTTTTGATTTACATTAAAAATCAAAGGTTCTTTCATGATGATGTTTGGTAAGAAAATTATTTTTGATGTTATAGAAAGAAAAGTTCTTGTTGTCTATTCAAAAAAATATATTGAATATGTTATATAGGAAACATTATATTTGATATTGAATAGAGAAAGAGAAAAGAATATATAATACATAATGTAATTAGGAAATGCGTGTGTGCATGTGAAAGTAGCTTCTAAGCGAACCTTATGTCTTAGATAATCAATTAATCTTTTGGTTCCAACAATTTAACTCATTTTGCCTTGCTAGAGTGTCTGGTTCTTAATGACCGGTGCCTAGCAAGTGAAGATGGTTGGTGACCAATACACGTAAACAAACATTTTTAATTGATTTGGGGACTCTACAATGTTTAAATAAGTGTTTATGTAAAATATAATGATATATTAAAGAGAAACTCTAAGAATAAACATGTTGTCCAAATAAATATCGCGAGCCTCCTTTAATTAAAGGACTCATGAAATCTTAATAGCTCTTGATGAAGGAATTGTGTCCTTTAAATTAATGTGCAATGACTAAACTTGGATAGGACAATTAACGGAGATAATTTAATCTAATTATTTTAGGAGTCGTAGTGCTTTGCTAGAAGCCAACTACGATTAATAGGGTTAAACCTATAGCTATTATAATTGGGTCCTATGAGGTCACACACTTAGAGATTACGGAATAGATCAACGAAAGAAAAAATGGTTTATTATTAATACATATTAGATATTATTAATAATAAAGAATATTATTTATTTCTGAAATAAAATAAATATTATTTATTCATATCAGATATGATTAATTATGGAGTTATTCATACAGCCTTTTATTTGATAAAAGGACAAAGTCTTCATTTCTATTTATTGCTCTTAAAACCATACGTTGGAAAAAGGAAATGACACTTTCTATATATTGATGTGCCATAAAAGGAAAAACGTCTCCATCATTGAAGATGGAATATATAAATGATTTTTTGAAAATCATGTTATAAAAGAAAAATCTTTCCATGTAACGTATAAGGAAAGGCTAATAAAAGAAATGAAGGAAGTTATGAATAGGAAGGGGTTTTTTGATTTGCTCGGATGCTCCAAATTGAAAAACTTTTGCTCGGCTGCTCCATAATTAAAAAGATTTGCTTAGTCGCTCTTAAAAAGCGTTTTTTTGGGGTTCGGCTGCTCTCAAAAATTAGTTTTTTTTATTTTGCTCGGCTGCTCTCAAAAATTAGGGCAGTGGTGCAAGGAGAGACCACGATTTTTTCCTTTTTCAAACAAGGCAATTTTGATTGCTCCCTTTTGTCCATTCGTCCTAGCAGTCGAAGGCAAGAGATCTATTCGGGCTCGTGTGGACTAAATAGAGGAGCAACACGTGGGGCTCTCATCCTTTTAGATACCACCATATCTGACTCGGTTCACGCATCAACAGGTATTTTCCATGAACAATACTTTGATCTATCAATTATGCTTGAAGATTCTACGATTAGATGTTTAGATATGATCTGAAATTCCGCTTAATGCATCTAATTTTTCAACACTTGAGTCCTGCCTTGATAATATTATAAAGAGAAAATATCTTTGATATATTCAATAAATAGAAAAAACATCGCTAACACATTCTTACACATCATTAATAAAATATAAATATCTCTTACACATTATTAATAAAATATAAATATCTCTTACTTGTCATTAGTGAGAGATAATGGTGTGTCTTTTTTAACACTTTTATACACCTAGAAGTATACTGAGATGAGTGTCATTTACCTTAATATTTTATACTAAAGATTATGAGAAAAACAAATGGAGTCTTGTGGTTCAACATAGAGCTTAAAAATATTACAATCTTTAGAAAACCTATTTGGCCTCAATAAGAGGTTGAGCTCTAGGATGTTGGGTGTCATGACCCGAAACTTGGGTATGTAACCGACTATGCAAGAGTGGTGTCATAGAAACACTCTATTAAATGCTATACGTCTCAAAACATACATATCATAAAAATAACTTATATAAAAATTCAAAGTGTTTCGTAATCTTCCATAGTATTATATTATTTAAACAATAAAATCAAACAATACTTCAAAACTTATAATTATCAAATAAAACAAGACAATAATCCATAATACTTATCACGTTGTCAAAATTCAAGCTTTAAATAAAAATGATATAGTAGTAGAGCATTTAAGACATTAAACCAAAATTAAAAGGAAAAACCTCACAAAAGAAAGCAAAGACATATTGACTAAAAATGAACAAATAAAAACTCTTAAATAAAGATCAATCTGCTAGCATAAGCTAAGAACCCGAAAGTAATATATTAAAACAAAGAGGTGAGTTCAACCAACCCCATGAGAGGATAACATTCAATATACATTTTACCTATTTACAAGCATAAGTCATCAATTGAGATAATATAGAAGTAGGGGAACTAAAACAAATGTAAATACATACATATTAAGCATATGAATATAAGATAGACCATATGACACCCCAAAGGTGACCACAATTAAAGGATCAATCGTTACATATTGATGTCTCTCTCTTCAATTAAGTTTACATGAGACGATGTGCATAAAGACTAGCTACTATTTGTTAAGTTTACAAGAATATACGTCTTACATTGGTTGTTATAGTTTATCAAACTCACATGTATTTGACCTCAACTTATAGATGAGCCATGAGATATTTGGTTTGGTAGTTTGTCTTGTCAAACCTTTATTTACATGAGTTTCAACACATAAATGAGCTCTAGAAGTTATGTCCAACAACTTTATCAAACCCCCATGTGCATAGATTGTGTGTATAACTGAGTCATGAAGTGTTGAGCTTTAGTAGATTGTTAAACCCACATTATTTTGGTTCAACATGCAACTTAATTTATAGGTGTTTTGTTTAACAACGTTGTTAGTTCTACATGTGTCTGGGTTCAACACGTAACTGAGCTCGAAGATATTGTTGCTAGACCTATATATATATATATATTTGAGTTCAGTGTGTATCTAAATTATCACCTTTCCCTTGATAATTTTGAACATGTATTTTAAGCTAAATAACATGTATAATACACATTGATATATCGATACACACACACGTATTAGGTTTAAACAATTGAAGGTATACCGTAGTCTTTTAAAAGTGTGTGTGTGTGTATTAATTCATCTGTGTTTCGATTAGAGTTTTGCAGAGACTATAAGGTCTTTCATTAATTTGACTTAAAAGTGGAAGTAGAACACTGTATTTCCTTTTATTGTTTTGTAATTTTTCAACTAAAACGTTGCGTATCGCTGTGAGAAATAATTTTGCTATAAATATCCAGCAAATTTAACAGACACAACACGATAAAATGAAGTACAAAAGCTCTCCACAGTCAGCTGACTGTTGGGACCTGCGATCATGTTCCCTGCTTTCATGACAGCTTGTTTGGTTTTCTATGATTTTTCGATGGCCTAAATAGAACAGCACTTTACACCCCTTTTAAGCCGCTTTATTATCCCTAGCAAGAGTGCACATGGTGAAGATGTCAAGTTGCCAACCCTAATAAGTCGCAGACAATAATATACAGATTCAATTATTTGATCCGTGACGAATACAGCTTGAAAAACCACTGTCTTGCATGGTAAGTAAGTAGATGCAAATCTTGCTTTTCATGTGAACAATCAAAGAAAACTCGTACGAACTGGTTGGAGCTTGGCTGGGGTGGGGGGTGGGGTGGTGCGTACGCATGGATTTCCTCACAAAGTCTGGATTCCAAGCTGTCCCATCGAGGGACAATATCTTTCGATTCAGAAGTTTTATCTCAAGAACTTGGACTGGTGTTTTAACAGTTCGTCACGAATGTATTTTACCTCGAAACAAGAGAGAAAAACTGATGCGATCGATGGCCACTTCTCACAGACTTTTAGCTAAATAACAAGAGTGACTGTGATTTTGGCATTGATAACTTGAATGATGAGAGAAGAATTCTGCTAGAAATGCTACAAAAATGAAAAAAAGAGGAGCTTTTTAAAGCAAACCAACTTGGTTACGTACAGTGCAAACAGTGGAGAAGACGAGTAGTTGCTGCATTTATGATCTTTCATCGAGCAAGATTTATCTGGGCCAGGGGTGATTGCGTTTCCTTAGCTATAAAGCTGTTGCTTTTCCTTCGAAGTGGTTTGGCAGATGATCATACACCAAACTTTTAATTGTTCTCTGGGATTTGCAGGAGCAATTGTCCCTCGCGATCGATGGATGCCGCAGATTTCTGTTCTTGTTTTTCTTGCATGGTGATGGATACGATAGGTGATAGAGAGATTTATACATTGAAGTCCTAGTCATCAGTGAGTGATTTTTTCAGAAAAAGAAAAAAAAATAAATTAATGGCCTTGTTTATTTTTAGTTTTCTGTAATAAAATATAAATTGCAATATATAAGGATTAAGAAGTAGACAAAATTGTTCTATAGAAAGAAAGGCAAAAGGTCGTTCAACGGTGTTCTTATATATGTATCATTAGTATACTATAAACTTTATTTTAGATTTTTATAAAGTAGGTCGCATGGATTATATTATTATTTTTTTAAACTAGTTTTCTTACCACATGCTTTGCATGTATATTATTCAACTACATGCACTTAATATTTTCATCATTTTTTTATGAGTTGATTGAGTGTTTGACATTGTGTTTCAAAAATATTTTTAAAAAATATTGATTTTTTAAAAAATTAAGTTTTTTGGTGTTATCGTTTTCATATGCTGATGTCAAAAATGACTTTTTAAAAAATAAAAAAAATATTATTTTGATACGTTTCTGAACGAAAAATATTTTCAAAGGTAATCTCGATCAAACTATACACTTTATAGTTGATAGCTAGAAAAGTAAAAGAGCCCGTTTATATTAATCATTAGAATTGCTAGAAAATAGGTTTTTATTTTATTTTATTTTCAGACAAGCATGTTAAATATCAAAACTATATTCTTCATGTTGCTATAATAAATCTCATAAATTTTTTGTTAAAGGAAAACAGAGAGAAAGGGAGCTTCGTTTCCCTTAAAATGCATATAGATAATTATTTAAATTAAGAAAACAAATACGTCGTCATTTTTATTTTAATAGATAGTAATTATTTTTTTATGATGAAAAAAAAAATATAAGAAAACATATGGTAAAATATAGACATGGAGATAAACTGAAGGAGTCGACAATAACTAATATAATAGCAGGAAAAATTAATAAAAAACTTAGAAAATAATTTAACAATTATTAATTTAGAGAAACTTTCAGTGATTGATAAAAAAAGATAAATATAAACAAGACCATAGCCATAATCATGGTAGTTTATTGACTTCACCAATTGTATTTGCAATTTGACAAATAATGTTTTATTAATTTATAAATCCACGCCAACTATATAGCCCCCCCGTGATGGAGTCTATATTTGACTAACGATGCGATATTGCAGTTACATTTCAAGCTGATAGTTCAGTGATTTAGTTTTTATGTATAAAAATAATCAAATTAAAATTATGATTAAAAAGAAAAAATTGGACCCGAATCTAAATTGGTTTAAACCGACCGGTTTTGTTCGTTTTTACGTCAAAAAATGAAAACTAGTACATTATTTTATAGATTTCTTTTTTACATTAACCAAATTTTTACCCCTTTTTCATTTCACCAAAAGAGAACCAGACCAAAAAATCTGAACCGAACCAAAAAAATAAAAATTATTTTACAATATTTTTTTTTAATTTAAATTCAGTTTAATTTTGACTTAATGTTTTAGCCTTAGAAAATCTAAAGCGAAGCATACTAAAAGTTTTTAAAGATATTCTAAACGTTTTTTAAATAATTTAGTTTTTCTCAGTTATTTTGTTTTTTTTTTTTTATATTCAATCAGTTTTTTGTTTTCTTCTAACCCCTACTTTATTGGATGCCTAAGGTGTCAAATCCTTAATCTATGTTAATAAAATAAATAATTAGACATTGAAATATTTAATATGCAGAAGGGCAGGCCATTGACGATCTTTTTCCAGGCCAGGTGGTGGTGGTGGTGCCAATCTGCTTGTCACCACTCACAGCACATAATTAGACCCACCCAGTTATATAGCACTTGTATGAATGGGGGATTTCCCTTTTTTCACATCACATGGTTTCTTCTTATGATGATTTACGCGCCATGCAGTCGAGATAATCGCACCCCTAATTATTATAATCTCTTGTTTAGTACGACACAAGTATCTAATAATCCAAACATATTTTATATTTTCTTTAAAACTATGACAAAATCCAATTTACACGAATTGAATTTTAAATTATTCAAAACATTGTCAATTTAAATAAAAAAAAGTAGTTGGTTTCTTTTTAAAAACTCAAATCAAATTTTAAATTATTCATAATATTGTGATTATTTGGGTGTTTGATTGATCTTCTTTTTTAAATTGCTTTTTCGTTCAAAAACATATCAAAATGATATTTTAAAAAATATTATTTTTGATATCAATACATGAAAATAATTTAAAAATATCAGTATATGAAAATAATCTAAAAACATAAAAAAAATAATTTAAAATAATTTTTTTGTTAACACTTTTAAAATATAATTACAAACATGGCGATTGGCTTGTCAAGTGAGGTCTCTTGATCTAACCAACCGCAAAGTAAATTTAATAGCATTGATGCAAATATATCAAAACTCATGCAAAAAAGCATGAAGGTGGTTTAATAGTTAATTACGACTATTTATTTAAAAATATATTAAAATATTATGCTTTAAAAGGAATTTTGATATCATTGTATTGAAAATAATATGAAATAAAAAAAAATTTAATTAGAAAAACACAAATAATTTAATTTAACAAAAATATTTTTTTAAAATACAAAAATAGAAATATGAAATTTACGCCGCCAATGCAATAAATAAGTTTGCAAGAAGAACATGAGAACGATAAAAAACCAACATCCTCAACAGCAACAATAAATAAACTAAACTAAACTAGCAGCTGCAACATAAACAGTCAAACAGAGCCATGGGGCATGTTAGCCCTACAGCATGGAGTATCTACTTTTGCTACACCCACCTCTCTCTCTCTCACGTGACTTGGAAAAATTTCTGCCTGCAAAGGAAAGGAAATTATTATTATAATGGAGAAACATAAACAAAAAAAAGGGCCCATCTCTTCTCTCCTGTTGGTCGTCTCTGTATATCTATGCGCTGTGGTTTGTCGTGGACCCCCATCAATCAGGAGTGGGAGGGGGAAATAGTGTGGAAGTACTGTGGCTATAATGGGTACCAGCTCATTTTCCCTTTTCTTTCTTCTTTCTTTTCCTCCATGAACAGAACAAGAGGTCCTTGTCTTGGACAGTGTCTGATATACTCAATTTAATATAATGGCCCAAAAAATATTGCAAAAGAAGAGAGAAAGAAATTGGGTCCTACACACAATGATGGGTCCTACACGTAACCATGGATTTTGGGGGACTGCCTGAAAACTCAATAAGAAACGTGGTTTCCATCCACATTTCAGTGTTAAGCTCTCCCACTACTTTGTTTTAGTTGAGGTTCTCATTTTTTCTCCCTCTAAAAACAGTTGAGGGCACAACACATTTTTTGTTTCTTTTTAGTTAAAGGGGTTTATATTGTTTTTTAGAACCTTGTGTTAGTGCCAGTGGTTTCTTCCCTTTCTTTTGTGTGTTCCTTACATGTTTCATTGGTTGCTTGTTCATTTTTGAAGATAAGCTAAAAAATCCAAGTCCTTGGCTTTCTTGGGAATCAGAGTGTGATTGGTTCCTGGATCCGTTTCATTTGGTAAGCAACAAAGTTGGTCACTTGCTTGATATATATTTTCTTTCCCCACTATATATGCACCACTAGTTAAAGTTTGCTACATTCTTGGTGTTTGCTTATGCATTCTTTGAAGTTACTATTTTGTTGGCTGGATTTGTGATTTTGATTGCTTATGGGGTTGTGGATTTATTCTTGGAAAGGTGGTAAATGAAGAGAAATATTAGTTTTCTTTTTCTGGTTCTAGTGATTTCTTTCAACCATTTTAAGGTTTTCTTTCCATATTAAAATTTGGAGTAAAGTTAAATTAAAAGGAAAAAAAAAAGTTGGGTTGAGGAGAGTAGAGTTGAAATGAAGTTAGCTTGCTTGATAGAGCGGGCCTTGTGTGCAATTATAAATTTTCTTGAACGCCTGTATATGATCCGTGAACTTGTTCTTCCTCTCTTTATCACCCTGTTGGATCCATGTTCAATTAATTTCATGTAACATTGCGGAAGATGCAGTTTGTGTTTTTCCTCCTTGTATATATCACTCTCTCTTCATTTCTTTATTTTTCGATGTAATTCCCATTTGCAAATTGCAGCTTGGTTTTCTACTTCCATAAGAATCAATATCATAATTATGGAGTCTTACAGAAAACTAATTGTTTACTGTTATAACTCTTGTATTGATTGTTACCTTGACATGGCTAATTGTCACAAGATATCTTGTTTTGCCTTAATTTCCTGTTTGAGGTAAGAAAAAAGTAAAGTGACATCAAGAAAGGAAAGTACTTTGATAGTGGCATTGTGGCAGAAAAGTGAAAGCTTCGAGATTTACTCAATTAAATGCAATATATTCGAGCCAGCATGGATGCCCATGGCTTGCCTTTTTCATTGTGCTCTCCCCATCAAGTTTTTGACAGCCACTATTGATTTTGTTTTCTTACTTTTTATTTGTTTTTTCCTAATAATTGTAATTTTTTCGGAGATTCTGATGTGAAATATCTGAATAATATCTTTCTTCTCATGCATGCTTCTTTTTGCAATGTGCTGATGGTAGCCGTTCAAATTGCTTTTCAGATTCCTTTGGGATATGACTTTGGCAATAAGAGGCTTATTTGATATGCTGGAGCTTTCCAATTTATATCAATTAGTTGGAGACAGAAGATTGAAAACTAAAGTTGTTTGCCATTATTGTGCTTTGTTAGATTCGAGGCTCAAGATGGATGATACATTTGCCAATGCTCAAAAAGATGGTCAGGGTAAAGAGGATTCATTGCATAGCTTAAGCCATGATAGAGAATTATCTGGTGACCAAGAACTGGATTATTCCCAATCAAAATCTAGGAGGTTGATAAGAAGGGTAAATTCACATCAGTATCTGCTTTTAAAAGTTAAGCAACTGCAACGCAGTAAAAGTTGCATCAAAGATTCGTTCCTCCGAAGCATTCATGTCTTAGACAGTTGGATTCCAAAGCATATAATAACAATAGATGAGAAATATCTTCGTCGTTGCCTAGAATTCATACATGCCAGTACTTCTCAAGCAGTTCCATGCAATGATTCTATGTACTTGGATTGGGGAAACAGGGGTTTTTTCTCTGATGGCCTGGATATAGCTAAAATTGGGAATCAAAATACATGTAGTTTGGCTGGGTTTGATTTTGACTGTCAATTAGCCGGGACCGGGAGTGTAGTCATTAGCCCTGCAGAACAGTGGATTGCTGGTTCAATTATGGGTAGCAAGAGCATGGTGAATATACTGAAGAGTCCTTTATTGCGTAGATATGGTGCATATGATGGTGATGGCAATTTTGAGAAAGTGATTTCCAGTGATGTTAAAGGATCAATATGTTATGATTTTATGGACTCTCCTGGTGGATTAAGTAGTTATTCATCACACAAGCCCGATAACAGAGCACAAATTCCAGGAAGCCATAAATATGAATCAGAGAGTTTGCACAAAAGGTTTGTTTCTATGGCGAGTACAAACTCCACCTCTTCTGATCAGTCCTCTTCCTCTCCCTCTGCTGCTGTTACTCGGGGGACTCTCCAATACATGTGGAAGGGGGGGAACCCACGTTTCATCTTCTCTTTAGATGATCAGAAGGTGGTCTACGTGGCCAACTTTTATAATGTTGATTCAGCAGATGATAAGGCTCTAGAGTACATATATTTATTCCATTCTAGAAAAGGTGGCCAAGAGGAACATATGAATCATGATAAAGAGTCTCGCCTTGTAGGTCAGATGAAAGTGTCAACTTCTTTTGCTCTTTGCCCAAACAATTGTAGAATAATGGAGAGAGAATTTGTTTTGTTCGGTTGTTATGAAAATTCAGTGGGAGAGTTGCAAAGTTCAAGCCATGACCCCAGGAAGAACAAGGGATTGTCAAGCAGGGTGGTGGAAGTGTTCAGGACCAACAACTCAATCAAGAAGAGAACTAACTCCAGATTTGATGGATCTGTCGGTGCAATACTGGAGAATTCTTCTTGGGAGCCTATTCAACAGAGAGACAACAACATGGACGCACTTAGTGGGGCCAATCTTTTAGAAAATCATCTTCCACCAAATCTTGAATTGGCAGCCATTTTAGTGAGAGATCATCTTCCTGAAAAGCGTCCAGAGAAGGCTGGGGGTTGGGGTTTGAATTTTCTCAAGAACGAGGCTGTAACGCAAGCGAAAGACACAATGAAATCCTCAGTACTTTCTGCCTGTTGTGCCCAAGATACCAGTGATTGCTCGACAAGCATCGATATTCTCATTCCAGCTGGTCTTCATGGAGGTCCAAGGACCAGAAATGGTGGTCCTTCCAGTCTTATTGATAGATGGAGATCAGGTGGTTACTGTGATTGTGGTGGTTGGGACCTAGGGTGTCCATTAACAGTACTCAAAAGCAGATCAGACAACAAAGAGTTTTCATACTCAGCAGATATGCAGGGGGAGTGCAAGTTAATTAATTTGTTCATACAGGTGAGCCACTCTCTATGTAAGCTTTATCCATTAATTCTTAAGGTGGCCATCGCTAGTGGTGTCTCAAAGTACAAAAAGAACAGCAATGGATATAATTTTCCTTTTTTTTTCCCTTTCAAAACTTGTAGTTTCTCCGTTTCTTCTCTGTTATATGAGTATTAATGTAAGCACGACTCAACTCCTATTTTGCAGGGTTCAGAGAATGGTGCTCCCCCCTTGAGGATGGTGAATGTCCATGATGGTTTTTATTCTGTGCATTTTAATTCAACATTGTCAGCTCTGCAGTCTTTCTCAATAGCAGTGGCATTTATCCATAGCCAAAAAGTCCCGCGCTCCAACCAAAATATGTACAGGAGTTAAAGTAGGAATATTCATGGTTCAGCTTGATGTAGTTGTAACTCTCTTACTGTACCAGTGCTTCGTAAGTCAAAATTTACAGTAATTATACATGAAGTAGATGGTTAATTTTGTAAGTTTTTGTTTTCATTTTGCTAGTATTTTAGCGTTGGACTTTTTTCAAAAGTAAGTTTGTTCTTGCTAGCGTTTGGGATTGGTTATCCTTTGATTTTCAGACAAGAATATCATGTAACCTCTATGCTATGATTGATTGTACAATTATTTTTATGAAAAGATGAATGATTTTTTTCTAAGAAGAATTATAACTACATGCCCATCAGCTTATGGATCACAAATTTATGTAATGCACTGCAAATCAGTGGGAACTGGAATTCAAGCATAAGAAGAATTAATATGAAATTTATTTTCTGTGACAGATCTTACATTTGTAGTTTGGATAGGATAGGGTTGTGATTATTTTCCTTTTCTTTCTAATTTAGTTCTCTACACATCATGGTACCTTTAAGATAATAGAAAGTGAACATCCTATTGAGCGTGCAGCACTTAATTGATGTAAATGTTGGTTTCACTGTAGTTCAATATTATATTGTATTTGATAATCTGAAAGGATTTTGGTGCATTTGTCTATCACATGCACATCTCAAGGGTGGATGGAGGGCATGTGCTTCTTAAATGGCATAAGTCACATTGCTCCTCAAGAGCGCAAGTTAAGCAGTCGAAGTTATTGATTTTCAAGTGGAAATATCTGAGATCCTTTTGTGGCTCATGATGCTTCATATTACTGCATGGTTCCCAATCATGAATCTAAACCTGTCAATATGTGGATTGCAGGCCTCTTTCATTTCAACTTTGGAGGTAATGTGAACTCCAGCTGTCGCTATTTTGCACTGGTTATTTTAGTTAAGAGCATTTCTCTGCTTAATCATATACACACATTAAATGTATGTCCTAAGGGGCTAATTTGGTATATGAATAACTACCAGTTATACCGCTAAAATGGTAGATACTGCAGTTTCCATTAAGCTTTGTTATAGTTACTTTGTGTTTATTTATATTGCCTTGCTGTGCTAACATACATCAGCAACTTTTTAAACTGTCCTTTGGGGACACTTTAAAAAATCTTTACATTTCAAGCAGCGAATTTTGAACAACATCATGTTTAGCATGCAGTATCACCCATCAGGCATGCGTTCACATTCAGGAGTCATGTTTTCTGTAAAAGTTTTAGATATATATTGTAAGGATCAATTTTGGCATTTCCTGGTAAGATCATGATATTGAATTCCCACAAGCACATCCTCGTGTTTTATTTTTTTTAAGATATTCTTCTCACTGTTAGTATGAGCAGGTCATTCTAAAACCCGTGTTGCTTTGAGAGAAATGGGAAAGTTCAGTTTCAACTTTTCTTATATGTGTTTATGCAGTTGGTTCATCTTCAACCAGGCTTCGTTTTTATGTAGCCTTGGGTTGGTTGACTTGGTCAGTTCTGCTTTGAAGGTTCGATACCTCAAGGTAAGCTTAAACTCTTCCCTGCTTTTTCTTTCACAGTCTGTTTCCAGTATTATCAAGTCTAGTCCATGTAATCAAAGGATAACAGGAAGTATGTTTCATCATGTATAATGAAAAATGCAAAATATAGTATCCTTTGCCTCAGATGTTTCCAGAACAAACTTGAGGAGTAGGCTTGGCTGATCTCAAAAGCTGGTGAGAAGTGGTACATGGTTAGAGCTTAAAGATTCTGTTTCACTCGTTTAATGATCTTCTATTATTATATCTCCACATTGTGCTCTTTTTTCAGAATGATCTAGGCAGTTTACATATTTTGTCGATTCTCTGTGGATGGGAGACTTGTTTCTCTGCTTCTATAATGTGGCAGGTGATTTTTTGACACATTCCATGGTCCTTCAGTGCCTCAAGTTGAGTTTATCAGTAGTCCACTAAAGAGCCGGACAAGTTCTTGCTTTTGTTGACCATCACAAGCCATGTGGGTGCGCACTTTTAAAATATGATACATCCTGCTATGTTATAATTTATGGAGAGTTGTTTCTAGCAACAATCTTTCCATTGCACAGACACCCTATAATGGACGACAGTGACATGCTGTGTCTTTTAGCATTGAAAGCAGCTCCCCTGACCTTTTCATCTGCCCTTGTTAGCTTCTGGAAAAGAAGGTAGCGCTTAGAATCAGGAAAGAAAGTAGTAGGTAGGAGATTTTGGAGCCCCTTATCCATTAATTAACCACTTTAACTGTTATGCCTAAAACAGGATTTGACTCTTTTCTTTTGTCATTTGTTTCAGACACTATTATAGATAAACTGCACAACATTATATGATATATAACTTGGAATTGTTCCATGAAGTTGAATTATTTTTTTTGGTATGTAGGTTTCCTGGACCAGCTTGCGCGCACAAGACTACATCCCTACACCCCGAACAAGGCTTTCAATAACAGGGTGTAAGTACGGAGCAGACTCGAACCCGAGACCTGGAAGGGAGCAAACCCAAGACCTCAAACGGCATCCACTTTGCCAACTCCTCAAGGTTCAAGAAGTTGAGTTGATCATGGGTGATCTGTGTACAAGCAGGCTCACATTGGTTACTGGAACAATGGAGTACATGTTTTTGAATTCCTTATTCCTTATAGGTCATAATCACATAACGATGCTTTGTATTCAGCCAGACCTGAGGATTTAGTAGCTAAATGGATGTTCTGCCAGGCTATTCTCAAGTTTGTCTGTAACTCTTGTCCACTTGAACGATTCTATTTTGATGCAGGGGGGATTGCACGTCAGATCATCACAATCAAGGCTCCGTCTTGTAAGCTGGCATTGAAACAGGGAAAACAAACTTATAGTGATCAGGCATTAATGTACAATCAGATCTCACATGGTTCTGGCCTCTTGCTAGAGTTTTTGTCGGAGATGTAAGAAAACGATCATATCCAAAGCAGAGAACTGCTACATATTATATCTGCAGTGTCTTTTCCCGGTCGTGGTAAAATGGCCCCAGAAATTGTCATCTACAATTTAGGTTCAAGTATTCGAAATTGCTCCTAACTAGCATTGCTAGGCCACAGCGTGGATGATGCGGGACACTAAATAATTCGAATTAAAACAAGAAAAGAAAGAAGTAAAGAAGAGAGAAAAAGGAATTGAAGATTTACAAGTCTTGCAATATTTTCAATATTCATCAAAAGTTTTCTTATTACAAAATGATAGAGGTAGTAAATTCTAAAACATTCTATTATTGGGCTTGACTCATCAAATCAAAATATTTAACATAAATTATTTCAAATAAATAAAATAACAATGAAATGGGTTTAAATGAGCATAGTCTTCCAACCAAAACATGAGAAACTTAGTCATTATACGTGGTTTTCATCCATATACTTGTATAGTTTGCGGTAGTTTCTGTGTCTCCACCAGTGGAGTTCATGTCCGAGATCCTGCGCAGCTTTCTAGATCATCCATTCCACTACGTGCGTCTTATGACTAGTGAAAACACAATCATTAAAGCTAGATCATTCTTTCCATTGCATAAGTTATGGATTATCCCTGCATCTGATAAATTGTACTTGTGTCTTCCAAGAACACGTTGTTAAAGTTGTTAGGATTTACTTTATTTGTTTTCTGTTAATAAATCCTATTAACTAGGAATCATAGCTGTGAATCACAGCTGTTAGGATGATCAAGTCAACAAGCCTGTTATTGTTGAGTTGATCGAGTCAGTGGGTCTGCTGCTATTGTTTAGCTGATTTTTCTGAGAATTAGTTGCAATGTAAGGCTATTTATAAAGCCAGTTTATCTTCAAATAAAATGCAAGTTGATACGGTTCAGTTTACTTGTTAAAACAATATGATAATCATCATTTGGTATCAGAGCTTGTAAACGAGGCCTTATTATCTGAAGCAACAGTCTTCTATAAACACTAGAAATGACATTTGAGGGAAACACGAGTGGCTATGTACAACCAGCAATTCCAAGGCTTGATGGTTATTATAATCATTGGAGCATGCTGATGGAGAACTTTCTCAAATCAAAGGAATATTGGGGACTCATTGAGGAAGGAATTCCCGAAGCAAGAGAAGGCACAATTCTGACTGAGGCACAGTCAAAGGCGATATCAGACCTGAAGTTGAAGGATCTGAAGGCAAAGAATTTCTTATTTCAAGCAATAGATCGAACTGTTCTTGAGACTCTTCTCAAGAAGGACACTTCTAAAGACATATGGGACTCCTTGAAGAAGAAGTATCAAGGCACCAGTAGAGTTAAACGTGCCCAGTTGCAGGCTCTTCGTAAAGAGTTCGAAATGCTGCACATGAAAGCTGGAGAATCTGTTAATGAGTATTTTGCAAGAATACTGACTATTGCAAATCAGATGAAAATGCATGGTGAGAAGCTAGAAGATGTGACCATCATAGAGAAAATTCTACACTTTATGACTTCTAGGTTTGATTATGTGGTATGCTCAATAGAAGAATCTAATGACATTGATACTATGTCAGTAGATGAGCTACAAAGCTCACTAATTGTGCATGAACAACGCATGACTAAACACATTGAGCAAGAGCAAGCTCTTAATGTGACTTATGCTGTAAGATCCTTTGGAGGAGGCAGAGGTCGTGGAAGTTTCAGAGGAAGAGGACATGGACAAGGTCGTGGCCCTAGAGAAGGAAACTTTGGCAAAGCATTTATTGAATGCTACAATTGCCATAAGACTGGTCACTTTCAATGGGAGTGTCCCCATAAAAGGGAAGAAAAGCAAACATTGCTGAGATAGAAGAAGAAGAAGAAGAGATGTTGTTGATGGCTTACACAGAGAACAAGCTAGCTGGAAATGGAGCAGTGACAAACTTTGCTGAAGAAGAGGAGGAAATGCTATTGATGGCCTACACAGAGAACAATGGAGCAGTGGCAAGCTTTGCTGAAGAAGAAGAGATGCTATTGATGACCTACACAGTGAACAATGGAGCAGTGACAACCTTTACTGAAGAAGAAGAAGAAGAAGAGATGTTATTGATGGTCTACACAGAGAACATGCCAGTTGAAAATGGAGTAATGTGGTATCTTGACTCTAGATGCAGCAATCACATGACAGGAAACAAAAGCCTCTTCTATGTCCTAGATGAAGATTTTCGAGAAAAGGTCAAGCTTGGAAACGATTCTAGCATGAGTGTTATGGGAAAATGAAGTGTTCAAATGCTGGTAAACAACATGATGCAGAACTTAGGTGATGTATTTTATATACCAGAACTTAAAAGCAATCTGATCAACCTAGGACAACTGCAAGAAGTAGGTTGTTCAATTATGTTCCAGAGAGGAAGGTGCGAAATCCATGATTCAAAAGGGGAATTAGTTGCTAATATCAAGATGTCTGGAAATCGAATGTTTCAACTTATAACTAAAGCTTCCGGAGATCAAACCCGTTTCCAGACATCTAGCCAAGATTTATCTTGGTTGTGGCACTACAGGTTTGGACACTTGAACTTCAGTGGACTCAAGACTCTGCAGAAAAAGGAAATGGTGAGAGGGCTTCCTCAGATCAATGCTCCCTCTCATGTATGTGAAGAATGTGTGATTGCAAAACAACATAGAGAATCATTTCCTAAGGAGAGTACTTGGAGAGAAAATCATATCCTACAGCTAGTGCACTCAGACATTTGTAGTCCTATGAATCCTACTTCCAACAGCCACAAAAGGTACTTCATAACCTTCACTGATGACTTTAGCAGAAAAACATGGGTGTATTTTCTAGTAGAAAAATCAGAAACTATTGAAGTATTTAAGAGGTTCAAAGCAAAGGTTGAGAAGGAGACAGAAAAACTTATTCAATGTCTTCGAACAGATCGAGGTGGAGAGTATACATCCAATGAGTTTGTAGATGTATGTGAAAGCAATGGAATCAAGAGACAACTGACTGCTGCGTACACACCACAACAAAATGGTGTATCAGAAAGGAGAAACAGAACCATTATGAATATGGTATGAAGTTTACTAGCAAGCAAGAACATGCCTAAAGCTTTTTGGCTTGAGGCAGTCAAATGGAGTGTGTATGTTCTCAATCGAAGTCCAACATTTTCTGTGAAGAATATGACGCTAGAAAAAGCTTGGTAAGATCAAAAACCAACTGTTAGTCACTTCAGAATATTTGGATGTGTGGCATATGCACATAATCCAGATCCAAAGAGAATGAAACTTGATGATAAGGGAGAAAAATGTGTACTGCTTGGTGTGAGTGAAGAATCCAAGGCTTACCGTCTTTACAATCCTATAACAAAAAGGATTTGTATTTCTAGAGATGTGGTGTTTGGTGAACACAACAACTATGGTTGGGAAAGCACTGACAAAGGAAATCCAATGGCTCTTGAACTTGCAGACAATGAAAAAGCTGACGCTAAAGAGGATGCACACAATGGTGAGGGAGAATCTTATGAATCAGGTAGTATGGATCAAGTCACCGAGACATCACTACCTGAGGCATCTGAAACTCCTATACAAAACATGCACAGATCAAGGAGAAAACCAACTTGGATGAATGATTATACAAGTGGTGAAGAACTTCCTGATGAAGACTCATTGGCTCATCTTGCTTTATTTGCAGAGAGTGATCCGATTACTTTTGATGAGGCAATTAAAGATTCAAAATGGAGAAAGGCTATGGATGCAGAAATTGAAGCTATTGAAAGAAACCACACATGGGAGCTAGCTGAGTTGCCTAAAGGAGAAAAAACAGTGGGAGTCAAGTGGATTTACAGAACAAAGTTAAATGAAAGACGAGAAGTAGACAAGTTCAAAGCTCATTTAGTTTCTAAAGGATATACTCAAAGGTATGTAATTGATTATTCTAAAGTGTTTGCTCCAGTAGCAAGACATGACACAATTAGAATGATTATTTCTGTAGTTTCTATGAATGAGTGGAATGTTTTTTAACTGGACGTGAAATCTGCGTTTTTGCATGGAGAACTTGTGGAACAAGTATTCATAGATCAACCACCAGGCTATATAAAGAAAGGAAGCAAGGGTATGGTTTATAAGCTGAAAAAAGCTCTTTATGGGTTGAAACAAGCCCCAAGAGCTTGGTATAACCGCATTGACAATTATTTCAGCAAGGCACGCTTTCATAAGTGTCCCTATAAGCACACACTCTACATCAAAACTGGAGGAGGAGGTAATCTTTTAATTGTATGTTTATATGTGGATGACTTAATATTCGCTGGCAATGATGAAGATATGTTTAAAGCATTTAAACAGTCCATGATGAAAGAATTTGAGATAACTGATTTGGGAAAGATGAAATTCTTTCTTGGTATAGAAGTAACTCAATCTGCAGGTGGTATCTTTATCTCTCAAAAGAAATTTGCTCGTGAATTTTGGAAGAGGTGAAGCACACACAACAAGGTTCGATTATGTTGTTCTGTGACAATGACTCAACAATTAAACTGTCAAAAAATCCAGTCTTGCATGGAAGAAGCAAACACATTGATGTGAGATGTCACTTTCTTTGTTATCTCACCAAAGAAGGCAAGGTGGAACTAGTTCATTGCAGAAGTGCTGAGCAAATTGCAGACATTCTAACTAAACCTTTGAAGGCTGAATCTTTCGTGAAGCTGAGAGCATGGTAGTCAAACTCGCGAGTCAACCGCAAACTCGTACGAGTTTGCGAGTTGGCTCAGGAAACCTGGTTGGACTGGAAGAAAAACTGAAACCGGTCAAACTCGGTCAAAATCAGGTTGACTCGTGAAATCGGACCGGATCGGTCCGATTTCACGATCTCAGCTGCTCGGCCTTCGCAGCTTCGCTTCACTCTTCGTTCATTTCAATTTTCATTCGTTCATTTCAATTTTCACAGAGACATAGACCCGTTTTCTTCTTCCCCAAACGAAAAAAACATTTGCCCTAAATCGTGTCTTCTCTTCCCCAAATCGTGTCTTCAGTTCACAGACCCGTTCTCTTCTTCCCCAAACGAAAAAAACATTTGCCCTAAATCGTGTCTTCACTTCCCCAAATCGTTTCTTCATTTCACAGACCCGTTCTCTTCCCCCAAATCGTTTCTTCTCTTCCCCAGATCATCCTCTCCTCTCAAGTCTCATCTCTCAAATCGTCTTCTCGGTTTCTGGAGAAGAGCTGTCGGACTTCCCCAAATTTGGCTATCTTTGTTGCCAGTACAGTCATCACCGTCGCCATTCAAGGTTAGTGCAACTGCAAGCTTGATCTTTGAATGTTATATGTCCCTGCAAATTATGAGAAAATATGATGAAATTGAAAACAGTGTGCTTGATTTGGTGTTGATGGTATGGAAACAAAATATGATGAAATTGAAAACAGGTCATGTCCCTGTAAAATCAGAACAAAGTTTGGAATGTTTAGCTTCGTAGATAATATTATCCTTGGTCCTTTTGTTCTGCACAATTCTGTTTTCAAGGTTTAACTCTCATTCATTAGTTATGTTATGTTTTATTTCTCATTTCATGGTTATTGTGTTTGATTAGTTGTTTATTTGTTATCCATTATCGCCCTGTGGTTTGGTGTGTTGTGTTCTGCACAATTTTTTTACGGGTGCTCTTAACAGTCTTATCTCTATAGTTTGTTGGGAAATAATTTGTGTCATCACCATATTGTTTGATGGCTATGTGAAATTTGCCCTAGCTTTCTGATGAAGTTCACTCAAATTATGAATACATGGTGTGTTTGCAATAAGAATTTGCATAAAAAGTATGTTGTGATGTGTAATTTGAAAATGAATGATAAGGACAAAAGGCAAGTCATTGATTTTGATGACGTTGTAGATGATCTTCCATCTGATGATGAATGGGTGACTGAAAGAGAAGGACACGGTGGTTCATCGAACATTAATTTACTTCAAACTATTGATAGTGCAACACGACGACAAAATGGAACAGAAGACGATAGTGATGAAGATAATTTTAATGGTGTTGAGATGAGTACTGAAGCCATTGAAGATTATTTTGAAACTTTGCATTCAAGGAGTTTAGAGTTCAATAATGTTGGAGCTCAATCTCGTACTAGCAATATCGCTGTTAGAACCGGTAGTACTAGTAATCTTTTTCATTGTGATGCTATTAATGCAATTCCTGGACATAATGAGGGGGGTGAAATTGAAGCTGGTTTTAGTTTACATTGTACGCCAGCTGAAGATTTGTTTTAAATTTGTTAGTTTTTAACTTATGAACTTTTAGGGACATAATTATTTTGTAATGTGTTTTGAAGTTATTTTACATCATGTATGAACTTAAACTAATTAAGTTTTATGTCTATAATTATGCTATTTTGTATTCAGAAATATTTTACATACGATTTTACAATTTTTCTTCTCACACGATTTTAGCTGTGATTTTATGATTTTTGTACGGACAAATTCGGGTACGATCTTACGATTTTACGATCCGATTTTTTGGAGCCCTTTCCGATTCGTGTCAAAATCTCGATTTTGACAACCTTGGCCGAGAGCATTACTTGGCATGTGTTCTTCTGTTGAAATAAACTGATTGCTTATAAGCATACAGTTTAAGGGAGAATGTTAAAGTTGTTAGGATTTACTTTATTTGTTTTCTGTTAATAAATCCTATTAACTAGGAATCACAGCTGTGAATTACAGCTATTAGGATGATAAAGTCAGCAAGCCTGTTATTTTTGAGTTGATCGAGTCAGTGGGTTTGTTGCTTTTATTTAGCTAATTTTTCTGAGAATTAGTTGCAATGTAAGGCTATTTATAAAGCTAGTTTATCTTCAAATAAAATGCAAGTTGATACGATTCAGTTTACTTGTTAAAACAATATGATAATCATCACACGTTGCCTCAGGTTAAACAATGCCATCCAAACATAAAGAAGGTTTCGGGTAGTCGAATGATGAGGGGCATGTCAAGGCATCGGGGCCAAATTTCATTTCTTGAAATAAAAAAAGAATGGACTTCTGATCCACCAGGCTTTTCCAGTCAACTTCTTAGTTCTCACGCATATCATGTTAGAGGCGCTATATTTTTAAGAGCATATTTATATAGGAAGATTTTTTTGAAAAAAAATATTTTTTTTGCGTTGTTTTAAAATATAAAATGACCAATAAGGATTGTAGTATACGAAAAGTATTTTAATAAATATATTTAATTTATATCAAGTCATTTATAAGACTTTAACCAAATTGTTTATTACTTTTTTATTTTTAAATAAAATTTTAATATTATCATCTCTTAAAACTAAAAACAAGCATTTTTTTTTAAATTATCAAATTCGGCTTTAAAGAAGGAAATCAAAACAGTTAATGGGCTTTATTTGGACAGGGCTTAGTTTGCAAATTACAAGTTTGGGTATGTCTCGGTGTTTCGCGAGGAGTAGTGGTAGAAAAAGGAACGCAGGCCCATTGTTTGCCGGCCCATGAATTTGAAATTGGGTACATACGATTTCATGAGGCCCCTTGTACAATCTCGGTATTAAACAAAATAGACAAGGATATAACCGGAAATATAAGAACACCAAAACAAAAACCCTACTCTTAGAGATCCGTCTATATAAAGCCTCCAAACCCTAGCAGCACTCTTCGTGTTCCTTCAGCAGTCGAAAATGTCGAAGCGAGGTTAGCTCTCTCTCCTCCCTCCATCTTTCTGTTCATCATATTTTCCTTTCTGATCTATAACGAAACACAGTATAATCATCACAAATCTCTTGTTTTCTGCCTACTTACAGTTAGATCCCTAACACTGCTTCTGTTGTTGTTGTTGGCTTGAATAAAAATACAGGTCGCGGAGGATCAGCTGGTAACAAGTTCAGGATGTCACTGGGTCTGCCAGTGGCAGCAACAGTGAACTGTGCTGATAACACTGGTGCTAAGAATCTTTACATCATCTCCGTTAAGGGAATCAAGGGTCGTTTGAACCGTTTACCTTCTGCTTGCGTTGGTGATATGGTTATGGCCACTGTCAAGAAGGGGAAGCCTGATCTCAGGAAGAAGGTCATGCCTGCTGTCATTGTTAGGCAGCGCAAGCCTTGGCGCCGAAAGGACGGTGTTTTCATGTACTTCGAAGGTCATTATCTTCCCTCTGTTATTCTATTTTAGTCTCGCTATTTCTAGTTTTATTTCCTGTCAGGTGTTTAATCACAGCACTATGTTAATCTTTTATTAATAATAGGTTGTTTATCGTTAGTCTATCATCTTGATATATGCTGTTATATAATCATCTCCCATACTAGAGACCCAAGATATAATCATTGTCTTCCATTTTAGTAGTATCGCTTTTAGGGCTTTTTTCGTATATTTGTGTTCTTTGTTCTTGCATGCTAGTCGTCATCTGTGTTCTTGTATGCTAATCCTCATCTGGGAAATAGCGCATTTATAAAAAAAAACTCGGTTTAATCAACGTCTATTTTGGTTGTGCGAGTCTATTAGTGCAGCATAAAAAATCTCCTTGATTACGTTGCAGTGGAATTATTTTTAGTATCATGGAGTAATATGCATAATCAATTTGTTGCATAAGTGAAACTGTTGAACCTTTGAATTCAAAGGTTGTGACAGGTACTGCTGCAGTAAATTACAAAAGAGATTTGATGTGCTGGTCACACTAATTCAAACTTGCTTGTTGTGACTGGCATTACGACTTTATTTGCCTAGTTTAATTTAGCGAGAAGTGTATCCTCTAGTGCTTTGATGTTTGTTTTTATATCCTTTATCATTGATGTATGATTTTAGCAGTTCTGTGAATAACATGGCATAATACATTCAGGGTTTGGATAGGCTAACATGACATGTTACCAGACATAAGTCAAGTATCCTTCTAAAAATTGTGGTTGATACAGTTACACGTCTGGTAAATTGATAGAGTCCATCGTTACAGATATAGCGACTTTCAATTTGCATATCTGCTCCATTTGGACCCGACATTTGTATCTTAAAATGTTGAAAATGTGCACTCTTATTTGTTTATTGATTGCTATTTGGAACATCTTCATTGTTTTTGGTGATGTAGCTATTTTGTGATATGGTGGTATATTGTATTCCATGTCAGTGAAATTCACTCGCCAAGTTATGATTTGAAAGCAATTTTTATGGCTGTTAGCTCTATAAATAACCATCTTTTAATGTTTCTGCAGATAATGCTGGTGTCATAGTGAACCCTAAAGGAGAAATGAAAGGTACAGCTAATACTTGAAACCCTTTGTTCTGTGCACCCTCTGGACCCCCAAGGCTGACACCATTTTTACAGGGTTTTGAGATGTAGAATATAACTTTCCTGATTTCTTTCCCGTTCTTATTTCCTGTTTTGCTCTTTCTTCCAGGCTCTGCTATTACTGGTCCAATTGGAAAGGAGTGTGCTGATCTTTGGCCAAGGATTGCAAGTGCAGCCAATGCCATCGTTTAAGAGCTTTAATTTGTCCGTTCATTTCATGTGGAACATACTGTCTGTTAGTCCTATTTGTTTTTGTAGTGATAATTTTAGCTGTTTTCATGAAAGCTTGACTAAATTATGATTGTGAGCTTTACTTTACATGCATTTATGAACTGCATGAAGTTTGTGCAAGAAAGATGGTATAATTTTCGTGTTGATTTCAAATTTTATGGGAACCCTTCATCTACAGTTCCAGCTCTATTAGTCCTATTTTCCTTAATCTCCTCCACGTTGCCTGCTGGATGTTTCTATTTTTACTAGGAAAAATCCCTCGTCGCTCAACGATTCTCATCACCAATTATATTACAAAGTTTACTATCCATTTTACCACACAGGTGTGACGTGGCGGTTTCCGTCGGGATAGATAACCCTTTAAATGTCTGTGCTGTTACTGCATCAGACTTATAACTTATGATGAACGAAGTCCGCTGCACGATGATATAAGAGATACTATAAAGCCTTTAAAATAGATGGATGAGATTTTGTCAACCAGTTGCATGATACGTACGCCATCAGCTTTGAAAGAATCATGTACTCACTCAACTCGCTATATTTCCTAGGAAGCAAATCAATGATCAGAATCCACCATGTGATCATCTCGCAGCTTTGTTTCTCCATTTTACTAGATGATTTCTCTGATCGATTTGGTGTTTGCAACTGGATGCAAGCGTGTCGTGCTGTCACATGGAATTGTCAAACCTCACGGTGTCGGAAACCTTTGATTTTTCTATCAATTGGCCTATCAGTTTTCCTTAATTTAGGGTTCTTGCCACCTCGGCCAGCATGTGAAAGCTGGGATCAAGTTAGTGGCTTGCGACTACCTGCTAAAAATCATGTGACCAGGTCACTGTTTCTTGATCCATCTCCATTTAAATATGTTAATTTACAGGCCACATCTTTATTCATATCATTACACTCGAGTCCTCCCGCGAAGATGGGGAGGCTTCTCGGCTTCTTGTTGTGTCTCTCGAGTTTTTTCATCAGTGCAACGTTTGCAGACTGGAATATCCTGAATCAAAGAACAGAGAGTGGGCTAAAGATTAGCCTGAAAAGCTATTGTGAAGGCTGGAGAATAAATGTTGAGCTGCATAACATCCAAGGCTTCGCAGTTGTGCCAGAAGAGTGTGTGTCATACATCGGCAAATATGTTACGTCAATCCAGTACAAGGTAGACTCCGAGAGGACAATTGAAGAATGCAGATTATATCTCAGCACCAGCTGCCCTTTGAAGAAAGATGGCAAAGACGCTTGGCTATTTGATATTGATGATACTCTGCTTTCTACTGTGCCTTACTTCAAGAAACATCATTTCGGGTAATCCATTTCTTCTTTCTGTTTCTTGCTTACAGCATTTGTAATGAATTCTCCATCATGAACTTGGCGGGCAGTCATCCCCTGTGATCTCGGCAGCCGATCTCGTGATCTCGGCAGCCAGTAAAACAGCCCTGTTGAGTCGCCATGTAATTGTGATTGAACTTTTTTGTTTTGAGCAGGGGAGAAAAATTGAACTTGACATTGCTAGAGGGATGGATGAGTCGGGGCAAGGCACCAGCCTTGGAGCACTCACTCAAGTTCTTTGACGAATTGAAATCCATGGGAGTTCAAATTTTCTTGGTTTCTTCAAGAAGGGAACATCTTAGATCAGCCACAACTGACAACCTTGTTGATGTTGGTTATCATGGTTGGACTCGTCTCATATTAAGGTAAACTCTCATTTCTGACCAATTATGTACTCTCCCGCCCTCACTTTCTCATGGTTTACGAGAATACCTGTGGCGGCTCGATGCAGGGGCCCAGATGATGAATTGAATGAGGTGCAGCAATACAAGGCCAACGTGAGAAAACAATTGATCTGCAATGGGTACCGCATTTGGGGAATAGTTGGAGACCAATACAGCAGCTTTGAGGGACTCCCAAGTGTTCGAAGGTCATTCAAACTTCCAAATCCGTTTTACTACGTTTCCTGAAGCATCGCCTAGGCTACTACCTTATTTTCTTTCAATTCCATCGTGTTTTTGTGGCTCCAAGAAACCTGTATCTGAAGCTTGCTTGCTTGTTTATTGGCAAACCCTGCCCTTCGGTATTCAAATGATTCTATCAAGCTAATTTTGAGTGTCTATCATTAGATTTTCACATAATTCTCAATGCGGGAAATGTTAGGACTCAAACCTGGTAGTGGTATGGGCCAAACAGTGCATTGATGTTTCCATATTATCTGCTAGAAGCAGCAAATACTCACTCTAGGAACTTGAGAACTTCACCAGCACCATGATGATATATTCAAACACGAATGAAGTGACTACATGAGCTTTTATTGAAAAACATACACAAAGCTTTGGTAGTTGATTGATTAGCAGTTCTAGACAAGCACCCGTGTTCATTTTATGCAGAAAGAAAAGGTCAACTCTCAATTTATTACACCAGTATTATCAGTCAAACAGAAAACTGTAGGTTCCTGATGTTTGCGTACTTGGTAGTACAGATCACCAACATCTCCTTAGCGCATCTTAGCTTTAGCGCCCGTGTTCATTTTGGCGCAATACTCAAATAAACTACCATCAAAACATCTTCTTATAGCTTCTTTAGACAGGAATCCTTCTTCATCCTTTGCGAGAACATAGAGAAGGCCCCATTCTAACTTAGATGCACACCTGCAAGCCATTGCTCAATCACATCAGCGTAGTTTCAAAAAATTTAAGTATAAAGAGTTGGAAAACAGACAGGAGGCTGGAAATAACCATCCAAAAATATCAAAGGCATTCCGTTGTCCCTCGGTCAATGTCCAGAGTTCTCGAAGTGATATCTTGTCTGGCATTGTTTTAGCATACTTGCTGAAAATGCTCTCGAAATTCACCGGCATGTATCTGCAAAGGTACTGGATAATCATGGCAGTAGAAT
The DNA here is from genome assembly GCA_029228465.1 of Salix viminalis. Lineage (NCBI taxonomy): Eukaryota > Viridiplantae > Streptophyta > Magnoliopsida > Malpighiales > Salicaceae > Salix > Salix viminalis. Next base: position 12,062,695 of record CM055435.1, read on the forward strand.
TTTAATCTTTAAGCATGAACTAGAAACAGTTCATGTGTTAAAATCTCTACCTTCCTTCTGTGTCATAGGTTCCAGAGGCACTTCCATGCTTGGCCTTGTGTATGTTGTGTATGTGTATCGGAAAAAAGGGAGATGGGAGCCATCCCTGAAACAAATTTTATGCTTTATGATAAGCAGTTTCCTAACTCCACACTAGAAGATAAAAATCCGCATAGATCTTGAAACAGATTACAAACTTAAACAGATAATGAGAGCGCCACAATTTACAGAATATAAAAAAAAAATTTCGACTCTACAACATGAATCTGATCCTTCATTGTAAGTGTCTTTAGATAGCAGAAACAAAGCTGAGTTTACTTACAGGAAGAGTAACATAGCTCATAGCTCCGTTGATGAAAACAGCGACCATAAGAGAGACAATTATATTGAAACCAATTGCACGCAATCCTGTGTTTTGTTGGGGATAGGGTGAAGATGATCAAAGGAGAAGGCAAATGCAAGTTAGATGTGAAGAATAAATAACAACAAAGGTGTATTTCATGATTCGGAAAGCGGCACAACATAGAAAAATTTCCGTTTTCTTTCTTTCATTCTCTCTTTTAGGAAACAACATATGTAGAGTGAAAATATAATCTGGGATGATGAAAAAAATCATTTATTGTTTTACCAGTGTAAGTCTCCCAAGGGTAAACTATTCCATTGTCGTCTTGGTCAAAAAAGGCTACATGTTGCTGAAGGACACTCCATCCGTGATGCTTATGTCCTGGTGTTCCATGAGGATTTTCTGTATCAGGAGCTTGCAAACCTCTTGCCATATCTGTTTTCAAACCAAAGAAAAGATCAAAAGTTTCATTCAGAAACCAAATAATAGTTTGCGGATTTACTCACTGGAAGAAGCATAGCATTTTCCCCTTCTTATTTCTTCTACCAGTGAATTCAGCTAATAACTTCATTTACTTTCCCCCATTTTGAACTATTGTCCATTGCCCAAAACTGGCCTCAATTCAGACATCAATTCTGTAAGTTATTTTGTTAATCCTTCCTCTTGATTCTACCATGGCATGGCTCTCATGTTCCTGTCTATCCAATTTTTCTTAACCCAGAGTATGTGATATAAAGCATGTCCCTTGATTATTCAAAATAATTACTATGGTAATTTCTCGACGGAAAACAATCAGTCCAAGATCTTCCAGATCAAACATACCCGTTTCCAGGACAGGAAAAAAATCTCCATTTTTTCATTTTTTTATCAAACAATTTGGATTTACTACAAGTAATTCCCTTCATGACTGGAAGAATCTCATATTACAATCGTGAGAACAAGCCGCTACAGTGGCGTTCTTTACTGGTGGTTCTTTCTAAAAAATCACTTGCTAAACACACACACACACACACACACACAACTTACAGGGCTTTGGGATTTTATCATCCAAATCATCACGAACAGATCTCACATAAGTAACAGGGGCATTGGGTGCTTCTCCAGCCAGTGAATCCTTCTCAATCTCCGTAGCCATTAATTTCTTGTTTCAGCCGTGTTTGTCCCTCTAATTTTTTCTCTTTCGTTTTGTAGGGCTCGTTTTCAACTGTTCCTCTCTTTTCGTAATTCAGCCTTGCGGTTGGGTCAATATATAATGAGCTTGCTAGGCTGCGTGGCAGCCATGCAGAGATAGCTTGCTTGCTTGCCATGCTTTTCTTCTCGGATCTCTCATGCCGTGGCAAGCTCTCGTTAAACTGCACAAAAGTATGCTTATTATTTTTTATTCTCTTTCCAAAAAAATCCAATCGAACACGTGTCGTTTGCTTAGGGATCAATGGCACCCCCTAAAAGTTTTAAATTAAGAAAAAAAAAATATAGAGGTTTATTATATATCATCCTCAATCAAACCGTTTTTAAGAAAATAAAATATTAAGTAACGCAATTTTTATTATTTATTACAAAAGACAAGAGAAAGTAATAGTTTTAAATTAAATATAATTGGAATATATGAAATTATGTAATATACATATTATATATAGTTTAGTTTTTATTTGATTGAATAAATAACTAAAAATATTTAATTTGATTGAATAAAGCATGCGTATTTACAGATAATTGGACAGTATAAGAATCGGACCGGCCACATACAAAGCCCACTAGTCCAGTAAAGCAATGAGCCCAATAAAACCGCCATCATTAGTGTTACAAAGCAGAAAGAGAGAGTGGTGTTTGGTGGGGTGGTAATCTCGTCTGAAAGATCACTAGACTAGTTATGGCGGCAATTGCAAATGAGGCAGCAGCAACTATGGAAGGAAGCGATACAGAAACAATAGAGAAGCCGCTGCCGCATAAGCTTGAGAGAAAATGGGCCTTTTGGTTCGATAACCAATCCAAACCTAATCAAGGCGTAGCCTGGGGCACTTCTCTCCGCAAGGTTTACTCTTTTGATACCGTCGAAGAATTCTGGTGGTATGTTTTTTTAGTTTAATACTTTCGTATAATCTTCTTGCTGGTAGATCTGCCTTTTAGTTCTTCATTTTTCAGACTCTCCTAGGTTTTTTTTTGCTTCTAGACAGAAAAGGGTTTTGCTTAGTGAATGGTTATATAATTATTAATGGAAAATTGGAGCTATTTATAAATTTATTTTGGGTGCGCAGCTTGTATGAGCAGATATTCAAGCCAAGCAAGCTGCCTGGAAATGCTGATTTCCATTTATTTAGAGCTGGGATTGAACCGAAATGGGAAGATCCAGTCTGTGCTACTGGAGGTAAATGGTCTTTTACCTCCATCAGAAATGCCAACTTGGATACCATGTGGCTTGAAACTGTAACCATCTTACACTCTCTTTATTTTTTCATGCTCTGGATGCCTTTGTTGGTGTAGTAGCATAATCTTTGATTCATGTGCCAATGAATAAATATTTGGACAGTTGATGGCATTGATCGGGGAGCAATTCGATGAAGCTGATGAGATTTGTGGTGTGGTTGCAAGTGTGCGCCGCCAGAGGCAGGATAAACTTGCTTTGTGGACTAAAACTGCCGCAAATGAGGCTGTGCAGGTTGTCATTCTTTCTTTCAAACAATGCATAAAATTGGCAACTGTTAATTTAGATAACATTTTTCAGTATTTTATTTTTTATGGTGTCCCTTAAGCATCAATTCCATCCACAGAATCTGCCCTTAGACATCATATGCATTTCAAGGTGTGCTGGGATTTTTTCTGCAACCTTAGGTTCCCATACCACCATCTCTTCAATTTGATATTTGTAATTGATTAGAGTTTGCATGTGAATGGGAATCTTGTGTATCTTGGTGGCAAAGGGTATATGATATTCTTGTGTCAATTTTTTTTCATGAATGCTCACTTTGCAAGGGCTCTATTGGCAGTGGCAATGGCTGATTTTATGATTGCTGACTGTACAATTAGCCAATGGGTGAATAGCGGTCATTTAGGTTTGTTTCTTTGTCACAGTATCGTTTGTTGTTCATGTAAGCTGATTGTTTACTATATCTAAGTGCTGTCATTTGACTGCGCATACTCATTAGAAGAATTCTGAGTACTTGTGAGGAAATAAATACTGTCACTTGGTTGATCCAGTTTAACATGCCCATACTCTGGTTTTTTCTCCCCCAACAAGAAAAAGGAAAAAAAGTGTTTGGATTGCTGACTTCTATTAGAATCTGATGCTTCTTTTGCTTAAATAAATAGCATATATGTGTTATCCGGCAGATTCATAATTTAGGTTTATACAGCAAGCTGATTAGGTAAAGCTATTTAGTTAGGCAGTGGTCGGATGGCAGTTACGTCATCAACGATAAACTTAGCTCCATTTGGTTTTATTTGATGCATAACATTTCTTGGAACCCGTTCCTCACTCGATTTCTGTAGCCTTTTTCAAAATGTCAAAAATTTTAAACACCAATGTTCAGAGCCTTCCTTGCGTTGCTGTGTCATTGTACATGCAGTTCATGCTCTTGCATGCTGACATGCCTTTGCTATCCACCTTATCTAACATATTGATTCAATGATTTCATGTGAATTCAACTTTATCCTCAACATGAAATAACAACGGATCTGCTACTGTTTAGCTCAAGCAACAATATATGGGGTCTGCTTGATGAGATAACTATAGATCATCTACAGCGTAGCTCAAACAACAATATATGGGATTCTTGGCTGTTTTCATTGTAAAAAAAGAAAAAGGGTTTCCATGTTAACCTTTCTCTTAGGTGGAACATAATACAACATTTGATTGGAAACTTCTAGTCGGGTTTTAATACAGTGGTTTATTAAGCTCTAGTGGCAACTAGCTCCCACTGACATGCTGTTCTTCCTTGACTTGGTTGGTTAAGTTTGCTGTCTCCCTAATTGCTTCATGTTTATTTGTTACTATTCCCTTTGATTGCCTCAAGTCTAACGATGTTATGGCATTTGAATTTTGTTATGTAGATGAGCATTGGCAGAAAGTGGAAGGAGATAATTTCCGTAACTGATAGGATCACCTACAGCTTCCATGTAATCTTTCTTTTGTGGTCCTATCTGATCTTAAGAAAATATACATCTCAAATCTTACTATTTTTTGTAACTGCAGGATGATTCCAAGAGGGAAAGAAATGCCAAAAGCCGATACAATGTGTAAGCACTCCATGAAAAAAGGTGGCTTTTTTACTTTGGTTCCACACCAAGAAGTGAAATGTATTTTTGATCTGATAAATCCTTAATGGATGTATCATGAAAATCCTCGTTTAACTTTTGTATTAGATCAGATTAAGCTTGTGAAAGTATTGTAGTATCTACCACCAGCGATCTGAACTGCTGAGAGATAGTTGTTCCCAATACACTTGGCAGAAAAAAAACGTCACTTCTACAGTTCTACTCATTTTTTGTACTCGGATCTTAATATTCCTCAAATGAGATTGATCAAGTTTTTGAAAACGTGATGGCTGTGTTTATACTATAATTAGCTATAATGGTAGCAGCATAATGGGTGCACAGATTAGAAAAAAAAAGGAAGAAAAAAGAAAGAAATTCCTGCATGGAAGCCGGTTGCCAACATCCAATCAGAATTTAAAACACAATCCGGATGCAGAACAAAGCTCAACTTAGTCTTAGTTTTTTAATGTTTCATCTTCTAGCCTACTTTTTTTTGTTTTTAATTTTCAGCGCCGCACGGATTCGGTGGCGGCCATTTGAGCCATTCAAGGAACGGCTGGTTTGTTTGCCGCCGAGCTACACTTGCCGTGAGCCAGGTAAACAACGAGCTTTTAAAGAAGCTTTACTTTAATAATCTCAAGACAAAGTGCTACAGGTAAAATGAAGAGTGAAGTAGGCATACAGTATCGTTAACATGGTGATTTCAAGGGACCCAGATGAAGAGAGCTATTTACACCTGAAAGTCCCTCAAATGAACTGTGGACTAGAAAATGATGAAGATGACAAGAGCAGAAACCCTAATCCTTTATCAAGCAAGGAACCCCAGTCTTTCTCCATTCTTCTTCGCCAACCTAATCAGCCCTTGCCTTTGTTTCGCATCTGCTCCTATCGATTTGCAGAACTCAGTAATCACCTGTAAAGTGACATAGTAATCAATCAAGAAACTAGTTAGGGAGAAACACCATCATTCAGATTATCCAGAACTTCCAAAAATAAGAAAAAAACCCACTAACCCCTTAATGCAAAACTACTGAAACTGAATCTAGGAACAGAGACGAGAATTATACCTGTGAGTGTAAGGCAATTGCTTTGCCTCTAAGCTGATTGAACCTTTTCTTGCCAACTACTTGACGAGTGATAACAACAATAGGTGCAAAAAGACCCTTTCCTTCATTGACGTTCTTCATCATGGGAGGCGATTTCACTGGCTTCGCAACACTGACATGGCTCGGCACTGACCTAACCAGCATGGCATAGTCTTCACCAACAATCGAGCTGCCCCAGCTTCCCTTAAATGAAGTCCCAGTTGCAGAGATTGAAGTGGCCATTCAGAATTAAACCGCCACAGAACACTGCTACCAAACAGTTCGAGCTCTCTCTACCTCTTGCTTTTCTCTTCGAAATCTAGATAGTGTTTCCTCTGCTTTTCAAGAAATTTTGTGATGGATGTGTTTTCTAGGTTTTTCTGCCCCAGAAGGATATTTTTTCTGGTGTAAAATAGGAGAGCCTCTGGTTTTTTTTTTTTTATTAAAGGGTGGTGCGAGAGAGATCTTGACGGGGCATTGAGAGCCACACATGCTTGGTGGCTTGGATTTTTGCTTAGGTTTCAGACCGAACACGTATAACACTTGTACTAGTCCTGTTATTGCTCACGGTCCAGATTTTTGGAGGAGAAAAATCTCGATCTAGAATTCTAGTTGCTCTTTGTTCATGGATGGGCCCTCATTCCACCATTTGTTCACACGTCAGAGCTCTCATGGGATCTTTCTGGACGTTAATTTTTCATTTTAAGATGGAAAAAGAGTCCGGAGAAGCTGTGGTTTCTTCGAAAGACGATTGAAATTGGGCACGAAACTCACATTTTGTTTTCCATTCCTCTGTTCTTGGATGCTACGCCTCGCAGGCTGCCTGTGTTTGTGTTTTTCCAAGTTGCTAGAAAATAACATCCTTGTCACTACAGCTTTCACATTAAGATGGGCACGAGATTCAATGAAAAAGGCTAGAAGATAAATAATTACACAAGATATTGAAAAAGATTGTAAAATAAATATTGATTAGGCTGTTTAAAAGTACATGCTATTTGTTTCTTCAAAAATTAGTAATTTATAACATCATAAATGGAGGTCGATGGATTGCTAAATATTCATTTTTTATTATTATTAACATGGTGTCCAACTTGCATGTATTTTGACTAATTTTATAGACTCTAAAATTAACAATTATATAAATTTTCAATGATCGATTATATTAAAAACTATAAAACTCAGAGAGCAGAAATAGCTAACCTTTAAATCCTAAGATTTTAACACTGGTCATGGTTAATTGCTCAATTTTCTTGAAGAACTCAGTGGATCTTCTTTGAGGATCTGAACCTGGAAGTTACATTGACCAATATGCTTGTGTTCATTAGAGGACAGCTTGAAATCTATGACCCGGTCTCTAACCTCATCTTCTACCACAACAACTTGCTCAGGCATGGTTGTTCCATTGACCGTCTCTAATCCTGCACTGACTTTCGTTTATCAAGATTAAATTCACAGCTTTGATCCAATAAAAAATAAATATCCCCAACTGCCCTGAATAATTAAATCCATGAAAGTTTTGCTTCTGATAACATAATAATATGATATGAGAATTAGAATTTTGGATATGATAGCCAACCCTATTTTAGTAGCATTTGGTTGCAGCGTAAGAGAAAGAGCAGGTAAAAGATGATTTGTTTTATGGATATGTCCTAATCCTTCTGGTCGTCAAACAACCTGTGTCTTCTCTGCAGCTGTGTCTTCTATCTTAAAACAAAGTAAGCCCTGTTAAAGTGCCCGCATGACATCTGACTGCCCCTACCATTTGCAACAGAAAAAAAACTGAAACCGGCCTTAACAGATGGACAAGTTTGGAACGTGGGTAACATTTATTCAAAATCTTCAAATGAGACAATAGAAACTTTCAAAAAAACAAGAAGAAAAACACGGAAGAAAAAAATGGCGTCGCTTGTAACCCATCTGTGTGCCACTCTTCTCCTTCTCCCTGTAGGCATCCGCCGTCTCATTTGCTCCTCCTCTCTTTACCTCAAGAACCCATCTCTTTTTAGATCCAAAACTTGGTACCTCTCTGATCCCAAATGGAAAAATCTTGATTTGTACGTCCTCACCGTGGCCCTCCCTATTGGTTCTTTTTCTTTAATCTATCTTTTCTTCTCCATTACTACTGGTCACACAACTTACCGTTTCTCCTTCTTGCATCAGTCATTGCTTCTATTTCTTTACTGGGTTTTGGCAATTTTGTTCGTTGTACGTGATGCCATTGACCCTGTAGTCGTTCTTGATAATTTCTTGTTTGTGTTCGGTGGGATTTTGTTTTTTGTAGAGTATTCTTTTATTGGCGAGGGCACTTCTGGTCTTGTTGGAGAGGTTGTTTATGGTTTGTGTGGTGATTTGAGTCTTGTTTGTGGGTTTTGTTGTTTGTATTTGGCTATTAGGCCTGGTGCATTTTTTGCTGAGTTTTGTTTGTGTTGTGGGTTGGTTTTGAAAGGGACTTGGTTTTTGCAAGCTGGGTTGTGTTTGTATACTGATGTTTTTGGTTTTAAAGGGTGTCATCCGATTGCGATTTTGCCTGGAAGTGGAAATGTTGAGTTGAAGTGTGATCTTGAGGAGGATGGGTTGAGGGGTGTGGCATTGGTGAATTTGATGTTTGTTGGGCATGCAATCTTGGTCTTTCTTGTGAGTTTGGGCTTGTTTGGATTGTTGTCAAGTAATAGGAATTTGAGGCATGGTGAAGCAAGTGGTCCTTTGCTGGCAGGGCTTGATTCTGCTTTGATGCGGGCGCTTCCTGAATTTGAAGTGGAATGAAGTGTATTCTCCTTCTTTATTTATTTTCTTGCCTTTTTTCCTGTGTTGATAATACACAATTTTGGTGTTTAATGGAATTTAATCGATTGTTTGTTTATACATACAAAGCAATGGTGTTCTATTCCTGACAAATTTTTGCTGTTTACACACAGAAATTGGATACTGGATTGTCTTTTTAATGTCGAATTATCATTTATCAGTGAATGGATATATTTTTTTTTAATTTATTGTTTTCATTTATTTAATAGTGCTGGCAACACAATCAGAACTTATAAGACTGATTAAGGTGGATAGACTTGCTTTCATACTTATGTGTTTGATGAGAGGCCACAACGTAGTAATCATGCAAATAGCCAAATACAGCTGCAATTCTGTAGGAAAATGAAAGCAGTGCTCACACGAAATGTTATATATTATCATGTGCAGAACCGGTTGGAATTTTTTCATTCCTTTCTGTTTTGCCGGACATGCTTCTAAAGTTAAGTTCCTTACAGTAAAAAAAAACTTTCGTAATCTAAGAAAGAGTACATACATGGATAGACTGCCAAACATTGAAGCAATTTGAGCTCATGTTTTTTTATATTCTGTATCTGAAGTTTAGATCACTTGCATTCAGAATGAATCTCAAACATATTACCATTCGCTGATATGATGTATTGGAAACAGTCTCAGAATCACACACACACACACACACACACACATTATGAAATGTAAGTGGCATAGAAAAAATGCCTTGATCCTTATAATGCCTTACTAACATGTGCTTGCGTAGATTACCCTGACATGAGTATCATTTTCTGCCTACTTCGATGGGCAGAGACAGGAAAGGATTTAGGGATTGAAAGGCCAAAAAGAATGTTTGTGTATTTGTGAAGGGCTTCTAGATCTGTTCCTGCTTGTGGGTAAAGGCTGTTACTTTGTTATGCTGGAAGTAACCAGTAAATAGTTTTTGGAAACGGTTGTTGGAGTCGCTTATTTGCATCAGTAACATTTGTAGCAAAGTGAGGGCCTCCAAATTGCAGGGAATAGATACCTTGTTACCGCTTTGTGTTCCTCCCAAATGCATTGGTTCATGTTATTGTTATGAATGATCACATTTGATCAGCTCAAGTAATTCAACTGGATGATAATGACTACAGATTCTTTAGACCTCTGAAGTGATCAAGGGTTAAAGTTCAACACTTTAGACAAGTGGGTTATGATTTTTCTTTCATATGGCAGTAAATACCCACAAGCTTTAAAAAAAAATCAGTTCTGCAGTGACTAAGATTTCATCTCATAACAGCATGTAAAGTAGCAACAGAGTATGCTACAATGAAATTTAGATTCTAGGCAGAAATATCATGGGATTTTTGATAATGATGGTTGGATTTTTTATATTCCTTTGTTTCATTATCTTTCAAGTTGAAGAAATTGTTATTTTTATGGAAAAAACACATGAAGTGGAGCCGTTACTTCATGATTTTTATTTCTTCAATGATGTCTTTGGAGCCAATTAGAAGTTGTTGGAGCATGAGATGGATCCAGCATTCAGAAGAGGTAGAAGTGCTGCAGGAGCAACTTCTGAGTCGTATTTTAAATTTGGTTGGTACTATAGCATGCTACTGAAGGAAGACTTGTCTTAATGTGCCCCTGGATAAAAGAAGAAATGAGTCAGAGAATAGATGTGATTCAAATCAAGATATCTAGTGTCCTGTAAGCAAAATTGCATAACTTTTCTAAAAATACAGTTTTAGATGTTGAGTTTTTCTCAGGTTCTGATGTCCGTTTTGTGCTAACCAATGAGTGCTTTCTACATGTTATACTTTTGTTACCCCCCCTCCCCGCCCATACACACACAGACACACACACTCACACACACACACACACACACACACATGCAATCAAGCATACTCATGCAGGCTTGTGCACGCTCTTTTTACCTTTTCTAATTTAGTTTTCATCCACATATATCAGTAAACACGCAAGTCAAATTGGAAGTTATATTATCACTTTTGAGAATTCTCAGCAGCAAATGATGTTGTTGGCTTTTGACCTCTAAGTTACCAGATGCTTGTATACTGGTTTAGTATTTTAATGTTCTGTTAAGTCTTCAATTAATGATCAACCTTGGAGGTTTCTTCCTCTCATTTACCAGACTGGAACTGTTGCCACTGCATCCTATATTAAAGGAACATAGGAGGTTTTTCCTTTTTCAAAAATATTACTATTTTTTCATAGTTGACTTCCCTCGTTAAAATTTTTGACATTGTGATTTTCATGTATATTTATATACATTTACCTCAATTATCATTCTGCTTATCAGTTTGTTTTGTTTACCTGGCATGTTCCTCTTCAGAAGGTCAAACAAGTAGAAAAGTCTTAGGCCTTATAGTGATATTTAAGCTGAGTTTGCACAACTAAGGTTGCTTGAAGAAATTTAGACAACCTACTTTTTCCTTTTTTACCAAGGTGGAGGTATAGCTGATTGAGAAAAAGATTTAGGGAAGAAGGTTGTTGCAGAGGTCCTGTGTAGCATGTATATATGCGTGTGTTGATGAGGAAGAGTGATTGTACTGTGAAGGTATGAGGTATAACTATGGATGTTATGATCTGTAAATACACAAGTCAAGTCTGTATAAGAAATGTGTACATAATCTGGATGGTGGGGGTGAGTCCTGATGAAAGGAAGTTAAAGGAGAAATTAAGATGATCTGCTCACATCCGACATCAAAATCTGAATGAACTGACAAGGAATGTGATCACGTTGAGGTATTAGGACAGAGTAGTGATAAAGAATGGTTTAGCATCGTAATAGTTTATGAAGAACCTTACCTAAAATAGATCTGGATGGAAATTCATGGAATGAACCTAAATAGTTTAAGATTGAGGGTTATTGAGTCAAGACAATAACAAATAAACCGAAAATGACTTGAGTCGAAGATGCAGAAAAAAGAATAAAACAAGAATCGTTCTTAGATATACTGTAGCTAAACACACTGGAATGAAGAGAAGGATTTATTATTCTTTAAGTGGCCCTCATATAAGAAATCCTAACTATTATCTTTTAAGTGGGTATAGTGGAATCATAGATCAAGCTCCTTTGGTGATCTAGGTAGTGTATGTTATTGGAGCCATTCACAAAGTAAATGTTCTAATGTTGTTCTAGTCGGGGCACACAGTAGTAAGCTGAAGAGAAATTCAAATATAGGTTCATCTGAAATTCATGTTTATGCTGCCCTGAGAAGCAGGTTTTGCATGCTATCTAATGATAATTACCTTCTTACAGGTGTCTTCATAGAAGGTTTGATGACAAGGGTGTGCCTACGAGGAAGGAGATAACCACCAAAAATTTAGGAAGTTGTAAAAACTAGAATTTGATGCAAAGCATATTATATGTCTGCTGGCTATGATAGATTCCAGTTTATTATCCACAGAAATAATGCTTCAACTGTTAATTTTTGCTGTGTTACAAGGTTCAGCAAAAGAAGGAAATTTATAAAGGTCTTGGTTCAAGACTTTCAGAAAAGCAATGACAGTGGCTGGAAATCTCTAGTAAGTTTCTCCGACCTCTTGATAAAGTTTAATATGTAAATCAGATTTTGAATTCTAGTTATACACACATTAATATGCCTGTCACATTACAGGAAGTTTCATGAGTTTAACTAATCTTGCTTTCTTTTTCCTGTTTGTTTATAAACTGATAACTTAACTTCTCATTAAAGTGTCATTGTCAATATGATTAGATACATTTAATGATAGGCCTGATGGCTCTTAAAATTGCTTTATTGATATTGTCATAACCTTAGTATATTAGAGTGACAAACAGCTTTGATGTACTTCTTCAAGACAAACGCAAGTTAAGATAGAAGTTTACACATGGCACAAAAGTACATCTCATAACTGAAAATAAGAAATTATAACATGGAGTTTAGATTATTCTAGTTTAGTATATCCCAGTGGAGAAGAGAACTTGGGGATAGTCAACCATCGTCTACGAAAATGCTGAAATCCATGGATTTTAATCCGGAAACGAATTTGCATGATCTTCCTGGTAAAATCACGACATCTTCTTTTGAAGTTTTTTGGTTTTGATAATCTTATCAGTTTTCCACCATACCTGCTTTCTGCATGTACTGGAAAACAAACAAAACATGAATGTTAGCTAAAAGTAGAAGGAAACCTATTTGCCACTTCTTTCTCAACCTGCTCTCATTCTGCTTTAATTCCTCCAAGTATCATATACACGATGTGATGTCTTGTGGATTAGTTCAGTGTTTCTCAGCTCTGCATCCATCAAAATATAGAGACCATCTGGTGCCTCTATGTGAAGCAAAAGAGAACTTTCTCTTGTTCTTTTCTTTAACTCTCTCTCTAATAACAATAATGACCTGAACACTTTACCTTTGACCTTTTGAACATTTCCATTTTCTTCCAATTTTTCCTCGTGCAGGACCTGCAAGACAAAGCAAGAAAATTAGTCTTGCTGAGGGCTGATGTATTATTGAATCACAATTGTTTTTCTTGCAGTGTGGGGTTGCTTGGTTAGATCCTAAAGTACCTTTTGGAAAACAGGGGATAATAAACAAAAATCGAAATGCAACAGTAAATTGTTCAGTAACAAGAAAGGAAAACTGTATTTCTTTTTGGTTATCTGAATAAAGTTTACTAAGAATATGATGCTACTTCTGTTAGGTTTTGTTCAGCACCTCAACCAAACTTTCCAAACGCTTTTGCATCCTTCTTTGTATGAAACCTCTGGTGCACTATAATAAAAGATCTTGTCAGCAAAGGACATATGCACAATTAACTCCTGTGCTTAACACCCCTCATGCCCAAAGAACCTCAACAAAAATAGATAAAATAAAAAACTTGATAGAAAATCTTACCTTTACATGTTTTTTCACGTAGGCATAGAAGTTTAATAGACTCCATACAGTTTTGTCTAGTTTTTTACCTTCAACATGGCATGAAGAGATATCTGGCAATATGGAAGCAAACACGTTAGCTTAATCATGCTCAAGGAAAAAAATGCTTATTAATATCCAAATGAAAAGTTTCATAATCAATGGATTTAGTTTCTATATTTTGTGTATCAAAATTTAACTAGTTGTCAAGCAATTTTGTATTTTCAATGATTATTATTGCAAAATGATGGAAATGTTGTTTAATCCACTTTATGCATGGTTTTGTGTTCAGTTATGAGCAAGGGGATACCAAAAGAGACAAACCCTCCATTGGTGCTTAAGTCTTCTAAAGGTTCTCCTCTCAGTTCTGGTGGGGGAATGGGTGACCAGGTGCAAGGTGGAGCTTTAGCCCATTTTTCTGAGCTACCCACATCCATGAGTTCCTAGTTCCAGAAGGAAAAGGAGAAAAGGTAATAAAGATACCATCATTTCTAAATACGAACAAGAGAATTCCAGGACCAAAAATCAGTTAAATGTCTCTGATGTTAAGAGTTTTGCAAACCTGAAAGAAGCCTGTCGCAATAATCACATCTGAGTGCTCTCTAAAACGAATTGGGAATACTGCTGTGATTTTTTGTGGCTGTCAAACAAAAAAAAACCCTTTAATTTAGCCACCTAGAGTCAAATATGTGGTAGTTTTATTCATTCAAAATTTGGTAGTGGTGCTGTTGCCAATTCTGAATAGTGATCTACTGCAATTTTTATTATATCAAATAAGTGGAGAGGGTGACTTTTAGTGGATATGAATCTTGATCAAACATGTCTCTTAGCATATTATGTTTTGATATCGTTATCTGCATTGTGGAGATTTTCATGAAGGATATAAAAGGTCGGGTTTAGCTGAAATCTATGTTGTTTGATCATTTAAAATGGTTTGAAATGTGACTGTAATGCCAGAACCATTTCAATAGTAAAACTTGGTAAGATTTTGAGCAAGGCTAGACTGCCAAATTGATAATGAGTTTATTTACCTTGTAGGTTTCTGGCTAGACTGTATTTATAGCATTTCTAGAAAGATTTTACACAACTCAGAAATCTTGAAATCATTATCTGGCACAGTCATTGGAAGTTATTTGTAGACTGACAAAATTGATATCAAAATCAGTCTTCCACTATGATAATACTTCATCAAGTCAAATATTGTCCCTTGGGGATCGAGACCTTAATTAGAAGAATATGGTGATTGCATAAATGTTAATACCTGTCTGATGATATAGAAGGGCTCTCTTGGATGATAGACAAGTTTAATTGGCTTATTCATTCCTTGGGGTGTATCCTGGGAGTTGACATTTCTCAACATTTCTTTCAGCTGGGAACTTAGTATAACTGCTTGCACCGAAGAAATTTGTGTAATCACTTTTTCAGAGTCTGGAAAAGGAAAATATGTATCAGCATGGTTATGAAGTGTGGAAATTTGATAGCCTGGTATGAAAGTAGACAAAAAATAAACATCTCCTATTAGGATTTTGTTCTTTCCCCTTTCATTCCTTACAAAATGCTTAGATAGTTTTTCAAGCACCAACAGAACCAGAAGCGGCCCTTGTTTCAAAGCAAAGATCAAGATGTTAATTTCATGCTTCAAAATCTTGAAGATTGCACTGGCTATAATGACAAGTCATTTAGCATAAAGTTTCTATATCACTAATTCTAGTTAGTTTTATGATCTTGACTTGAATGTTATGTATATTATTAGTACAATCCATATGTTCAAATCCTTTCGCTCAACTCTATTATCATTTCAACTCCCGCCTAAACATATGATGATACTATTTTCTGATTTGTTGACTTCTTTTCAGAAGTGTTATCAGGTAATCTTCATTTCCTACATTCAAGTATCACAGAAAACTTTACATGGATGTCTTCAAATCCTGAGATTGTGAATAATGGTGCTTGGCTGAAGCAGGAAATCATTTTATCTAAAGAGGAAAGCATATTTCAGTGTTGCAGTTTTTTAGTTGATCAAAATGGTAGGAATAGTTTGTCTAGTTTGGGTGGTTTAACTTTTGTTTATACTGTTAATCTGTCTCTGCTATAAACCCTGAACTCGGATATATTGCAATTCTTGTATCTCTTGTTCGTGTTAAGAAATTGCACAGTTTCTTCTCATTCAAGCTCCAGCGTTTTTTTCTTAAGGTAGCCTCCTATCAGGAATTTAACATATTTCTACTTTCATGTGTGCAGTTCAGTCTTCTTTTGTAGATGGAGATTTTGAAACTCTTTTTTTAATACTATAGTATACTGAAAGCTGCTATTAATGTTTTTGGTGAATAAAAGAAAAAATATGCTTAAATGCAAGATAGTTCTATTACGTGTCACAAAGCACCAAGCAGCTCTTTTTTATTTTAATTTTTAATTTTTAATTTTGTGTTGACTTGGAGAAGTAGCAAACCTTTTCCACTTGGAACCTTGGCAAAATTTAGCTTTAGGGTTAGCTGATATCCTTCTTTTGCAGGTTCAACAATCTCCACAGCATCCGAGCAAACTTGTTTTACCATCTTCATTGTGTATGATGACAACCCGTTTGATAGCAGGGCTCCTTGGGACAGTAGTGGAGTTGATATTGACAAGTAGTTATGTTGTGGATCAGCTGCTGAAGACTGAATATTACAGGATGATTATCAGAATAATTCTCAACATTTTGTTGACAGCCTATAAAAAAGCTGACAGGTAGTGGGCATGTGCTTTTTTGATCATGCACTCAGCCATTAATCACATTCCTTTCCAGAATTCTTGCATATTTCTGGATGCTGAGGCATTCCAAGTATCTGTCTATAGTCAATTACTTGGACATTCTAATGTGGTGTGAACTAAAAGTGGTTGCATCAAGTAGAAAGTGAATGTTGACATAAGTTATCTGTAATAAATTAAATTTTATCATGCTAAGAATGTAATTGACTAACCTGAACATGGTATTCCACAGACCCAAATTCATACAAGTGATGGTCAACCTCCGAAGGCTTCTCAGCGCTATCATGAAAGGAAGCACATCAATTTTCATCACCGTTCTTGTTAATCATCCTTGCAACATGAGATACAGCATTTTCTACTTGGGATGTGAAGGAGAAGAAAGAAACTTCAAATTCGTCCAGAGCAATGAAAGCCTTGCTACTTTCAAGGTTGGCATTTTCCGAGTTTCCTTTTCCTTTCCTCTACTACTAGAGAATGGATATCTAGAATTGCTTCCATTTTCTATTTTGTATATATATACTGAAATGGTTCCATAGACTTTGGAGACTTTTTCACATTAGAATTCTATGAGACATAATCAATTGAGACATACGATTTGTGGAATTTAGATAAATAGCTCAGTGCATGGCTTTGTTTCTTATGAAAGGTTATGTTGATATTTCAACTGTTTTGCTTTCTTCAGTGATATGATGTCATCATCCATAGATCATGGTTTGATCTCAGCCATGAAGCAGGGAGAAGTATTTCATTTGAGGGAGCTGTTCAGCTTTGCTCCACCCACCAACTATTGCATTTCATTGCCTATCTACCGAACAATTATAGAGTCATCATTCAAGAGGAAACCTACCTTCACCCTCCCTGTTTAGCCACAAAAATCTTATGTTTTCACCATAACATTTTGGTAATATACATTCTTATGTCTAGATTCACTATTTCATCTATCTAGAAATTTAATGTTGAAGTTATTCAGGCTCATGAGTGTGATGGTAATGAATCATTGAAAGCCAATATTCGACGAAAAAAAGCTAGAAGAGATGACATGCATCCCAGAACGCATAGCTCTGGCAACTCTATGGTGTTGGATCCAATGAAGTCTAATTACTCTGGATCTTTTCTAATGTTTTCATCTGCTGATATTTTGTATTAACTCAGTCCTCTCTGCTGATGTTCTTAGTGAATAATAGCATACCAGATATCATAGATGAGGTGAAATTCTACCTTGAGATTTTGAAGGATCAAAAGGGCTTACCGGTATAACTTGAGCAGGATCTCCCTGAGCGCCGGCGACACCCTATCAAAGCATGCCATGTTGAAGAAACCTCCCTCAAGTCCTGCCTCACACGGTGGTGGAGATGAACTGAGATGCTAAACTTTAAATCCAAATGGCTTTGTCCATATCCATGAAAGTTTGAGTAGAAAGCAAGTTGAAGTCGGGCTATCATTGTTTAGCATCCCTTGAAGCAAGTACTTCCCTCATCATCACCTCCCTCTCATTTCTCCATCTCTCTGCCTTGCCACTTTGTTGTTTGTGAAGCACGCATAATGGATCGCCTGTCCACACCCTCCTACAGTTAACTTTTCTCTAAGGATTTTTATATATCATTTATAAGTCTAATATCTGCATGACATCATGGGCGCCTTGACATTAATGGGTCTGCTCCGTATTTAGTTTGGATTAATGTGGTCGCTAATATAATAATTATTGAAAGTAGGATTGTCAGTTTCGTTCTATTTTGGTTAAAATGTTTCGTACCAGTTAAAAAACGAGATAAAACGATGTTGTTTTTATCTCGGTTTAAATTTCTGGTCTATTCTGGGTTTTTTGGCCAACTAGCCAAAATATTCGGGTTCGTTTTGCCCGTTTTGTTTCGTCCAAATAATGTTTTTTTTTAAATAATGAATAATTTTACAATATTAATCATATCTCTTAATCCGACCGTTAGATTGAGATATAATTTTACCAAGAGTCTCTTGACATATTTATATATATTAAGTTAAAAATTTTACAGCAATCAGATAATGTAATGACCTTGCGAGATTGATAATGATATTCTTATAATACTATACATGTTTATAATTTTGTTTAGAAAAATTATTTTATTGTGTCTTCTTTTAGATTAAATTACACAATTCTAAATAATTTTATTTTTGGATTTGAACTAAAATTTGTTTGAATATATATATATATATATAACAGTCCACCAAAATACTTCAAAACCAAAATATTTTATTTCAATTAAAAAAACAAAACACTAACTAAAATAGAATTTACAAAGTTGATTAATAGTAAAGGTGCTATTCATATTGTTAATAATAAAAAAAGCACACACTCAATTTGCGTATGTTGCTTTGTGAGTCGCACAGTTTCAGATTAGAAAATTCTTCTCACGTAACCACTGGATTTTCTCCACCGAATTTTCCTAGCTGCGTCATTTAATATAAGATTCTTTTCTTGGTTGTCATTATAGTAATTTAAGGACTGAATTACTGAGGTGCCCCCTAAACTTTCATGGTTTAGTTGTATTTGTTAAAAAAAAATTCTTATTTGTTTTTTGTCTTTCAAGAGGATTTTTTATTTATTTTTATATTGTTTTGAATTACTGATATTAAAAATAAATTTTAAAAAATAAAATATAGATTTTTTTTGTATTTTTTGAAAAATAACTTATTATAATATCAAATGATAAGCGATAATATATTGATACTCACAATTATACCCGCATTCTTGTACTTGGAAAAAAATAATTGTAAAATTATATGATGTTCAAACTGATGTTTCATTTCTCAATTTTATTTTTCAAAACATTTCATGTATATATATATATATATATATATATATATATATATATATATATGATGAAACAAATGCGTTCTTTGACTCAAATAAACATAAATGCATTCTACAATGAATAAAAAAAATACTCATAAAACCATAAAATACTAACAATTATGAAAACAAACCGATCTAAAATCTAATTAGAAAAAAAAAGGAGCTTTATTTTTTCTACACAAAAGACTAACCATTGATGAATTATAATTAATTCAACACACTCTACAAACAAAAATTGACCTTCAAGCAATCATATAGTAGGTAATTTAGTGATACGAGTTTGAGATTAAAGATTTTTTTTTTGTAGTTTCATGTTCGAGGCTTGTAGTTATTAATATGATAACAACTGAAAGTTTATATGATTGTTAACTTTAAAATTATAGAATTAGTCACTGAAATACTTATTTTAATAAAATAAATGATCTTCGAGCTTGTATAAAAAGAAAAGAAAAAGTAAATCGGAATTGGTCTCACCAAAGCCACATGCCACTTGAATCGGAATAATCATCAACCAAGGAAAAGTAAAGAACGCCATTGAAATTGTCTCCACTTCCGCTGACAGCTATGTACCACCACCTTCTAGTAAGAATTTTTTTGAGATGGTCGTCAAAATTAATTTTTTTAGATATTTTTATTTAAAAATATATTAAAATAATAATTTTTTATTTTTTAAAATTTATCTTTAATATTAACGTATTAAATTTTAAAAGAACTAATAGAAATTTAAAAAACAGCAATTATACCAACAAAAAAAAACTGCTGGGGCACGAACAAAAAAAGGAACTTGCACCATCAACCACTTGACCACTTCATGGTCCCTCGCTTTAATCACTTCCAGCCGTTGGATCTTCGCCCCTCTCCTCTCCACCGCTTACAGATAATAATAATAAAAAATTAATTAAGAAAAAAACAAAGGCTCTTGTCGAATTTATGTAGATGGGAGTTGGAGGTGGGGAAACAAAAATTACTACAGAACAACTCTCTGTTATGTTTCCATTCTGTTACTATTAACCTCTCTGGTTCCTCAAAAAATCAAACTTCGGTTTTTCGTTTTTGTTAAATTAAGAGTAAATGGTTTCATTTTGTCACTGGTTTGATCTACTTTTCTGTACGATTAATCTTATTCTATCTGCCGTAACGTTCATTTCCTTTTTCATTCACCTATCAATTAGCTAAAACAAAACTCTCTTCTTTGTTTTTCTTTCCCAAGCTCCTGCTTTTTCTGTCTCTTTCTTTGGAAAGTAATGCTTTTCCCTCCTCCTCTCAATGTCTTCTCTTTTTTATCCCTGTTCTCTTAGATTTCTTGATTTTGTATTTTATTGATCCAGTTCAGAGTTTGCTCATGTCAAAAAAAAGCGTTGACCCTGTATTTTGATCGTCAAGACCCTATCAAAACAGCCCTAATCACACAACAAGTTTGGGTTGGGGTTAGGGCTTGTTGATTCTTGACGTTTAGAAATCTGGGTTGGTGTTATTTTTGTTGAATATGTTATTTTGATTGATAGAATTGGGTTTTTTAGCATTGTTTTTTTTTTTCTTTAAGGATTGTGGGTGTGTATTTAGTAGTCAATGGACAAGGATGTCAATGGATTAAAAAACGAGCCTTTAATTATGACTTTAGACTCTCCAAAAGCTATGGAGGATGTTGAAGAGAATGGAGAAGATTATAGTGAGTTCAAGGCTTTGTTGCCTCCTAGGAAAGGTGGGATGTCAAGAACTTCGGACAAAGTCAGAAGAAAAGTTCAGTGGAATGATAATAACGGGAATAAGCTTGTGGAGGTTTTAGAATTTGAACCCAGGTAATTTATAGTCTGTGGCAGAATTATGGCTTTTTTGCTTTTTCTGGTTATGGTTTTGTTGTTATCTGATATTTGGTTCACAAGTTGAGCCGTGAGTTTTTAGTTTTGAAAACTAGTTATGACTTAATTATCAAAAATAAAAGTTGGTGTACAAGTACATTTGTGGGCATATAATCTGGCTGTGCTTGATCATCTATGAGCAGTTTAGCTTCAGATTAATTGATAGATCTGGGTGGGGTTATCCTGCTGGTTTTTAAGTTATTGCAAGCATTTTGATGACTTGTTTTGGCTTTGAATTTTTATACTTTCACTCAATTTGAGCAGAAGTGTATCTGTATGAAGTATGAATATATGCAAGTTGCATGCATATCATGCAATTGTTTCTGGAATGAACTATCATGGATCAGGCTGAAGTGAGTCGAAGTGTTTGTGGTATAATCAGAGCTTTACCCTCTTGAGTTCGCATTCCTTTTTTTTAGATTCTTGATCAGTCCCGTTTCCCGAAATATCTGGCTATAAGAGCTAGAATTGAAAGGGCTTGTTCCATTGATGGTTAGTACATAACAAATTACGTTGTATTCATTTGCTAGTATAAATCCTAGTCCTATTTCTATTTAGTTTGGAAGCCTTGTGGCATAAGTTACCACTTACGAAGCCTATTTTCTTCTAGTCTTTGAACAACTACCATTGTTGTCTTTTGCCATGGATACATTGCCAGCATTCTTGCCAAACACTTATTCATCTAGAATCAAAAGGAGAAACCCATTCAACATCATCTAACAATAATTGTGGGACTTAATCATATAGACCTCTTAGAGCAAAAGTTATGCTACTAATTCATGAAACTCTACTACCCATGAGTCTGGAAACTTTCTGAAAAATGATGTAACTTTTGCTGGGGTTGCCTTTTTAAGTTGGTTGTGTAAGTATATTTTTATCTATTGATCTCTTTGCATTCCAGTGTTTAAGAACTTTCAATTTCCAGGTTCAGTTACTGTCCTTTTAATTTTATTGAAATTTGGACATTAAGTGACCTCTGTTTCTGATGAAAGGAGAGGTTTGCTCATTATTTGGAACCACAGGTTATGACAATATAAAGTAATGATAAACAAAGGGAGAAATAGAGATTACACGGAAGTTTTAAAGAACAGTTGCTTTTCCATTGGCTTTTGTTTATATTTAGTGTACCCTATATATTCCATCAGATTATTATTATTATTTTGTGGATCTTGTTAGTAATCTAGTGTCATATTTTTCGCTCTTGCTTTCTAGCATCCTCACAAGGTTCCATCAGGAAACAAAATTTTCTTCTAGGATGATTCATTACTCCTCTTTCCTCTTTCTCAGTACCAAGTTTCTCTCCATTGCTTCATGAAAATAACAAAAAATATGGCTAATAGTAGTAATCTGGTGGTTTTTGATAAGATCCCTTGTTCAAGTGTGGATGTTGAAATCTACATTTTGGTCTTTGTCAACCACGCTGATTTTGTGGATGATTCAACTTATCCCTTATATCTTTAGCTGGTGCAAGTCTGCTGACTTGTATTATGATAGCCTCACCCAACATTAAAATGGCCTTCAAAAATGAAAGAAGCTGTTGTTGCGATATGTTTCCCCAAGATTTAGGGTTGTAAGAAGGATGTGAGTAAATTGAAAGTCAAGATAATAAAATAATCTAAAGAAAGAAAAAACAGATGTCATTGATTCCCTCCAGAACAAGACCCTGTTGCTTCTATTAGTAGGAAGACCCTGTTATACTAGTAATGTTTCTCATTGTTATGTCATTTGGACCTTCAAAAATTGACCTGCTCTCAACTGTGATATCAATGTGTGTGGAAGATCTGTTTCAAAACATCCATACTCATTTAGATGAACTAGTGAAACACTCAACTGATTCAATCTGTGGTCAGTGCAAAGCATTAGGTGACATTTTGAGCTCGTCAAATCTCTTTCGTCGCTGTCATAATTAATTGAAAACTTAAAAGTCTACATGTGTCCACAAGAAACTCTTGAGCGTGCGATGTCATTTGTCTGAGCATTGAATCACTTCTGTTCATAGATTTCATGTTAATTGACTATTATTGTATCCCTGACTCCAGTTCTCCATTTGTGGCTGCAGCGACGATAGTGATTCTGACGAAGAGGATAAAGATTCCTGCTTATGTACGATAATGTAGATATCATCAGCACATCAATTTGTAGATATCTGCTGGATAAGCTAGAAGGGCTGGTTTCAACAACTTGTTGCAAGTGAGGCACCGCATACCCTGTCAACATTTTGGCGCTGCTTGCCAAAAGGGAAATATAATTAGAGCTCCTAGGTGGTTTCTGTGGTGAGTTTTCAAACAAGCAGCTTTATATTGGTGGATCTCATCCCGGGAAATGCAGCAGACTGAAATAACGATGATACAGCTTACACCATGTGGGATATGAAGTAAAACCGAACATATTTTGCTTTTCCACATATGATTATATATGAAAAGATGAACAAAGCTCTAAGATTATTTTCAATGACGATTTCATGAAGTTTCATCTGCTTCTCCTTTATGAGCACTCCACTATTCCTATCATGCCACATTTGGTTTTGCTTATATTGCTCCTTTCCCTTCTCAGGCTTTGTTTATGACAGGTTATGACGGGGATTTTAAAGAACTATTTAGAGATAGAATAATACATTAATTAGAGTCAGGAAAAAAGAAGAAGAAAAAACAACAATTTCATGTTTAGATACAATATTTCTTCATTCATAAATCTAAAAATCAAATATTCAGTTTTTTAAATTTGTGCCAGGTTTGGAAAATATATTTTAGGAGTTTTCATTTTTTTTTCCACATTTTTTTCATTGTTTTTTAAATGAAGTAAAGACATGAACAAAATATTTTCAATATATATATATAAATATTTTTTAGTAATGTAAAAGATGAAAAGAATTACATTAGTGTTACAAATCAATTTTTCTTAGAAATTTAATATAGAGATCTCTTTTGGGTTACAATATAAAATTTTCATGGTAATTTTTAATCTGAATGAAATGATATTAATATTCTATAATTAGATTATTATGAGTATAAAATATTAAGATAATTGTTATAAATTATGGTTTTGATTTTTCTAAGAAAAACGGCTGTAATTTTGGGTGTAAAAACTAGAAATAAATAAATATGCTTTCCAATTTTTATTGGAAAGTAAAAAAAGGGAAAAAAACAAGATAAAAAAAATAAAACTAAAAATAGTCTTAATTAATTATCGAAACTTTGCGGCCATGCAGGCTAATGCAGGAATCTCCTCAATTTAAACTGTTTTTGAAAGTAATAGTCTCCATGTTGAACAATCTTCTCCATGTAGAGCCAGTGTTGTTGGAAGGAGGACATATTTCAGTGTACGACATTATTGACCACTGCTTGTCTTCTACCATAAATGAAACTAGAAAGTAATCTGCATGCCGTGCTTCATTTACCAATGTTTTTGTCTTCAGATTAACGTGGAAAGTGATTCTCCAGAAACTAATCTTGGCTCTGAAATGTTTAATAATTGAGAATGATGATATCTGAAATGTTCAGCCAGTACTGATTCGGAGACAAACAGCAAACCTCAAGGGGAGGGAAATTTAAATAATGAAGTAATGATGGTGAGAAAAAAAAACTTGAAAAAGCCCACTCTCTATACCAAAACAACGTCAAGAAGTGGATCAAAAAATCAGAAAAAAAAGACACAAATGCTCACCCCAAATCGTTTCACACTTGCCCAGAATGCGCTACAGAAGATAACAAGAGCAACCTCTGCTGCAATTCCATCCACAGATTCATCCCAACCTCATATGAGAACAGCTTTTCTTGCCTGCGGTAGATTTCCATGAAATTGGTCTTTAGTTTGAATCCTTATCTGTGATTCTTTTTAATCGAACTGTCACTATCTTGAAGAAGACAACGGTGACAATGGAATTTTCTCATCAGGCATCCAAGTTGGTAATGTCTAAAATGGGCATATCTTCTCTATCTCTCCATGAATATGTACTGTGTGTCAAACAAGCTTTCTTTGATGGCTTGGCCTCAACATCAATGGATGCAGTTTTCTTCTTGTAAGAATCCGGAGGAACCACCCAGTTTGAGAGGCTGGCATCGACTGCGATTTCTTGCATGAGAGGTGTAGAGTGATTCGAGATTGAACTTCATGGGTTTCGATGGGTGTTGCTCGAGGGCTACATTTTCTTTCCTCTGATGCTTTCGGTGGTTGCGTTCCTCTTGCCTTCACTGCTTTCCATTGATTCAGATTTTCCACTGGTTTCAGCACGGAATGAACATATTGACGCGATCTCAATCCTCCCTCATTTGAGTCGCCAAGGGACTTCAAATTTTCAGCTGTATCCTTTCCCAGCCTTGTCAGAGAATTTTTATTCTGTGAACTCGCAGGTAAGGAGCTGAATTGCCCAGAAAACTCCTTTTGATTTACTCTCAACTCATCTATATTGCAGCCATTGTTATCATCATCATCATCATCTTCTTCTTCTTCTTTGTCATCGAATTCATCCTCATCATCATCCAAATCACTTTCTTCATATGCTATTCCATCCTCTTCATCATAGCTGTCAATGCAGTTTCCATATCTATAATTTGATGGATAAGACGCCATTTTGGACGCGATTGAGTCCCCTTCAGAGAGAGAAGAAGATTGCCCTTTCTTTTGCAGCATCTTTGTCAGTCTCCTCCCTCATCACTTTCCCAGTAATCACTCGTGCATTCCTCTTTCGGAATTGGCTCATAAGTCTGAACATTCAAATTGAAGCTCACCTTCTTTCTAACTTTACAGTTCAAGGAATCCTTGGGTCTTTTGCTGTCGATAAATAAATTAAAAACTTGAGCACAGATTAGTTACAAAGAGAGGAGAGAGAGAGAGACCCAAAACAATGAAGCATAGAACAGCAAATTAAATGAATGAAAAATAGCTAGGGAGGGACCTGAGTTGAGCTTCAGAGGTTATGGGCTTCCCTGTAAATGGCAAGATTTGTAGAAACAGAATCTAAAGGCTCATAACTACCAAGTTTCTGCTGCATCAAAACAAATAGTAAGAAAACAACAACAGAAGATTGGTAATGAAATCAAATGAATGCTGGAAACACACAAGTGAGCTTACATGGTCTCTGTAACCCGGTTTTCTACGCTTTCTCTTTGAAGACAACCCGAAACAGCCAAGAAAGCAACCCATCAGAGGCAGAGACCGATCGTCCTCAAGGATTAGAGGATGTTGAGACCGGCTAAAAATAGAGAGAGAGAGAGAGAGGAGGAGGAGGGTTGAGTGAGGTGACGTGGATTTGAAAACCATTTCTGGCTCCAACGGGTTTTGAAAATAGGAACGTTAGGCTTTAATGATTGTGTGAGTGGTGGTGGGTCGGGACCAGGACAGGGACTATGTCAATGTGTGTGCTTGCCACCAGTTTATTATTAAATATTCAAAGAGCCAGAAAAAAAGGGCGGATAAAAAAATATAAAAAACCTTGTTCCGATGACTTTGCGGCTCTTTGTTTTATTTCATCTTTTATTATTATCTTTGTCGATTTGTCTTAATTTTCAATCAACATTTTGGATTATATTAGGGGTGAGAAAAAACAGAAAACTAATTAAACTGAAAAAAAAACTATTCAAAATAGCCAAATCAAGAAAAAAAAATTAATTAACTAATTAGAAAACCTAAAACAAGTTCTAATATGGTTTGGTTTTGATTTTAAAAATCTATAATTAATTGAATTGAGTCATATCAGTTCAATCAATATTAAATTTTATTATAAAAGACTAACATGTATAATAAACAAACTAAAATTAATTTTTTCCTTAGTCGCTTACAAGCTCGCCCCTTTTCTCCCAAATCACAATTGCCCCTCCTTTTTCTCACTCCTATCTCATTTTCTCTCTATCTCTAGTTCTTTACTTGAAATCTAGCAATACAACATGACTAACCATCTCTCTCTAATGATTTCATTGTCTAAATTTTTTTCTCTTAGCCATGATTTTTTCTCTTTGATAGTTATTTATTTTTCAAGCCATTAATTTACTTTTCTAGGTTGGTTTTGCTATTAATACTATTATTTTTATTTCATCAAGTGTTTGATGTTGATTTTATTTTTAGGTTAGTTTTACTGTCCCATAAAGTTGTTTTTGTTTTAATAAGAATTATTGTCATTTTGAAGAAATTGTAGTTACTTTTATGCTAAATGATTCGCTAGTGGAAATAACTTAGGTTTTTTCTTAAAAATATCTTATGATGCAAGATGATTTATCATTTGATATATTATATTGATCTTTTATGAGTTAAAATGATTTTATCTTTAGAGTTAGTTATATGGGAAAAGATTTCCTCTGCTTTCCCCTATGTTTTTCTCTCTTTAATCTTTGTCTTGTTCAAATGAGTTAGAGGTGGACTATAAACTAGTAATGGTGGTGCCTATATTTTGGTTATCCTCATGTAAGATGTTAACAACCTCAAATTGATTGATGTTAAACAAAATCTCTTAGTTTGGTCTTGAAATCCAACCTAACTAAACTTAAATCTCTAGTTGGTTGGAGTTCTTTAGATACTAGTTTGGATTTTTTATTTTATTTTTCTTCATTGTTATATGAATTTAGTGACACATATATTCTTTATGAGTTGTCAATTTTTTTTATGGAATTCAAATACCTTAATGGTTTAACAAATAAGGGAGTTGATGATGCTATAGATTGTAAACTAGAAATGTGATTCTTTTTTATTTATATATAACAAGCACATGGCTTGAGGTTTTATTGTTTAAATGTTTTGGGTGATGTTTGGTAATATTAGATTTGTCCTAGATGAGTCATTATACAAGGTTGGTGTTGCTCGTGAGTTATCTTCAAATAGCTTTGTTTAGCTTTGTCGTACGATGCAGCGAGTTATTTTCTAAGCATATGGTTTTAAAAGTTGATAAAAATAGTTTTTTGCTATTAAAAGTGTAAATGGTAACGATTAATGGTCGAGGATAAGTGCATCAATTAACAAAGCTTGTGATGAAGATGCAGAAAAATAATCATACTCATCCAAGTATTAACAAAAACAATAGTGCTACATGGTGCAAATAAAAACATGGCTAATAGAAAACGAGACAAAGTTATCACTAACATAAAATTATTGAGCTACAACAAAAAATTAAGAATCATCGAGGAGCACAACTATTAACCTTTGACAAAGCAAGAGTGCATAATAACCCAATAAAAGCTACCTTGCATTAAAAGGAAATCATAAACGTTGATTATAAGTAACATGGAGAATGACTTTATTGGAAGGGAAAAAAATATGTTAACGAGTAAGAAGATAAAAGTAAATAAAGATGCAATAAATAAGTTGTCATTCCTAATTATATAAAATAAAAAAGAGCAAAGAAGTAATAGGAAGTTGTTATAAATAAATAAAGAGTTTAGGATATAAAGGTTATTTAAATGCAAATGTTTTTTTTTGTCCAAGAAGGTGAACAATAAATAAGAAAATGTTAGAACTATTATATGGTATATATTGAATGGTTGAAAGAGTTACAATAAAAGTGATATAAAGGATATAAACCTATAAGAATGAGGAATTGAATCAACACTGATAAAACAACAGTGGAAGCAATTTGTCAGATGTAATGTAGAAATAAAAATGTATTGCTAAGTGATATAAAGAAAAAAAATAATATGTGACTATTTGTTTAGATGAAGGAAAATTATGTGATTAATTATCCCAATTAAAAACATGCAATTAATACAAATAAAACAATAGTAAATTTATGATTGTGAAAGGTATAAGAAGAGGGAAAGAAAGTGTAGTTTATCTAAGATGACCTATAAGTCTTTTCAAAGGAGAAAGACAGTGGATTTCAACTTGGTTATGTAAATAAAATACCATTGATAACAATAGCGATGAAATGTTGCCGTTGGAAGGTGTTACCTCTAATGACAAAGAAATTAAAAAAGTGTTGTTTATTAGCATATGATTATGTTGTAATGAATACTTATGGCGAAAGCTGTCCTTCTAACCCAATATCTTGTTTTATCATTGCATTAGTTTATGGAAGAATGTTGCCCATTCAAGAAAAAATGGTAGTTTAGTTTGTAAACATAAAAGAATGTACATGAAATTTAAACCAAACATAAGAGAGTTACACTACTTGATATTACAATTAATCAAAATGAATGACAATTAACAAAAGCTTTGAGAGATTTTATTATCAAGTAATTGAAGTTAAGATTTAAATTAGGATGTTAAACATTTATCTTTGCAAGTAAAAAAATAAAAGAGTTAAGTATTTATTCTTATGTGATCATGGAAACACTAATTATTGTAAATGATTTTTTTTATTTGTGCCTTTTTATTTTGAGTTGATTAGATAAATGCAAAATAGGGGGGATACATGGGTTGTGTTAAATATTTTGTGTAGTCCTAAAAAAGATGGATGAAACTTAAAAAGCACGAGTTTAAAATACCAAAAACAAACCGAATGAATCTTCTAACTTGAGTTAATTTCTTAAATGAAATCTTAAACTTGATCTCACTTTAGAAGCTAATTTACCAATCAATTTAATATTGAAGTATAAAAAAAAACTAAATTTAAAAAATCTTGCCTTCCAAACTCGGATGAATTTTTTTAACATAGATTAATCTTTCAGATTTGCAACATGCAAAATTATAAACCCAAACTCAAAATCAAGAAACTCAATTCTTAGCCAATTTAATATTGAAAGATGAAATCGATTTTTTTTTATCAAAGCTTTTAGAAATAGTAATAAAAAATGATGATCAAATCGAATAGAAAAAAAAACTAAAATAGGATGAAATCATAAGAAGAATTCAATTTTAAGAACTATCTCAAATAAAATAAATAGTAATCAATATACTAGAGACCAAATCTAAGAGATAAATTTCTTTGAAGGAGAATGAAATTAAAAAGAATCCATATTTATAAATTTTCTTAAATATAACAAATAGTAATTATAAATACACTAAACATAAAGGAAAAACAAATTGAGGTTGCTTTGAAAAGTTATAGAGAAAGACATGGACATGAATGAGAAAAGAGAAAAAAATATAAAAAAATTGTTGACACAAATAAGAGATTTAGTGACCACACACATTGTTTAGATATAAAGGGGCAACTGAGATGATTTGAATGTTGTCCCGAAAGCCATCTTTTTGACATCGACTAACCCCTCACTCATTGTTCAAAGAGCATGAGGGTAAGTCTTGTGTTGCTAAATGTATTGCATGTTGACACAAATAAGAGATTTAGTGACCACACACATTGTTCAGATATAAAGGGGCAACTGAGATGATTTGATTGTTGTCCCGAAGCCATCTTTTTGACATCGAATAACCCTTTACTCATTGTCCAAATGAGCATGAGGGTAAGTCTTGTGTTGCCAAGTGTATTGCATGCACTAGTCACTTTAATTTTTTAAATAATATTTTATATTCATTAAAATACTAAAATTCTCTTTATTCAAACTAATTATAACTAAAAAAGTAAGATGAAAAATACCAAAAATCCTATGGATGCCAATTATTTTGTTTTGTTTTTATGGATAATTGAGGCATTTTACTTTATTAAAGAGTGAAAATATAAAAAAACCCCTAGATTTTAGTTAATTGTTTTTTTTATTTTTATTTTAAGAGTATTTAAATTATTTTCTAGCCTCTCATGAAGTTGTAAATGGCTAATGGACCATTTAAAAAAAAACCATTTTACCATCATGAATAATTTGAATGATTTTTTTTTATTAGATGAGAAAAATAATCATTTTATCATTGCAATTCACAATAACCTATGTCTTAGTATACAATGCAAATCAAACACTTAATGTTTTTTTTAGTTGGAAGCTTATTTGTAGCATAGTTGTAAGATCCAATTCTTAGATCTAACCCGATTTTGGGATGAGATAATTGAGTTAAAAGTCAACTTAAATTTATATTTCTTATTAAAAATACGTTTTTTTAAATATCTTACTGGTTTTAATCAAATAAAATCATCTAAATTTAACCAGATTAATATATAAAAATTTCAAAATAAAACCCAATATTTATTAGGTTGTGATTGTTGATTTACACAATTAACTTTGATAACTAATAATTAGTAGTGATTAATTAAAATATTTTTATTGATAGACTTTATTCAATTATATTTCGAGACTTATCTGTATTTAAAAATTCCTTTTAAATATTAAAAAACAATCACATTTTATTTAAGTGTGTTATCATCCCTTTTACATATATCTATACTTTCCTGACATGCTTTTATTTATACAGTAAATTGCCACATTTTATTTATTTGTTTATTTATTTGGACGATCAAGATATCCTTGTATCATCATCGAGACAATGATATTAAGATTTAAATTTGTAAAATTAATAAAAAGAACAAACTTTATTATTACCTACCCTACCAAACTCTACCTTCAAGGTTAATAATTGTGTTCACAAAATCAAATCAAATTCTTTTTCTAACTTTGAATCCATTTTTTTTCTGATATGTATTGTTCGATCTGCTAAACCAATTTCATTTCAAAATCCAATTCTTTTCAGTCCTCTAACTTTATACCTATTTCTTTTGTATTTTTCCCCTAGAAAACTTGAAATTCACTATCATTAGCCAGATGTTTATGCAGGGTTGACATTATGTTCTAATTTTATTTTTTTATTTTAATTTTTTTTTGTAATTCGATGTCCAGGCCAACTTGTTCATAAAAATCCTCGGTTTTCACATAAATTACCCATACAAAAACAACATAAGTCACTAGTATTTACATCAAAGAACATGACCCGATCACATAAATTATCCACACAACAACATAGTACATCACTGGTTTTTACACCGTACACCAATAAGAATGACCTATAGAAATGTAATAAGTGAGATTCAAATTATGACACTTATAAAAATGATATCTCTAAGCCTTAAATTTTTTATAGCCAGGCTAATCTTTATATATATTTTTTTTGTGTTTTTGAATTATTTTACATATATTAATATATAAAAAAATTTTTTTAAAAATATTATTTTAATATATATTTTAAAAAGAACATTTTATTTTTTAAAATTGATCACACTTTCAAATACTATTTGGGGTGAGGTTAAAGTTATTTTTTGAAAAGTATTTTTCATTTAAAAATATATTAAAATAATATTTTTTTTAAAATTATTTTTAATATTAGTATATAAAAATAATCTATAAATACTATTTTTTTAAATTAAATTAAAAAATAAAAATATTTTTTTTTAATGTTTTTAAAATATTTTTGAAACAGGGTAAAGCAACCACAGCTAACCGTCCATACAAATCAAAACGAATCCGGACCCTCCAAAGTGCATAATCTCCACATTATTATCTCAAGATTCCCTCCCCGCTCTCTCTCTCCGTCTAACCAAAAAAATTCTCTAATTGAGACGACAAGGTCGCCTCAAAAACGAAACCCTCAGTTTTATTATTCTTCACTGAAAATCTCCAAACCTCTCCAAACCCCTCCAAAATTAAAAATACCCAAATTTCAAAAATCCAGAATCCCTAACTTAGAGAGAGAGAGAGAGAGAGAGAGAGATTTATAGCTACAAATTTAGACAATATTATTATAAACAATGGATTCAGATCAGGGAAAGCTATTTATTGGAGGGATTTCATGGGAGACATCAGAGGAGAAGCTCGGAGATTACTTTGGGCAATACGGAGAAGTTTTGCAGACTGTCGTTATGAAAGACAAGACCACTGGTAGACCTAGGGGCTTTGGCTTTGTCGTATTTGCAGATCCTGCCGTGCTTGATATAGTTCTTCAAGATAAGCACACCATTGATGGTAGACTGGTGAGTTAAAAACCTTTGCTTTTTTAGGGTTTTTGTGTAGTTTCGGTAATGTTTTTTTTTGGGTTTACTTTTGTTGGCATCTTCATTTTATTCGGAATTAGTAGTTATTGCTATTGTTGAATGATATTAGGATTCTTGAGCTCTTGTTTTATGATAACAATATTAATGGGTGTTGGTGATGGTGTTGCTGGCCGTTGGTTTCGGGTATTCTTTTATTTTTTTGAATGATTGATTTTGTATTAAATTAATTGTATTTTTTTGAATGGTTTATGATATACATGCTGCTATTGAGTAAGGAAATAGAAAAAATATAAAATTGTGGAGTGCATGTTATAATTGTTCTTCACCTAAGGTTGTAATCT
Source organism: Salix viminalis (assembly GCA_029228465.1). Lineage (NCBI taxonomy): Eukaryota > Viridiplantae > Streptophyta > Magnoliopsida > Malpighiales > Salicaceae > Salix > Salix viminalis. Next base: position 12,095,634 of record CM055435.1, read on the forward strand.
GTGGCATGAAACTGAGAAATTGATTTTTGTGAATTGTAGGATCGGATTGCTGTTTTTGATTTTCAAAATAAGTTAGGGTGATCCCTTTTCATTTGTGATTTGGGCAAACTATTAATGTGCTAAATATACTGGCCTGTCTGGTTTTTGAACAATTTGTGACCTCTTTGAATGAGTTTCACTTATCAAATCTGCACTTCTTTTATGGATTTTGCAAATGCAGCACAGCCTGATATGTCTCCTGATAACTTAAAGAAATATTAGTCAACCGTAATAAACATCTCCCACATATGAACCTGTATTTGGATCTGTGTTCATACTATTTTTTTTATTCAGGTGAGGTAAACCTCCGGTCTTGCCTGCAGTTCAGGCACTGGTAGTGAATCCATATAATATATTGGATTATTTTTCAAAGGGGTGGGTCTGTGCCTTTTAATGCTGTTGAAAAGGACCCACAAATCAAAATTGCACTTATTTAGTTGATTAACTGAATAAATCAATAGATTACTTACTCAGTTTCTTCTTGTTAGGTAGCTTTTGAGTGAGTAAAAATTATTTGAAGAGTTCTACATGTGCTTATAGTTACATGGTTCTAGCTGATCAACTATAGGAGGTTTATCATAGAAGCTATTCATCTGTATTTGGTGGGGTTCAAATTATATTGTTGCATTGCTTATCCCATGTTTTGGTAAGCTAGTGTGCCAGGTATACAAACTTCTGCAAACAATTTTAGGTTGAGTCTTGATCTTTTGTTGCATTTACGTGTCAGAGTTTAAGCTGACACCATCTCAAGTGTTCTTATAGATTGACTTCTTGACAAATTAACTTGTCTTATAGTATTAGTTTATGCATAATCACTTTGCGAGTGTTTCTTTCTTTTAGCGATTGCTATGCTTGTCATACATGAAGAATCTACTTATACAAGTTTTAGAAGATTGTAAGAAGATAAGATATCTGGGTAATTCGGAATGATGAAACAAGTTTCCTGCTTTATTTTGTGTTCCTGCCTTCCAAACAGTTGCTTTGATTTTTCAGGTTGAGGCAAAGAGGGCCTTATCAAGAGAAGAGCAGCAAACCAATCCCAGGTCTGGAAACCTGAATCCTGCTAGAAACACCAACGGTGGTGGAAATATTCGGACCAAGAAGATATTTGTTGGAGGATTGCCTCCCACTCTAACTGAAGATGGATTTCGTCAGTATTTTGAAGCCTTTGGCTTTGTTACTGATGTGGTAATAATGTATGACCAGAGCACCCAGCGACCTCGTGGATTTGGCTTTATTTCTTTTGACACTGAAGATGCAGTTGACCGGGTGTTACAGAGAACGTTCCATGATTTGAACGGTAAGCAAGTTGAAGTAAAACGGGCTCTTCCTAAAGAGGCCAATCCTGGTGGGGGTGGCCGCTCTATGGGTGGCAGTTACCAGAACTATGGTGCATCTGGTGGCAACACAAGCTCATATGATGGTCGAATGGAGAGGTATATGCAGCCTCAAGGTGCTGGAGGTGGTTTTCCTCCTTATGGCTCATCTGGCTATAGCACAGCTGGATATGGATATGCTCCCGCCAATAACAGTGTTGGTTATAGCGGATATACTGGTTATAGTGGAGCTGGTGCTGGTTATGGGGGACCTGCAGGTGCAGCTTATGGGAATCCTAATGTTCCAAATGCTGGCTTCGTAAGTGGTGCGCCTGGTGCACCCAGAAGTTCATGGAACAGTCAAGGTTCATCTGGCTATGGTGCTATGGGTTATGGGAATGCTGCTTCTTGGGGTACTCAAAATGCTGGGGCTGGCAGTGGTGGCCCTGGTTCAGTACCTACTGGTCAATCTCCTGGTGGAGCCGCTGGGTATGGGAATCAAGGTTATGGGTACGGTAGTTACGGTGGAAATGATGGATCATATGGGAATCCAGCTGGGTATGGTGTTGTTGGACGTTCTGGGGGTACTCCAAACAGTAATGTTGGTGGTCCTGGTGGAGCAGAACTACAGGGAAGCGGTGGCGGCTACATGGGGGGTGGATATGGTGATGCAAATGGAAATTCTGGGTATGGAAATGCAGCATGGAGATCTGAGCAATCACAAGGTTCTGGAAATTATGGGGCTCCTCAAGCAAGTGGTCCTCATGGTGGATATGGTGATGGTTATGGTAGTTCTCAGGCTCGACAAGCCCAACAACAGTGATTTGTGAACACCTTGGTTGCCTACTAGGTCTACATCTTTGTTTGTGGGCATGTTCGGCTGTTCTCATGAGGGGTGGTCTGATGATTTCTCGCTCCCAGCTCCAGGGGAGTTGGCTTGAATTGGATGATGCACTTTGGGAATGGTTGGATTGCTTAAATCCCAGTAGTTTGCACTATCTATTTTGCTAGTCTATAATAAGTAGCTCAAGGCATGCTAGATGCCCTTCTTATTTAATGTTTGCTTATTGAGTGTAGTTCTTAATTCGGCGTGCTTACAATTATCTGCTAGCTGTTCTCGGACTTTTCAGCTCTCTATCATAGTGTTTAATCTACTGCGCATATAAAATCTGTGTTGGTTTGTTCTCAGCTATGTATTTTTTAATGTTATCTTCACTAGTGCACACCTTTTGCTCTGTTTTTGACTGGGAATAAGATGCTAGAGGCGATTTGTAGTACTTGATTTGCTTGATTTGATATGACAAGTAGGCTTACTGAGATTGAATTAAGAGTTATTAACTGATAGCGGTGGAGCTATAAGCACTTGGGTTGATCACTTCGTAAATGGGTAGCATTAATCGTAGTGGTAGTTGACACTTTGAAGATGCATAATCATTTCCCCCCTGTATTTGCCCTTGTGTTGTACAGGAGGAGATGCCCAAGTTCTAATGTGGAGTCAAAGTGTCCACTCATGGTTGAAGCCGAGCTTCCTAGTGGGGGTTTGTTCAGTGTGGAAGTGAATTTGAAGAGGACTTGCCAGTTGGATTTGTGATTAACCCAATAAAGTCTTTTTCCAGCTAGGTGATGCCACTGTCACCCTTTTTTGTAGATTCTTGGCATTGGAAGTTGTTAATTTCTCGATCATTCTGATTTCTTTTGGACTGATGGATATGTAAGACAAAACAGCTTGCAGTATGTCGGCTTGATCAGTTAGCTGTATGTCATTGATCTTACTACCTAATTGCGTAGGCTACATAGTTATGCTCTGGACTAGATCTTGTTCCAGTTGTTTAGAGCACCAGAAACAGTATCAATGGAAAATGCTCGTTGATCTTGGAATGCCATTGATGGCTTTAATTACATTTTATAGCAACTTATCATTATAGGAAACAAGATAAATGCGCAAATGGTGTTTTACTAGTCTAATTTGATGCATTTTCCTAATGCTGATAAAGAGTAGTGATGTTTTAATCTTATTTAAGATTTGCCACCACCCATGATTTTCTTCTTCGATGGGATGGATGTTCGTGTTAACTCTATGGCAAATTCTCTGATGGATTCCAAATTTTGTTTTCTGTGGTTGGATATTCCCTTTTGATTCTGAGTTTTTGGAGACTTGCTCTGAGTTGTATTGCATCCATTTATTGGTTAGTTGAAAAACATTAATCAAGTGTTTCAAGTGTTGGGTGCCATGTGATTCTTCGTTTCTTCTAGTAAACACCATGTTTTTCTGTCTTGTATTTTGAGAGAAGGCAGTTCACTTTTTTATCAATCGTCACCTATTCCATTTATAATCTGAATTTTCAGGGCCTTAAAATTTGAAACTATTCCGAAACTTCGTTTGCTGATCTTTGCAACAAAACCAACAAATCCTGCAGCTAGCAACAAAAACCTTCTCACTACAAGGCCGTCATTGATCGAGGACGCACTCTAGCTTGTCTCTCAATTGTAGTTTCTGAAAAAACTAGATAGCCTTGCTATCCCCATCCCAGGGGCCAATACTTGGGACCTAAACCTGAAAGCTCGTCCAATCTTCCAATTGATGGGTTCAGCTTCAGATCCAGAAGCACTATTTTACAAGTGTTGTCTAAGACACTTGGACATAAAATTTGATTTTAATAATTTATAGATGATTGTCTTGAGACATGAACAGGTTGTTTTTTTTAAAACGTTCACTGAGATTTATTAAGCAACATATGAAGTGTTTGTTGAAACTCAGTCCCAAGACGTGAACCTCATCAATATATACTAATATTCTTACCCCCTAAATTTATGTGAAATAAGCTAAAAACCATGCCTTTTGTTTTGAAGTATATAGACAAAAGCAAGTTGAAAAATGGTGTATATGTGTGTGTGTGGTATTTTCTGGGGAAACCATGCTATAAACATGGGCCTTGTGTAACAGTGTCAAATGTGCACAAGGTGCACACTTCAACAGGCTGTCCAAAGCAGTGCCTAAGGGTATTGATAGCCATGCCAACATTGGAAAAAAAATGAGCGCAAATTTATGCAGTTGTAGGTTCGTTAAGGAAAATCGGCAACACAAACAAACATGAGTTGGCCTGTCCAGGCCAAGCAAAAAAATTCACCAAAGGATAGGATGATGAGAATTGGGGTTGTCGCAGACATTCGACAGTGCATATGTGAATTTGGTAACAAAGACATTGGCAGCCTGCATGCAGATGCGAATTCGACAGCGCGCAACAAACATGTGCAAGTTAGGGATTCAACTTGACACAATCTAAAACTTGGACAAATGACTATCCAAGGCATGGGAGAGACCCAACAACAGTCACAACAGAAGCTAGCAAATGGGACTGCCAGGTGGACATCCAAGATAATGGGATCATAGGAGTGTGCTGGAGAACGTAGGGCATGACTAGAGATGCTTTCAACCCACTAAGATCATGAGAGATCATGGGGGGGATACCTAGTACTTGGTAGATAATGGGGCTGCTATGTTCATGGGTGAACATGGATGAGATAGTGTCCCACTAATTCCTTAAAAGTAGGAATGAGAGTTGTGCCTTGTAATTTGTCTATAAATAGTTGTGGCAGCTCATGGAGCAAGTGGGGCATGTAGAGCTTGAGATAGAGATCAAAGCTTGGTGTAGCATGCAATCTTTGTGCATTGCACACATACAAATTTGTGTACAGTTTTCTTTGTTTACAAGATTAATAAAGATCGAGAAAAAGTTCATATTAAGATTGTTGTGCACTTTGATTACCTTTCATACTTGTGTATTCTATTTGTCTTGCAATAAAAGAAAGTGTTGGAAACCTCTAGGATGAGGGGAAACACTTAGTTGTGTAGGCAAACACGAGTGAAAGAGCGAGGAAAGACTGAGTCTAGCAGGTGGCTAGGTCGCTACCCGAGTTTATTTGTGGAGCAAAAATTTACCCTATGACAATTGGTATCAGAACATGGTTGTGTTCTTGGCAGGACAACGAGATTGTTCTGTTATGTGTTCAAGATGACAAACAATCTTGAAAGCAAATGCATTGCTGCTGTCGATGGATTAGTAGATATGGGAGCAGAGTCCAGCAAAAAGACTGCTAGTGCTTCTGAATTTTTTCCGAGCTCTAAAAGGAAGGATGAGGTGAAAAAGAAAAAGAAAAAGAAGCAATTCAATGAGGGAGAGCCCAAACTTGCTGTTGGCAACGAAGGTCAGAAGGAAAGGCCAAAGACAAGGGTTCAAAATTGAATTTATGTTATTTTATTTGTGAGGGGAATCATTTTGCAAGAGAATGCCTAAAAAGTCCAAAGACAATAGCGTCTCGATGGAGAAAGGTGTTAAGGATACATCATATGCAAGTCCTATGCGTGTGCTTGAAGACTGAGATAAAATTCAATCTTCATGGACTGGAAAATCAGTGAGGATTTTGATTAGCCTTATTGCTTTTGGGTGGTAGAATTTCAGGTTGTCTTGTGCGCCTTAGTGATGGAAATCAAGGTGATAGAAGCAAGAAAGAGATGCTTGGCTGTTGAGATGAAATTTAATCATATGCCAACCTTGGGGTAAAGGGTGTTACCTTGCTACTTGTTGGCGGCAAAACTTGCAGAATTTTATTTATCTTGATGAAGGACTATGCAGGATGGTGGAAGCAAAATTCAACGATAAAATGGAGGAAAACTTAGTCGTATAGCCAGGCCAATCAATGAAGATTTGATGTGGCTTTGCTGTTTTGAGGAAAGGCAAAATGTTGAGACTTTTATACAAGACCTGTGCGATGGATAATGCAGGGAAAAGAAGGCGGGAATGAGATTGAATCATGTGAGATTTGGTCAAAGAGCCATCCTAGTGGTAGTTGTGCTTCATGTTGTCTTGTGTTAGACAATAGAGAGATTAGGAATTCAATGCACCTTGCCAACAAGACTACTTGGGGTGAAGAATTCGGTAGCCAAGTCGAGAAGAGATTTGGTTGAGGAGTTCAACTAAACGAATTTAGTTTGACATGCTGTCTTGATGGGGAGGCAATACAGTGGAGTCTGCACTTGATGATGTATAATTTGGGTGCGAGATTCAGCAATTGGTTTGGAACTTTTACACCCATTGACAATGAACTATGCAATGTCAAGAATTTGGCAACCAAGTCGATAAGAGATTTGGTTGAGAAGTCAAACTAAATAGACTTGGTTTGACATATTACCTTCATGGGGAGACAATACAATGAAGACTACATTAGATGATAGACAAATCATGGTTAGTTAGAACTCTATACGTGAGGATGTGCCAACGAAAATACACTATCTAAAATTCAACAACGATGAATAGCGACAACCTTGCCAAGGCCGATATGAATTTGGTAGGAAGAGTTGATTGTTGTACAATGGACAAGTAAGCATTATTTAAATTTTATACTTGCGGCATGCAGAATAGTTAGAGAATTATGAGTGCTCATGTGGTTTTTCAAAGTGATTTTGTGTGAACATACTTCGTGAAGAGGGATGGATATCTTATAGACACTTGGGATTAATGTCTAAACTCTATGAAAACATGCTTACAAGTATAAAGTGTTTGACATTTATGGATAACAAACAAGCCAAAATAGAATTGTGTCATAGCTTGGCTTAAAAAAGAGTTGACAACAATTCGATGGACTAAATTGTTGTTGAATGTGGACAAAGCTAGGGGTTTTGCGGGGAGAAACATGGATTGTGACGAGGAACAAATGTGGTGCAAGGATACTTCGAATCTGTCCGGTAAGGACATCATGTTCTTGTGGTAGGGGCGGTTTGTAATAGTGTCAAATGCGCACGAGGTGCACACTTTGGTAAACTATCCAAAATAGTGCCTAAGGGTACTAACAACCATGCCCGCAATGAGAAAAATCGACAGCGCATATTGGTGATGAACATGGGCTAGATGAACTATCCAGGCCAGGTTGGAAAAATTCATAAGGGGAAAGGCTGACGAGAATAAGGTTGTTGTAGACATTCAGCAGATGCAGATGCAAATTTAGCAGCATAGACATTGACAGCTTGTATGCAGATGCAAATTCAGCAGTGCACAACAAAACGTGTGAAAGTCAAGGGTTTGACTATGCATGATGAAACTTGGATGAAGGACTATCCAAGGCATGTTAGAGACCCTACAACAATCACAATAGATATTGGAAGTTGGGACTGCCAGGTGGACTTGCAGAAGTTGGTAAGTGGCAGTTATGGGCATCCAAGATCATGAGAGTGTGCTAGAGAACGTGGGGGCATGACTGGAGATGCTCTCAACCCACTAAGATCATGTGAGATCATGGAGGGAAAACTAACCACTACTTGGTAGATAATGGGGTCACTATGTTCATGGGTGAACATGGTTGAGATAGTGTCCCACTACTTTCTTAGAAGTAGGAATAAGAGTTGTGCCTTGTAAATGCTTGTCTATGAATAGTTATGGCAGTTCATGGAGCAAATGGGACATGTAGAGCTTGAGATAGAGATCTAACTTGGTGTAACATGCAATCTTTGTGCATAGTGTATATTTGGATTTGTGTAAAGTTTCCTTTATTTTTGAGATTAATAAAGGTTGGGAAAGAGTTCCTGTAAAGCTTGTTGTGCACTTTGATTACCTTTCATACTTGTGTATTCTGCTTGTTTTGCAATAAGGGAAAGTGTGAGGAACTTCTAAGGTGAGGAGAAACACTTAGTTGTGTAAGCAAACACGAGTGAAAGACAAGGAAAGATAGAGTCTAGCATGGGGTTGGGCAGTCAAATAAGTTTATTTGTGGAGTGAAAATTTACCCCGTGACACCTTGTATGGTATGAGCTTTAACATATTCTTAACCATTAAAAGCAAACTCATTGCAAGAAACTGAGTTGACATTACACCAAAATAAATGTAGCATGAGAAATAACAAACAAACCTCAATCATTATTATAGGTATTCAAGAAAACACAGTACGGTCATAGGGATGTCTAAATATGAACATCCTGGTAGAACAAGTAGATACATAATAGCATTATGAAATGTCTTGCTAAGAAAAATTCTCCAAACCAAGTTCTCAAACTATCTTACAACCATTTCATTGTAGCTGGTCGAGAAAGTTTTATTGCAACACACCAAACTTGAAAATTGAAGAAATAAGTAAAGTAGATACCACTTTGAGGTGCCTTATATCAGAGAAAGGTGCTGATATGCCGATGGAAAACCTTTGTATGGATTGCCTAGTGCGACAATATTGCCAGGACGTGAAAATACAACCTGCATTATCATATAAAATCAAATATTAATATGGGAGTAGAGCATCTTTAAATTTCATATTTAATATTGATTCTAATGCTGTCTACAAAATAGTCCGAAAAGTTATTCATAAGCTTTTCAAAGGAAAGGGATGGACGCAATTCTGCACTTACTTGATAATCGCAAAGGGTGTAACTCTTATAACCAGCAGCACAATAGTCAAAATAATACTCCCATGTCCTGATGAACTTTTCATCAAATCCAAGGGAAATAATTTTGCTGAGAAAAAGATAGAGAAAAGTTTAGTACATGCATCAAAATCTACAAAGAATAGAAAAACCAAATGATTATTTCTACCTCTTGTTTTCCAAGAAATTTTTCCTCCAGCATCTTAATGTAAAATAGTAATGAATTCCTAAATTCTCCACATGCTCCACACTGCACAAAAAAAACTTGTGTTAGTATATTATAGAATATTTAGACAAAAGCAAGAACAAAGCTTTAAAGTACAATGTACAAAACAATTCACACCTTAGTCTTGATGCAACACTCATGGCTAATGTTATCCTACTTAATGAAGGCGAACATCCACCGGGAAAAATATATTCCTTCATAAAATCAGAACTTCGCCTATGCTCATCGTAACGCTGATCTGATACTGATATGCACTGAGGAAAAATCAACCACTGGTTAGCAATAAGTAGAATGGTAAAGATGATAAGGATTTATCTAGGCTAAATGTTGAAAATGTAGTAATCAAACACATTTCTATCAGCACTGAAACTCAGATAGTGACACGTTTCTTCCCTTTTTTGTCATACCTGTAGAACAAAAAGTCCATCTTCTGCCAATGCTGATTCGCAGCTACTAAAAAAAACCTCCATGTATTCATGACCCACTTGCTCTATCATTTCACTAGAAAAATACATCAAAATTTATGACATCTGTTTGAGTGGATAGGGTAGATATATATTTAGTAAAAATGTATCTTACCAAGATACGATCCTATCGTATTTATAGCCTTTAGGCAATTCACGATAATCACACAAGAGAAGTCTGATATTATCCTGGTAAAAAAATAGGTTATAAGCTTCAAAATGAAGATATTTGTCTTCAGAAAATTAGCCTGAACAACAATTCAGACAAGTAAATGCTATATATCAATTAAGAAATCTCCTAGGTTTCATAATCATCCATTAGAGACCTGTAGGCCAGCTTCCTTGACTTTCATCTCTGCATATTTCAGTTGCTCCACAGATAGAGTGACACCTGTGTATTTGCATCCTGTTTGTTTGACAGCTTCTATAGCAAAAGCTCCCCAGCCAAAACCAATCTCAAGAATTTCATGGTTCTTATCGATTCTTGCCTATATTGGTTAAAAATAAATACATGATAGGATGTATATCCATTAAACTTTGTTCAAAATTTGGTAAAATAGTTAAGAGATTGTATGTTACAGACTCACCTTTTCAATCAGAGCACTAATTTTCCTCAACTGAGCTGTGTTTAAGTCTTCATCTTCAGTCTTTAATGTAACATGGCATTCAAATAAAACAATCAAAAGTTAGACCATGACACATAGAGGATGAGATTTCGTGCTTTGCTTAAAATAAAATCAACAGAAGGTTGGGTTTCTGACCTTAAATATCGCACTCGAGTATTGCATTGTTTCTCCGAGGAATAGAGAGAAAAATTTATTACCCTAGAAAAATGAAATGACAAGGAAAATGCAAGCTTCACTGAAAGATCCTCCACTAACATCAAAATTTTGAACATGGCACCAGTTACATGTAAAGATGTCACTGCAAATGCATGCTAATATATATATATATATATTGTTAGATATAGTCGTTATTTTGTAATTTACTAGAAATAGAAACTGTTCTAGTAAGTAGCTAAAATTGCATTGTATTTTAGCTAGAATTATATTGTAAATTTTTCCTACTTAAAATCCTATTGTAAACAACAAACACAACTGAATATACTGAAATTAATTGCATTTCAAATTCTTATATGGTATCAAAGCAAATCTTGATTTTTTTTCCCTTTGAATTGTATTGCTGATTTCGTTTTTTTTCTAGTTCAAAACCTAGAAATTAATCTCTACAGTTCTTGATCATCTCCGATTACTGTTCATCAAACCCAAAAATTGATTGCTATAGTACTTGTTCATCACCAGTTACTGTTCATCATCATGAAATCACCCATCAACCTAGAAATCAACAACTTTCTGCCCATTAACCTAAATGACAACCACTGGTATAGAAGTGAATCGGGGTGTAGCAATGAATTCATACAAAAATTATACAGAAATTTCCCCAACAAACCCAGAAATCAACCATTGTTCATCCGTGCGTGTTCATCCACCCATAAACCCAAAAATCACCGATAAACCCAGAAATCAACCATTTTTTGCTTCATCAGACCAAGAAATCAACCCAAGTCAACCCGTAAACCCAACTCTAGCAATTGCTATGCAACCCAACATGCCTAGAAATTCGCAATCTAGTTCACAACAACACCCAACAAACATACTCACCTCTACTCTGGCAACACAAATCATGGGAGTCCCTCCAGTGTTCCTTCATAATGCAACGATGGTGTTTGGGAACCTTTGATCAACGGGGAGCCACCGGTGTGACAGAGGTCAAGGGAATAGGAGAAATAGAGGTGAGAGACAGATGGGTCATGGAAATGAGAGAAATGAAAGTGAGAGGCACATGTTTAATTCAGGTTGTAAAAAACCGGGTGAGATGGTGTGTTTCATTGTGGTGAAGCGGGTCATTCGAAACAAAAATACTACAAAATTATTGGCTACCATGACTGGTGGGATTTTATGAAGAAACCCCGGAAAAATATTGGAAAAGGTATGGTAAATTTTATGAAAACTGAATCGGTATAACCTACGGCGAATATTGTTCATCCAAACATAATTGATAAAACTTCTATAAACTTTGTCATTACTAAAAATAGAACTTGGATTATTGATACAAGTGCATCCGCTCATATGACTAGGGATTCCAGTAATTTAAAATTCTTAAAACCCTCATCTTAGTCAGTTATTTGCACAACTAATGATATTACCTCCCCTATTATAAGGGGAAAAGTCTATAACCTTGACTAATTCTCTAAATCTAGATATTATTCTCATTGTTCCATCTCTTGAATATAATCTCTTGGTAGTCAGCCAAAAATTCTATCATTTTCTAATGCTTGTTATTTTGTTACATTTATTGATGAATGTACTCGCATGACCTGTATATCTCTTCTCTAAAATAAAAGTGATATAGGTACAACTTTCAGGAATTTCATAAAATGGTGATGGCCTAGTACCAAAGGCAGATTCATACACTTCAATTTGACAATGGTAAAGAATTTGTGGATCAATTTTTTAGGGGATTTCTTAAGCCATCATGGAATTAGACACCAAACCTTATGCACATATACTGCACAACATAATGGACTAGTAGAATAGAAAAATAGGCGGATTATGGAAATCGTTTCGAGCTTCTTTTTTTGGTATGAATATGCCAAAGTTCTATTGGGGTGAGACAGTAAAGTCCATTACTTATTTAATTAATTGAACATCATCTAGAGTGATCAGATTCCAAATCCCCCAACAGAAGATGGAATCCTTGCTTTCCATCCCTCATCTACCAAATATAGAGCCATGGATATTTGGATGTACGGTGTATGTTCACATACCTAAAGTCCTACGAGGTAAACTTGATCCATGTGCAAACCGATGTGTTTTTGTAGGATACTCAGAATTCCAGAAAGGGTACAGATGTTATGAACCCCAACGTCAAAAGATGCATGTGACCTTGGATGCGTCATTTCAAGAATTGAAACCTTACTATTCTGGGGGAGCTTATAGACCTTCTCTTTAAGGGGAGAGTAACAATGATGAGAATGAAGGGGTATTTGAGGTGGAAGAAAATGGAGGACTTATTGAAAGAAATATTGGGGAAATTTATATGGCTCCCAATATCCAAAACTAGGATGCTGATTTGGAATACTGCACATATCAAAGTATTCTCAGTAACGACCCTCTTTTGACTACAAAGGTGTCTACATCTACACCATTAACCAAAAAATTAACCCAGAATGTCTCTCCTCAATCTCCTCAGGTATCTCTAAACCCTATTTTTAATGAGATTAATGAAACTCCTATCCAAGATAAAAATATGACTAACAGATATCCATAAAGACTAAACAAGGAGTCCTAAAGAAACAGTATGAACCTAATCCCAGAAACAAAATTAAATACCTTATCAATAATTACATCTTTTCCCATAGATTATCGGAATCATATGCATTTACTATTAATCAATTATCCAATGTTTCTATTCCTAGTTATGTACAAGATGCATTAGCATACCTAAAGTGAACTAAGGCGATGAATGAGGGAGATGGAGGCATTATAGAGGAATAACACTTGGGAGTTGTGTACACTGCCAAAAGGGATGAAGACAGTTGCATATAGATGGGTGTTCATAGTAAAACTCAAGGAGGATGGCTGTATTGACATGTACAAAGAAAGGTTTGTTGCGAAGGGGTATAGACAAAAGTATGAGGTTGATTATCAAGAGACCTTTGCTCTGGTTGCAAAGATCTATACTATCCGTATCCTCATATCTTTAACAGTGAATTGAGACTGAGTCTTGCAATAATTTGATGTGAAAAATACTTTTTTCAATGGAGATCTTGAAGAAGAAGTATACATGGAGTTTCCACCCGGAGCTAAACGCAAATCCTTGTATCACACTGAAGTTTGCAAATTAAAGAAAGTATTATACGACTTGAAACAATCACCCCGGGCTTGGTTAGGAAGATTTTCATACACAATGAAGGAATTCGGCTACAAGCAAAGGAACTCAGATCACACCATGTTTATAAAACACAGAGAAAGAAAAATTACAACATTAATTGTGTATGTGGACGATATGGTCTTAACAGGAGATGATCCAGAAGAAAGGGAAGCACTAAAATGTTTTTTGGCATCCAAATTTGAAATGAAAGATCTTGGACAATTGAAATATCTCTTAGGAATAGAGGTATCGAGGTCAAAAGGTGGGATATGTTTATCACAACGAAAACATATGTTAGACTTATTAACAGAAACGGGAATGCTGGCATGCAAATTTATCGACACACCTATGGAACTAAATCACAAGCTCAGAGAATCAGAAAATCATACACCAATGGACAAAGGATGTTATCAACGGTTAGTTAGAGAACTTATGTATTTATCTCATACAAGGTCAGACATAGCCTATGCAGTGAGTGTGCTGAGTCAGTTCATGCACTCACCAGGAGAAAAACATATGGAAGCAGTATATCAGATTTTGAGATATTTGAAAAGTGCACCAGGAAGAGGACTACTATTTTTTTTTAAAAAAGAGGTCCATGAGATTAAAGGGTATACAAACTCAGACTGGGTAAGAAATCAGACTGATAGAAGATCAACATCAGGTCACTTTAATTTTATAGAAGGAACCTTGTCACATGGAGAAGTAAGAAGCAAAAAATAGTTGCTAGATCAAGTGCAAAGGCAGAATACCGAGGTATGACTCATGGTGTGTGTGAATTACTATGGATTAAACAGGTGTTACAGAACTTGAGAATTGATTATGGAACATCCATGAGTCTACATTGTGATAATAAGGCAGCTATTGAAATTGCACACAATCTTGTACAACATGATCAGAGCAAGCTCGTTGAAGTCGATCGACACTTCATTATAGAAAATCTTGATCGAAAAATTATACAATTTCCATTTGTTCGGTCTAAAGATCAGCTGGCCGATATTCTCACAAAGGAAGTCTCAGGAAAGGTATTTTATGACACAATTAGCAAGTTAGGCATGATAAATATCTACGCTCCAACTTGAGAGGGAGTGTTAAATATAGTTGTTATTTATTAATTAACTAGAAATAGAAACTGTTCTAGTAAGTAGCTAAAATTGTATTGTATTTTAGCTAGAATTATATTGTAAATTTTTCTTACTTAAAATCTTATTGTAAACAGCAAACACAACTGAATATACTGAAATTAATTGCATTTTGAATTCTTACACACACACACACACACACACACACACACACACATTGAATTCAAGGAAACCTCACTCCCCGGAAAATGCACTTTGTGGGTCTAGATGAGAGTAAAACCTCGACTGTTCCAGACTCTTACAAAAGGTACACGTTTTGACTCGAACTCGAGACCTGCTGTACAAATCTCAAGCCCTTTATCATCACACCATGTCAACATCATGCTATTATTTTGTTATAAAGATTTTGACATATTCTGTTGGCCCTACAGCGAGGACATTATTAAACAAAAGCATTAACAGGTTATGATCCCGTACCAGGTCATAATGACGAGAGACGTTCCTGCGAGCTTGTGTAAGAGTATTTTGCCTCAGAACATGCTGAAGGAAAAACTTTGCAGAAGCAATACCTGCTGTAAATAACGTTGGTGTCCACCAACCCCTAAACTCAACCACAGATGATGATATTAGATGATCACATAGGATCAAAGGAATAACAAGAAATAGATTTGTTTGCATACCTGTTGAGGGTAAATCACTCAAGTCTATTTGTCATACACAATACATACCTTTTCTTATTCACTTCCGAGATAGAGTTGTTTGCATCTCTATTCGCAATCAGAACCTAAAATTTAAATTTTAATATTGATATTAAAACCGAAATGAAAAGCACTACATGTACCAAAAAATTGTCTCTCTCACCATGACAAGATCTAGAAGACCTTGGTCTTTGTCAGCAAAAGAAAAATCTCCATCAATATAAGCATCAGCAAGGCCTATGTCAGCCCGCGTCATTACCTGACAGCATTTTCTAATCATTGTAATGCAATGTTGAGAATTTCGTGCATTGCAACAATATTGTTGCTCATAATCTTATAAGCTGAGAGAAAAAGGAGTCCCACAAGCAGAACGTACCTTCCAGTAAAACTGAGGATTGTGAACTTTGAGAACAACTTCTAGATTAAATTTTTTACCAGTTCCCTCGAAAGGTGAAAGTTTCACCCCCTTCTTCCTCTAAACTGCGACAGCACAGTCCAAATCAAAATGACATTAAATTTGAGTTGGTTCCCTCGAAAGTAAAAAGTATCATTAAAATAGACAAACAAAAAAAAGCAAACAATTGGGTGGTAGCCAAATTGGGACTAGACTCCCCTCGATTTACTCCTAACATGATACATCATGTTCGTTAAATCTTAGCTGTTCAAGATAAATGAAGGGATAAGATCTATTTAAGGAGTTATTACGTATCTCAAGAAGGTAAGTTTGAACGTTCGTTCTCTCTTAAGATAACCTCATTACGTATGAGTTATAGCTTAATTCGCTAGCATGTTTTCTCCAATTTCTTGCCAAGTATATTTGAGTTTTCTGCTAGTATGGTCATTTCCCTTGTGAACTTACATCAAACGGTCAGTGGAGATATGGCTTCCAAGATATTTAGTAACAAAAAAACGAGCCCAGGCTTCCAACCGAGAAGGTGCCATTTGTTTTCGATGGATCAGAGCAGTACAAGTCCAATCTGCAGCAGCCACTTGCTACAAAACAGCAAAAGAATTAAACCTCGAGTTTATATGATCTGCACATCAACTTGATGGATCCCTCTACTCCTCACTATGATCAAGTTCAAGAAGTCTAGCTATCGATGCTGCTATATATATAGTAGTAGCTCGACGGCCAGCTAACAAGTCCAGGATTATATATTGACAAGACTCATGAACCTGTTTAAACAATATTGTCAATCAATGAATTAAGTATATTAATTTACCATGTCTCCATATCTAGCTATCTATCTAGCTAGACAAGAGAAGTTAATGGTCCGATTGTTATCACCTATATATATATATGGTGATTATACCTTCAGCATCAAAAAATATATATACCAGCAGCTTTGGAAAGGGTAGGGTGGATAAAACCAACTTGACAAATGCATAAAGGTAAAATAAATTCCATGATGAATATTATGGAAGTTGAGCAAAAGAAAATACCTGTGAACTCTGTCGTGTCCCTGCCTATCTAGTAGTTTTTGACGATCGACCTTTCCAGCTGCAAGTATTGTGGTAACTGCAGGTATGTATGATCTTGTTTCTTTTTGCATTCAATGGAAATAGAAATGCTTAAATATTTACGTTGGGAGGTAGCTAATATGAGTGTATGATCTGAGTCATGGACTGGTTGTATATATATAGAAATTAATAATTTCATTGATCTGATAAAATATGGTCAAGAATGTGCATGTGCATGTCGGTAGTATGAAATTCTGGTAGAAACATTAGATATTTTTGCCCTCGTAGATTTATCAATGCTTCACTTCAATCCTCACAGCTTAGACTCTCCCAATAGTACCCCTATAGTTTCTAATAAGTTTCAATTTCACCCTTAAACTATTACAGAAAGCTCACTTTTTCATTTGTTTTTCTTCTTTTTCTCCTCTTAAATCCACAAACATGATATAATCTCTCACATAAACATTTATAAACCACGGTTTTTCTTATCATGTTTAATTATAGTAGCAATATATAATAATAATAAATAATTATTTTACCTTCAATATATGAAATAATTAAACTCATATATTTTTTTAAAATAATAATTAGATATTGTTTCTTTTTAGTTTATATTGGGTTTTCAAATTAATAATTTTCTTCAGTATTATCTGTTTGAGTTTTAAAATAAAATAGATATTAACCTAATACGAAAATCTGAAAACAATAAAATAAGTTAGGTAAGCTTATAATTATCGTCTAATGTAATAAATAAATAAATCTGTATAATTATCTCATCGAATAAAAAAATAGCGTTGAAGCATTATTAATTAACATTACCCAGATCATCCCATCAGTTAGGTAAGCTTTTATTTGATTTGAAGGGGATTAAAGTGGATTTCGTGCGGGGCGTGTGAAAAGAATTAATCATGTAAAAGTTTTTCCATGGTGGGCTCCACTCTTTTTTGGCTTTAACTTAACTAGATAGTAGATACAACTGATTATTTGGAAGTACGGTGGAGATTTTTTTCCGATTTTTTTAAATATATTAAAACAATGCTTTATTTTATTTTTTTTAAATATTATTTTTTAGTAAATGAAAATAATTTAAAAACATTAATTTTTTTTAATTTAAAGTAAATAATAATAATTCAAAAACACTTTAGAAACAAAATGTCAAACATGACCTAAATGTGTTTTTGATATTGCGTTTGCTTTATGGTTGAGGTTTTTAAAAAAAACAGATTCATGAAAAATATTTTTACATGCAGTTCATAACTGAAATTGAAGTTTTTGGTTAAAATCGTGGTTGAGTTCGAGGTTGATGAAAAATAGTTTCGTGTGTTTGGATATCATGTTTTTCATATTGATGTCAACTTGTGAAATTACTTTAAAGAATACATATATTTGTTTTTAAAATTTTGTAGAATAATAATCATAACAATAAAATGTAATTAATAATTCATGAAAAAAATATATATTTGTTTTTATTCTCCCATCAAATTACTTACAATTTCATCACAAACTAAATCGATACGTGAATGTCTCTGTGATCCCATGCTATTTGATCCAGGAACAACATCTGGTAACAATATCATTAATAACAATATCTGCGATCCTGTTGTAGAGATATAATTCAAGGCCAAATCCAGTTGCAAGTTTTTGATTCATAATCAATTGAAAAACAATAGGGTTGTGGAGTGAAACGAAGTCACGCACCTTTCCCTTTCATCAGGACTGATCTCTATCTTTATTTTTTTTAAAATATATATTTTTTTTAAATTCGACCGGGTCTGACCCAACTAAATGAGTCGGCCCAACCAAGTTGGGACAAAAGACCCTAACTCTGCTAGACCTGGGCTTGGCCGAGAGGAGGTCCAGGCCAAGACCAACATATATATTTGTTGAGTGAAATGGTGCGCTGCACTTTTCATGTCTTCTTAAAATGTGAACAGTGCAACGGACTATTCATGTGAATTAATTCAGGTGAACAATAGCGTTCGACCGATGGTGACAAAAGGCTCAACGACTGATGCTGATGGGTAGAGGAGGACCAGATGGTTCTTCCTGTAGTGGTGGCGCTGAATATGGTGGTTTGTGGTGGTCGGGAAGGAGCATCAGAAGCTTGCTATTGCTACTTCTACGCCGGGGCTTGCTGCTCTCATTGGAGGTCACGGCGAAGCTTTTGACATGGATGAGAAGCTCTTAGTGCTGAGGGGGATGGTGGTGGTGCTCTCTAAGAGCTACTCTCAACTGTGGAGAGAGAGAGACCGCTGGTGGTGTGTTTGCGATTAGTGCTCTTCCCACCGTGATCTTGCTTCAAGCTGCTACGTTAATGAATCAGAATCTGCAATCCATGAAATGGAGGCAAAAAATGAAACGCAGACGCAAGCAAAAACTTCAAAATTCAGCTTTTTCTAAACCATGGTTTCGAACGATTTTTTGGTGGGTCCCATAGTAATTTAAACTGCGTTTTATTATTGCCAAAAGCCACAAAAAACTGATTTTCCTTGAACTGCCGTTTGGATCGCAATACCAAACGACCACTAAGTGTTTTACTATTGCATTTAAGCTGTTTTAAAAAACTAGAATTTAAGTGTTATTTTTAAATATTTTTGAGTGGTTTTAATGTGATATATTAAAAGTAGATTGTAAAAAATATAAAAATATTATTTTAATAGAAAACAATTTAGAATATATGTGTGTTTGCTAACAATAATTGTTTTTTGCTTTGAATTAATTGTGTTTGGTGTTTTTAGATTATTTTTATGTGGTGATATCAAAATATTTTGTTTAAAAATAAATATTATTTTATTATATTTATAAACGAAAAATATTTTGAAAGACAATTTTTACCATAATCTGAAACAAACACTAAAATTGGTTATGATTTTCCATAATTTTGAGGTGATTGACATGAATATTACCCATAAACTTATTTACAGCCCAAACCCCAAACTATAAAATCAGTCTCTAAAATAGTTGAGAGATGGATGGGGATATGAGAGGCGGCTAAGATCTTTTTGGTTTGCTATTACCGAGATGATACTACTCGTAAAAATATTGCAGCATTGCAAAACTTAGCTACGGATAGGTAGAATCATGATAGGATATTCCACCTCTAATTTCTTATGAAAAGCTAAATAAGAAAATCACAACTACCGTCTTTCTCATGTATAGTTGATAGAACTCTTGAAAGATTTTGAATTTGCCAGCATCATCCCTGTACAACTCTTTTAGTTAGGAATAGGCATTGTAAAATGTCGGCAAACTTCTGTTCCCAAAAAAGCATATTTTATGGGTTTAGGTGAATGAGTAAAATCTTGATTATCCCAGACTATTATAAGGAATGCACATATTCAAATTCAAATTCCCATGCATGGATGAATAAATAAAATTATTTTTAACTTTGAAAATCAATACAATGAATCGATCGATCTTGGGGTGTCTATGGTTTAAAAACGTAGTAGAAAATAAAACCAACAACTTTCAGTTCCAGATCTTGGGGTGTCTATGATCAAAGATCTTTTAGTTTCAGTTCCCAGTGGATTAATAGATAGCACATTTAAATCCAGAATGAAAAATCAACTAAATATTGAAATCTGCAGCTCTTAAAGAACGACGTGTTTATATATATTATTAAAAAAAAATACTTAGTTCATTGTATAAATATATTAAGGTGTTAATATTAAAAAATATCAAAATATATAATTATATTGAAGAGAAAAAAACTTAAAAATAATTGTTCAAATGTTTAATTATTAAATAACTAAATATACAATAAAAATAATTATTATTGTAAATAATTTTGCTACAGTAATAATCAAAAGTTTTATAGGCTGATTATTTCGATCAGATTCTGAATTTTCCAGCATGATTTGTTACTTAATCATCCCTATACAACTCTTGTAGTTAGGAACAAGATTACTTGCCCGTGCGTTGTGCTGAGCCTTTTTTATAAAGAAAACTGATTGATTTTGTGCGTGTTATAATTGGTTACCTTAATATTCAATTAGTAGAATTGTAATCGATAAAATTTGTTAGAAATGAGTTTTGTTTTGCATCAAAGTGATTGAATGTTGCTATTGTTCAAACTGTTTTGATAATTATTTAATTGGTAGATTGTAAAATTATAATCGATAAAATTCATTGAAAATGAGTTATGTGCTTCGTGTAATACATTGATTTGATTGTTGTGTATGTTTTATTTGTTTGATGAATTATTTCATTAACAAATATTAAAATTGCAATCAATGAATTTTAGCACCAATGAGGGATTTGTTTTATGCAGCAAACAATTTGATTGATGGTCTCATTTTAACTACTTGGGTAATAATTAATTGGTAGATAGTCAAAACTGCAATTGATCAAATTGACTAAAGATGAGTTATTTGTTGCTTGCAACATACTAATTGTTTGTTGGGCATGTTTTAACTATTTGATGAATAATTTATTTGACAGGTCGCAAAAAAATAACTGCTAAAATTTATTATAGATTAGTTATTTGTTTTCAATTTCAAATTGGTTGATTGTTGCTATTGTTTTAATTGTCTGCATAATTATTTAATCGACAAATTGCTAAATTGCAATCGAGAAATTTTATTGAAGATGAGTTGATTGTATTTTTAGCCAATTGATTAATGGTTGAACTTGCTTTTAATTGGTTGTCGATTAATTTAATTGTCAGAGAGCAAAACTGCAATTGCTAATGAAGATTACTCATTTTCATTTTTTAGCAAATTGATTTATTGTTAGGCGTGTTTTAATTGTTATGATAATTATTTAATCGATATATAGCAAAACTCTAGTTGATAAAATATGTTAAAAATGAGTTATTTGCTCTTTGCAGTAAATTGATTATTTTTTAGGCATGTTATAATTGTCTAAGAAATTATTTAGTTGGCAGATCGTAAAATTATAATTGATAAAATCCATTGATAGCAATACTATCCTTGCCACTATTATTATTGAAATAAAAAGAAATTAAAGTATTTGTTTTTATTTTTTAAGATTTATTCTTTATAATTGTTTGAGAAATTATTTAGTTGACAGATCGTAAAATTATAATTGATAAAATCCATTGATAGCAATACTATCCTTGCCACTATTATTATTGCAATAAAAATAAATGAAAGTATTTATTTGTATTTTTTAATATTTATTCTTTATATTATTATATTTTAGGTGATATTAGAACACTAACATTAAATTAATTTGATAATTCTTCAAAAACATTTAGTATTAATTTGATAGTTTATATTGGGTTTTCAAATTAGCAATTTTATAAAAACTTTCTAGTATTATCGTATTATGTGTTTTGGTTTTAAAATAAAATAGATATTAACTTAATACTAAAATTAGGAAGAAAAAATAAATAAAAAAGAGTTGTATTTCAAAAGCACAACAAGAAACGAAATGTGAAAACTAGAAAATAAGGAGGCAACTTGGGTCTATATTTTCCTTGCCCGCTACCACTTTGAGTGGCATAAATTCTTGTTGCCTCGCCAACCACAAAGTATATATAATTAGTAAATCAACGAGATAATTATATTAATTATTTCTATATTATTAATAAACAAACTCATAAAACTCACATTGATGACTTTTATAACTCTTTCAATGCCCTGCAAACCAATAATTCAAACTTAACTAAAAAACAAAATTTATTTTAGAAAAGCTAAATACAATAAAGACAAACAAAAAAACACTAAAAAAATTAATTTAAAGTAAAAAATTAAAAAAATCATTTTTTTTAAAAGTACTTTTAAAATGCAGTGTCAAACACGACATGAGAGTTTTATGTTGAATTTTAAATAATTTTTAATTATAATTTTTTTTTAATATTTGTGAGTTGTTTTAATGGGATATATTAAAAATATAAAAATATTATTTTAATAGAAAATAAGTGCGGCTCTACGTGTGTTTGCTAACAATGAATATGTTTTTTCTTTGAATTAATTGTGGTTGGTGTGTTTATATTATTTTAATGTATTAATGTTAAAAAATATTTTTTTTTAAAATAAATATTATTTTGATATATTTATTACAGATTTTTTTTTTTGAAAAATAACTTTTAGCATGCTCTGAACAGATATTAAAATTGGTTACGATTCCCATGATTTTGAGGTGATTAGCATGAATAATACCAATAAACTTATTTACAGCCTCTAAAATAATTGAGAGATGTACAGGGGCTGAGATCTTTTTGGTTTGCTATTACAGAGATGATACTCCTTAAAACATTGCAGCATTGCAAAACTTAGCTAGCGATAGGTAGAATCATGACAGGATATTCCACCTCTAATTTCTTATGAAAAGCTAAATAAGAAAATCACAATTGTCGTCTTTCTCATTTATTGTTGTTGATAGAACTCTTGAAAGATTCTGACTTTGCCAGCACGATTTGCTACTGCATCATCCCTGTACAGCTCTTGTAGTTAGGAACAGGCATTGTAATTAACCATGGAAAAACACAAGAGTTTAAGAGGGGGTTTGTTCAGTGTGGAAGTGAATTTGAAGAGGACTTGCCAGTTGGATTTGTGATTAACCCAATAAAGGCTTTTCCCAGCTAGGTGATGCCTGTTAGAGAATAATATAAATCATATTATGAGGCCTCACCTACAAGCTTAAGCTTTTAGGTGAGATGGTTCCTTAACATGGTATCAGAGCCTTGTTGATCCAGTGATTCACGAGTTCGAATCTCACCACCCTCATTCTATTTGATAAAAAACTAAGCACAAGGTAATGTGGGCCTATGTAAGTTTCAAGCCCAAAGGGCTTTTACTTGAGGGTGTGTGTTAGAGAATAATATAAATCATATTATGGGGTCTCACCTACAAGCTTGAGCTTTTAGGTGAGATGGTTCCTTAACAATGTCACTGTCACCCTTTTTCTGCAGATTCTTGGCATTGGAAGTCGTTAATTTCTCGATCATTCTGATTTCTTTTGGACTGATGGATATGTGAAGAAAAAACAGAGCAAACAAACGAGCAAGGCAAAAATTGTTTCTGGACTTTCAACATACCAGTCTATCTTTTATTATGTAATGCAGCAGTATTTATATACACAGTAGGGAGTTGAATAGAGGCAAGAATACAATGCCAAATAGAAGTCTAAGAAAAAAAACAAGATAGTAATTAATCCTAATCCTACACGGCAGGAGGTGGACAATAATCCTTTAATGATACGGAAGTAATCTTCACAGCATGCATGTCTGCAACTTTCTCGGAAGTAAATAGCTGCAATTCTTTCAACAATATGTAAGACAAAACAGCTTGCAGTATGTCGGCTTAATCAGTTAGCTGTGTTATATGTCAAAGATCTTACGACCTATTTGCTTAGGCTACAAAATTATGCTCTGGACTAGATCTTGTTCCAGTTGCTTAGAGCACCAGAAACATTATCAATGGAAAATGCTCGTAGATCTTGATGGCCTTAATTACATTTTATAGCAACCTATCTTTATAGGAAACAAGATAAATGTGCAAATGGTGTTTTGCTCGTCTAATTTGATGCATTTTCCTATTGCTGATAAAGAGTAGTGGTGTTTTAATCTTATTTAAGAGTTGCCACCACCCATGATTTTCTTCTTCCATGGGTGGATGACCGTGTTAACTCACCGGAAAATTCTCTGCTGGATTCCAAATTTTGCTTTCTGTGGTTGGATATTCCTTTTTTATTCTGATTTTTTGGATACTTGCTCTGAGCTGTACTGCATCCATTTATTGGTTAGTTGAAAAACATTGATCAAGTGTTTCAAATTGCATGATTATTTTTAAGATACGAGGATTGGAAGAAGTATATGTTTTTCTGTCTTGTATTTTGAAAGAAGGCAGTTCACTTTTTTATCAATCGTCACCTATTCCATTTATAATCTGAATTTTCAGGGCCTTAAAATTTGAAACTATTCCGAAACTTCGTTTGCTGATCTTTGCAACAAAACCAACAAATCCTGCAGCTAGCAACAAAACCTTCTCACTACAAGGCCGTCATTGATCGAGTACGCTCTCTAGCTTGTCTCTCAATTGTAGTTTCTGAAAAAACTAGATAGCCTTGCTATCCCCATCCCAGGGGCCAATACATTATCTAAAAAGCTAAATCTGCTCACAAGTTGCTACACTGTTCACCCTCTCACAAATCACTATTCACGGTTACTGTTATGCTCAATTTTCGGTTCGGTTCGTTCGGTTTGGTTTCGGTTCGGTCGGTCTGCATTGTTTTGTCTTTTTCGGAGTGCATTAACGAAATTGTCCCTCGAAAAAGACAAAAACATGCGCAGAGTTCAGGGGTTCCACGGTAATTGCACACTTTCGGTCCGGTCGGTCCAACTACCCGGTTTATTGATTTTTAATATTTCTTTGCAAAGTTAAATAACCATTTTAGCCCTCAAAAACGACAAAATCATGTTCTGTCGTCAGGGGTTCCCGGGTAATTTACCATTTTTTTTATTCATTTCCCGCCGAGTTACTGTAGGCGCGTCGCTGGACGCGCCGTTCGTTTTCAACGCTCACGCGTTGTTCTATCGGCGTGCATGCGTATTCGGCCTCCAAAAATACCCAACCGGCGTCTAGAATGATTTTCATCAATGTTCCCTTCCCACTGGTGCGGGCGTGTAAGTACACGGTGGTCGTAGACGTTGTAATGGTCGTTTGAAAATTTTCACCCCTTTTCTCTCTCCTACCTGCGCAAGCCGACGTCAGCGCAGCTGTTTTTTCGAAATTTTCACTTCAGTCCCTACACTTGGAATTGTGTTTTTATGGTCCTTATTGTTATTATATAGGTTTTGATTTGTTTCAATTTCATCCTTCAATTGAAATTAATTATATATTGTAGTTTCATTTCGGTCCTCAAACTTTGAATTTTTGAAATTGGTCTGGAATCCATAAAAAATTCAGTATCAAAGTTTTGATTTATTTCAATTTTATCCTTCCTTGCAAATTAAGTATAAATTTCAGTTTCATTTCGGTCCTAATTCTTTTAATTTTCGGTTTTGTTTTAAATTATTTAATTTCATTAGTATCCATATTTGGATTTATTTCAATTTTGTCCTTCAAATTATATTTATTATATATGTTTGTTTTTAATTTTATCCCTTATACTTTTAATTCCTTTAGTTTTTTTTTATATATTTTTGTCCATATTTATATATACATGCAATTAGTTTTTGTTTTCAAATTTTCTTCGTTTATGATGTTATTAAGTTTTTTATTTAATGTTCAAATTTTTATATGTGCTGGTAATCATTTAAAAATTAATAATTATTATGATTTATCTTTTTTTTTCCCTTCAAGTCACATAATTTCATATTATTATTGATAAGACATTCAAAATAATGATATATATAACCTATATTTTTTTGGGAAAAAAAACTATAATTGTTATGAAATAATTTTAATATAATAATATGAGTAATAAATCTTATAAAAAAAATATTTATTTTTTTTCTTACAATAATTATGGTCTCACCAATTTTTATTATTTCCACTGTTATTAAGTTTTTTTTTAATATTTACATTTTAATTTTTATTGGTGATCATTTTAAAATTAATATTTAACCTAGGTTTTTTGGGAGAAAAAATTATTGTCATTGCTCTAAAATAATTTTAATATAATAATATGAGTAATAAATCTTATAAAATAAAAAAAATTATGGAATATTCTTATCTAACAATAGTTATGGCCTCACCAATTTTTATTATTTTCACTGTTGTTAAGGTTTTTTTAAATATTTAAGGTTTCTCTTTGTTGTGTTTTTTAGAATTTTTTTTTATTTATCTTTCAAGTCAATTTTTTTTTAAAATATACCTATATTTATTTTTATTTTGTCATTTATTTAGGTTTTTTTCTTATAAATATGTGAGACTAATTATATATTTTAATATTTATTTAATATTAGCACCTGAAAATATATATATAGATAGAAAAAAATGACCTAGGATTTTTTAAAAAACAAAAAAAAATAATATAAGTGTTCTTAAATACTTTTAATACAATAATATGAGGAATAAATCTTATAAAATAAAAAAATGATTTCACCTTTTAATTCTAATTTTGTCCTCTTTTGTTAAAGCTTATTTCTTAGAAAAATTTGATTCTTGGATTTTAGATTGTTTTTGTAAAAAAAAATGTTTAATATTTCAAATCTGATATTATTGGGGAAAAAATACAACTTGCAAACAAAATGGGTAGGAAAATTTACCCAAGTTATCTATAATTAAAAAATATACGGACCACTTCCCCTGCGTTTCGATTACACTGTTCCTTTTAAGAGGAGAAAAAAACTCATTTCTAACAGATTTGATCTATTACAATTTCATTAATTAAATATTAAAATAACTAATTACAGGACATAAAAAAACAATTATTTGTTAGTTTTATTTTCTGTTAAACATGTCAGACTAATTATATCTTTTAATATTTATTTAATATTAGTGCCTTAATATATATATATATATAACCTAGGTTTTTTTGGGGGAAAAATTACTGTCATTGCTCTAAAATAATTTTAATATAATAATATGAGTAATAAATCTTTTAAAATAAAAAAATCTTGAATTTTTTTTCTAACAATAATTATGGTCTCACCAGTTTTGTTAAAGTTTTTTTTATAAATATTAACATTTTAATTTGTGTTGATGTTCATTTGAAAAATGATATTTATTATTTTTTCTCTTTGTTGTTTTTTAGATTATTTTTATTTATCTTCAGGTCTTTTTTTTAAATCTACCTATATTTATTTTTATTTTGTCATTTATTTAGGTTTTTTTTCTTATAAATATGTGAGACTAATTATATATTTTAATATTTATTTCATATTAGCATCTGAAAATATGTATATAGACAGAAAAAATGACCTAGGATTTTTGAAAGAACAAACAAATAATATAAGTGTTCTTAAATACTTTTAATATAATAATATGAGGAACAAATCTTATAAAATAAAAAAAATTGTGTTCTAATTCTAATTTTGTCCACTTTTTGTTTAAGCTTATTTCTTAGAAATATTTGATTGTTGGATTTGAGATTGTTTTTGTAAGAAAAAAAAATTGTTTAATATTTTAGATCTGATATTACTGGGGAAAAAAAATACAACTTACAAACAAAATGGGTAGAAAAATTTACCCAAGTTATCTACAAGTTAAAAAATATATGGACCACTTTCCCCTGCGTTTCGATTACACTGTTCCTTTTTAAGCGGGAGAAAAGACACTCATTTCTAATTGATTTGATCTCTTAAAATTTTATTATTTAAATATTAAAATAGTTAATTACGTGCCTGGCAAATAACCTCATGGGACCTAAACCTGAAAGCTTGCCCAATCTTCCAATTGATGGGTTCAGCTCTAAGACAGTTGAACATAAAATTTGATTATAAAAATTTATAGATGATTGTCTCGAGACATGAACAGGTTGTTTTTTTTAAAACGTTCACTGAGATTTATTAAGCAACATATGAAGTTAGTTGGAACACTATCTCGGATACATGAAACTCAGTCCCAGGACGTGAACCTCATCAAAATATACTAATATTCTTGCCCCCAATTTATATGACAATTAAGCTAAAAACCATGGCTTTTGTTTTGAATTATATAGACAAAAGCAAGTTGAAAAATGGTGTGTGTGTGTGTGACACACCGTATTTTATGGGGAAAACAATGCTTATAAACATAGGCCTTGTATGGTATGAGCTTTAACATATTCTTAACCATTGAAAGCAAACTGACTGCAAAAGACTGAGTTGACATTACACCAAAATAAATGTAGCATGAGTAGTAACGAACAAACCTCAATCATTATTATAGGTTTTCAAGAAAACACAGTACGGTCATAGAGATGTCTAAATATGAACATCCTGGTAGAACAAGTAGATACATAATAGCATTATGAAATGTCTTGCTAAGAAAAATTCTTCAAACCAAGTTCTCAAACCGTCTTGCAGACAATTCGTTCTAGCAGCTCGAGAAAGTTTTATTGCAACACACCAAACTTGAAAATTGAAGAAATAAGTAAAGTAGATACCAATTTGAGATGCCTTATATCAGAGAAAGGTGCTGATATGCCGATGGAAAACCTTTGTATGGATTGCCTAATGCCGCAACATTGCCCGGACGTGAAAATACAACCTGCATTATCATATAAAATAAAGTATTAATATGGGACCAAAGCATCTTTAAATTTCAGATTTAATATTGATTTTAATGTTGTCTAAAAAATAGTCCAAAAAGTTATTCATAAGCTTTTCAAAGGAAAGGGATAAACACAATTCTGCACTTACCTGATAATCCCCAAGGTTGTAAGTCTTAAAAGCAGCAGCACAGTAGTCAAAATAATACTCCCATGTCCTGATGAACTTTTCATCAAATCCTAGGGAAAGAATTTTGCTAAGAAAAAGATAGAGAAAAGTTTAATACTTGCATCAAAATCTGCAAAGAACAGAAAAACCAAATGATTATTTCTACCTCTTATTTTCCAAGAAATTTTTCCTCCAGCATCTTAACGTAAAATAGTAATGACTTCCTAAATTCTCCACATGCTCCACGCTGCACAAACAAAACTTGTGTTAGGATATTACAGAATATTCAAACAAACTAAAAGTACAGTGTAGCAAAACAATTCACACCTGAGTCTTGATGCAACACTCATGGCTGATGTTATCCTACTTAATGAAGGCAAACATCCACCGGGAAAGATATATTCCTTTAAAAAATCAGAATTTCGTCTACACTCATCATAACGCTCATCTGGTACTGATATAAACTGAGGAAAAACCAAGCATTTTTACTAGTTAGCAATAAGCAGAATGGTAAAGATGATAAGGATTTATCTAGGCTAAATGTTGAAAATGTAGTAATCAAACACATTCCTATCAGTATTGAAACTCAGACAGTTATAGTTTCTTCCCTTTTTTGTCATACCTGTAGAACAAAAAGTCCATCTTCTGCCAATGCTGATTCGCAGCTACTAAAAAACTCCTTCATGTATTCATGACCAACATGCTCTATCATTTCACTAGAAAAATAGATCAAAATTTAGGACATCTGCCTGAGTGGATATGGTAGATATATATATTTAGTAAAGATGTATCTTACCAAGATACGATTCTATCATATTTACAGCCTTTAGGCAATTCACGATAATCACAAAGGACAAGTTTTGATATTATCCTGGTAAAAGAATAAGTTATAAGCTTCAAAATGAAGATATTTATCTTCAGAAAATCAGCCTGAACAGCAATTCAGACAAGTAGATGCTATATATCAATTAAGAAATCTCCTAGGTTTCATAATCATCCATTAAATACCTGCAGGCCAGCTTCCTTGACTTTCACCTCTGCATATTTCAGTTGCTCCACAGATAGAGTGATACCCGTGTATTTGCATCCTGTTTGTTTGACAACTTCGATAGCAAAAGTTCCCCAGCCACAACCAATATCAAGAATTTCATGATTCTTATCTATTCTTGCCTATATTGGTTAAAAATAAATACATGATAGGATGTATATCCATTAAACTTGTTAAAGTTGGTGAAACAATTAAGAGATTGTATATTACAAACTCACTTTTTCAATCAGAGCATTGATTTTCCTCAACTGAGCTGTGTTTAAGTCTTCATCTTCAGTCTTTAATGTAACATGGCATGCAAATAAAACAATCAAAAGTTAGGCCATGGCACATAGAGGATGAGATTCGTGCTTTGCCTAAAATAAAATCAACAAAAGGTTGGGTTTCTGACCTTAAATATTGCAGACGAGTATGCCATTGTTTCTCCAAGGAATAGAGAGAATAATTCATTACTCTAGAAAAAAGAAATGACAAGGAAGATGTAAGCCTCACTGAAAGATCCTCCACGAACATAAGAATTCTGAACATGGCACTAGTACATGTAAATATGTCACTGCAAATACATGCTAATATATTGCTAATATAATGATTTTGACGTATTTTGTTGGCCCTACAGCGTGGACATTATTAGACAAAAGCATTAACAGGTTATGATCCCATACCAGGTCATAATGACGAGAGATGTTCCTGCGAGCTTGTGTAAGAGTATTTTGCCTTAGAACATTCTGAAGGAAAAACTTTGCGGAAGCAATACCGGCTGTAAATAAAAACGGTGTCCACCAACCCCTAAACTCAACCACAGATGATATTAGATGATCACATAGGATCTAAGGAATAACAAGAAATTTGGAGGGTAAATCACTCAAGTCCACTTGTCATACATAGAACATACCTTTTCTTATTCAGTTTGGAGATTGATTTGCTTGCAACTCTGTTCGCATTCAGAACCTAAAATTTAAATTTTAAGAAAAAAATATTGATATTAAAACCGAAATGAAAAGCAATACATGCACCAACAAATTGTCAATCTCACCAAGAAAAGATCTAGAAGACCTTGGTCTTTGTCAGCAAACGAAAAATCTCCATCAATATAAGCATCAGCAAGGCCTATGCCAGCCCGCGTCATTACCTGACAGCGATTTCTAATCATTTTAATGCAATGTTGAGAATTTCATGCATTGCAACAATGTTGTTGCTCATAATCTTAGCTGAGAGATTAAGGAGTCCCACAAGCAGAACGTACCTTCCAGTAAAACTGAGGATTGTGAACTTTGAGAACAGCTTCTAGATTATATTTTTTACTAGTTCCCTCGAAGGTCAAAGTTTCACCACCTTCTTCCTCTAAACTGCGACAGCACAGTCCAATCAAATGGCATTAAATTTGAGTTGGTTCCCTCGAAAGTAAAAAGTATCATTAAAATAGAAAAAAAAAACAATTGAGTGGCAGCCAAATTGGGATCGGACTCCCCTCGATTTACTCCTAACATGATACATCATGTTCGAAACACTTGTAAATGGGGGATGGGGGAGTCATTTTCCCTTGTGAACTTACATCAAACGGTCAGTGGAGATATGGCTTCCAAGATATTTAGTAACAAAAAGACGAGCCCAAGCTTCCAAGCGAGAAGGTGCCATTTGTTTTCGATGGATCAGAGCAGCACAAGTCTCTCCAGAGGAACAATCTGCAGCAGCCACTATTGCTACAAAACCACAAAAGAAGGCTAGAAGTAGCTGGACGGCCAGCTAAGTATTTTTAATTCACCATGTCTCCATATCTAGACAAGATTTTGTAAATGGACGTGAGAAATTAATAATCTGATTGTGATCGCCTATATAGGGTGGTTATACCTTCAGCATCAAAATATAAAACGATCAGCTGAGCATGCTTTGGCTGACAGCGACTGTATGGAAGGTAGGATATAACCATCTTGACATATAAAATCCATGATGAATATATTATGGAAGTTGAGCAAAAGAAAATATATATATATATATTGAACTTTGTTGTGTCCCTGTATTTCTCTATCCCCCAGCCTGTTAGCACCAAAAATCCTTGTCTATTCTATCTACCTATCCTTGTCTATTATTTTACTCTCAAGTTTTGCTGCAATTATTGTGGTAACTGCAGGTATGTATGCTCTTGTTTCTTTTTGCCCTCGTAGATTTAAAATACCTGCAAGATTTTGTAAATGGACTTGAGAAATTAATAATCTATATAGGGTGATTATACATTCAGCATCAAAATATATATACTGTTAGAGAATAGTATAAATCATATTCTGGAGCCTCACTTACAAGTTTAAGCTTTTAGGTGAGATAGTTCCTTGACATGGTATCAGAGCCTTGTTGACCAGCGGTCACGAGTTCGAATCTCACCACCCCCATTCTATTTGATAAAAATCAAGCACAAGGTAATGTGGGTCTATGCAAGTTTCAAGCCCAAAGGGTTTTAACTTGAAAGGATGTGTTAGAGAATAATATAAATCATATTCTGGGACCTCAGTTACAAGTTTAAACTTTATGTGAGATGATTTCTTGACATATACCAGTAGCTGAGCATGCTTTGGCTGACAGCGACTGTTTGGAAGGTAGGATATAACCATCTTGACATATGCATCAAGGTGAAATAAAATCCATGATGAATATTATGGAAGTTGAGCAAAAGAAAATACCTGCATATATATATATATTGAACTATGTCGTATCCCTGTACTTCTCTATCCTCCAGCCTGTTAGCACCAAGAATCCTTGTCTATCTACCTAGCCAGTAATTTTTGATGATCGGATATATATATATATATATATATATATATATATATATATATATATATATATATATATACACGTTGGGAATTAATAATTTCATTGATCATCCCATCCAGTTAGGTAAGCTTTCATTTGATTTGAGGGGGATTAAAGTAGATTTCGTGCGGGGCGTGTGAAAAGAATTAATCAATTAAAAGTCTTTCCATGGTGGGCTCCACTCGTTTTTGGCTTTAACTTAACTAGATACTACTGATTACTTGAAAGTACGGTGGAGATTTTTTCCCGAATTTTTTATAAAAATATATTAAAACAATGCTTTATTTTATTTTTTAAATATTATTTTTTTTGTAAATGAAAATAATTTAAAACATTAAAAAGTTTTAATTAAAAGTAAAAAAATAATAATTCAAAAACACTTTAGAAACAAAATATCAAACACGGCCTAATGGTATGTTTGGTATTGCATTTGTTTTTGTGGTTGAAGTTTTTAAAAAATAGTTTCATGAAAAATATTTTTACTTGTGGTTCATAACTGAAATTGAAGTGTTTGGTTAAAATTGTGGTTGAGTTTGAGGTTGATAAAAAACAATTTCGTATGTTTGGATATCATGCTTTTCATATTACTGTCAACTTGTTAAATTATTTTAAAAGACACACACACACACACACACACACACACACTATATATATATATATATATATATATATATATATATATACATATATATTATTTTAAAAATATTGTAGAATAATAATCATAACAATAAAATATAATTAATAATTCATGAAAAAACATATATTTATTTTTAATCTCCCATCAAACTACTTGTAATTTCATCACGAACTAAATCAATACGTGAATGCCTCTGTGATCCCTTGCTATTTGATCGAAGAACAATATCTGGTAAAAATATCACTAGTAACAACATATGCGATCCAATTGTAGAGATATAATTCCAAGGCCAAATCCAGTTGCAAGTTTTTGATTCATAATCAATCGAAAAAAACAGGGTTGTGGGGTGAAACGAAGTCATGCGCCTTTCCCTTTCATCAAGATTGATCTCTATCTACATATTTTTTTATTTTTTTAAATATATATTTTTTAAAAATCGGACTAAGCCTGACCCAACTAAATGGGCCGGTCCAGCCAAGTTGGGCCGAAAGGACAAACTCTGCTAGACCTGGGCTAGGCCGAGAGGAGGTCCAACCCAAGTCCAACATATATATTTGCTGAGTGAAACGGTGCACTACACTTTTCACGTCTTCTTAAAACGTGAATAGTAGCGTCCAACCGACGGTGAAGAGAGGCTCAACGGCCGATGCTGATGGGTAGAGGAGGACGAGGTGGTTCTTCCTGTGTTGGTGACGTGAAAATGGTGGCCTGTGATGGCTAGGAGGAGCGTCAAAGCTTGTTATCGCTGCTATTGCTTCTATGCCGGGGCTTGCTGCTCTCGCTGGAGGTTACGACGGAGCTTCTGGCGTGGATGAGAAGCTCACGGTGCTGAGGGGGATGTTGGTGGTGCTCTCTAAGAGCTACTTTGACTGTGGAGAGAGAGAGAGAGAGAGAGCTGCCGCTATGGATAGATAGAGTTGTTGTTGTGGAGAGAGAGACCGTCGAAGGTGTGCCTGCGATTAGTGTTCTTCCCACTGTGATTGTCGCACGTCGCCGTGCGGTGTCCAGGGAGGGTTATGTCTCGCAGGGGAGTTGAGGAGTCGCCACCTGGCTGTTGAGGGTTGCTAGGAAAACTCGATTGCACTGTTCTGGTCAGTAGATTCAAGGGTAGGGGACTGATTGAGTAAAGGGAAGGTATTAGCACCCCTAGTACATCTTACCTGAGGTAAGCTACATTGTGTATTTTGATGTGATTTTAAAAGCGTTTCAATGGGACGTATTTATTTATGTGAATAAATCTAGCTTTTGAAATTTTATTATGAGTTTGTGAACCCAAATAAAATATCAGGAAAAAGATCCATGCAGATGCCTTAAAAGGATCATCTATCCTGGATGAGTTTTCCGCAATTTACGCATCGTAAAAACTATTCTGATTCAAAAAAACGGTCACCGCTCAAAATAACTCTAGGAATTTCTTTGGTTATTTCTAGATATTTAAATATTAACCTACTTGTAAGTCTGATATTTATTATCTGAATTTAACCATTAATTCTCATGAACTAATTTCGCGATTTATTTAAATATAGGCCACATTTTTTTTCACTTTATATTCCTTTTTTTCTTAACAAAACAACATAAATAAATGAATAAATAAAACACAATGTGCACACACAAATTCTCTTTTTCATTTATTTTTCATTACATTTTACAAATAAAATACAACACACACATATTCTCTTTTTTCATTAGTTTTTCATTACATTTTACAATCACATAATATGTACAAGAAATAAAATATAATAACAATTTAATGACACAAAAACATTTAAAAATTACAAAATAAACCTCATCGGGAACACTTTTTACGGTGGAAGTAATACAGGAACACTAGTGGCGCGTCAACTCATGCTCCACCATCACTAGTGGCGCGTGGTTCCATGTGCCGCTGCAGATGGAGCAATGGGACAGGGGGGACTAGATCTGCCCCTTCTCTTTCTTCTCCTACCAGTGGTGGCCTTCACGGTGACCTGAAAAAGAAAAACAAACACAACACAGGCAAGCAATATTTCGATTCCCTCTTCCCCCTTCAAATTTGCATTTTTCCTTCTCAGTTTTGACACCCTCTTCTTCCTTACTTCAGGCAGCTTCTTGTGACAATGGGATGGCAGGCGAGTAGATGCGGCTTCTATGGAGGAGGTGGAGATGGAATAGGCTGTCACCAGTCGAAGATGATGGTGGCTGCTGGGGGGCTATACATACCTTCCCTTCTCCTCTCTCCCACCTACGGTGGCCTTTAATGGCTACCTTCATATGATCGGGGTGCATTTGGTGGCTGCTGGCTCGCCTTTGCTGCCATGGTGGGAAGAACTGTTCACAGGCAAGGGTAGTGACGGGAGGAAGCTGGTTGGTCGCTTGCGTGGAGGTGCAGGGAGGTCTACTAGGGGTGACTGACGAGGAGAAAGGGGGTAGCTCCCGGAGAAAGGAGCTGACAAGAAGGGAGGCTGGAAGGTGCAGCTGCTGTGGCTGGCTGGGAGAAGGAGAGGAAAAGAGAGTGGAGGGGGCTGCTGTTGTGGTGGCTGGCCAGGAGAAGTAGAGGAAAAGAGCAGTGAAGGAGAGGGAATGGTGGCTGGCCGGAGGGAAAGGAGAGTGAGGGGGAAAATGGGGGGAGGAGGCTGCAACTGCCCTAAAAGGGGGGCGGCCGGCTGTAACCCTTTGTATAGAAAAATTAGGGTTATGTTTTTTTTGGGTTTTAGGGTTTTTGTGTGTGTGTCTTCTTGTTTGGTCCCCCAATCTTTGGTTCCAGTTAGCTCTATTTATAGAGTTTTTTTCTAGTCAAAATTTCAATTGTGCGATTTAACCTTCAATTGACCGTTAAACTCTCAATTTCCTTCAATTTTGCCCATGTACCAAGATATTTTTGGATTTTTTTATATTTTTTGTTTTTTTTACAAAAAATACAAATAACTAGGTCAAAAATTGGGTAGCAACAATAATGCTGCTTCAAGCTGCTATGTTAATGAACCAGGACCTGCAATCCATGAACTGCAGGCAAAAAATGAAACGCAGACGCACGCAAAAGCTTCAAAATTCAGCTTCTTCTAAACCACGGTTTCGAACGATTTTTTGGTGGGTCCCATAGCAATTTAAATTGCGTTTTATCATTACCAAACGCCATAAAAAATGGATTTTCCTTGAACCGCCGTTTGGATAGCAATACCAAACGGTCACTAAGTGTTTTACATTGAATTTTAAGTTGTTTTAAATTAGAATTTAATTTTTTTT
This sequence comes from Salix viminalis, assembly GCA_029228465.1. Classification (NCBI taxonomy): domain Eukaryota; kingdom Viridiplantae; phylum Streptophyta; class Magnoliopsida; order Malpighiales; family Salicaceae; genus Salix; species Salix viminalis. Next base: position 12,132,238 of record CM055435.1, read on the forward strand.
ATTTTAATATTTTTGAGTGGTTTTAATGTGATATATTAAAAATAAATTGTAAAAAATATAAAAATATTATTTTAATAGAATACAATTTAGACTTAAAATATTACAGCCCAAACTATAAAATCAGTCTCTAAAGTAGTGAGAGATGGATGGGGATATGAGAGGGGGCTAAGATCCTTGGTTTGCTATTACTGCGATGATACTCATAAAAATATTGCAGCATTGCAAAACTTAGGTAGGGATAGGTAGAATCATGATAGGATATTCCACCTCTAATTTCTTATGAAAAGCTAAATAAGAAAATCACAACTGTTAATTTCTTATGAAAAGCTAAATAAGAAAATCACAATTGTTATCTTTCTCATGTATAGTTGATAGAACTCTTGAAAGATTCTGAATTTTCCAGCACGATTTGGTACTGCATCATCTCTGTATAACTCTTTTAGTTGGAAATAGGCATTGTAAAATGTTAGCAAACTTTCATTCCCGAAAAACATATTTTATGGGTTTAGGTGAACGAGTAAAATCTTGGTTCTCTCAGACTATTACAAGTAATGTCATCCTAATTCAAACTCAAGACCAACTATACAGATCATAAGTCCTCTGTCATCACCTCATGGGGGAGCTGGATCTAGGCCATGCATTGATGAATAAATTAAATTATTTTAACTTTGAATATCAATACAATGAATCGATCTAATCTAGGGGTGTCTGTGGTTTAAAAACGCAGTAGAAAACAACACCAACAAGTTAGTTAGGATAATCAAAGATCTTATAGTTTCAGTTCCCAATGGATTAATAGATAGCACATTTCAATCCAGAATGAAAAATCAACTGAATATTGAGTTCTGCAGCTTTTAAAGAACGACAGAAATTGGACAATGTTACTGTAAAGACAATTGTTTACAATAGTGTGTGTGTATATATTGTGTTTAAAAAAGACACTTAGTTCATTGTATAAATATATTAAGGTGTTAATATTAAAAAATATCAAAATATATAATTATATTTAAGAGAAAAAACCTTAAAAATAATCGTTCAGATGTATAATTATTAAAAAACTTCAATACAATAAAAATAATTATTATTGTAAATAATTTTGTTACAGTAATAATCAAAAGTTTTATAAGCTGATTATTTCGCTCAGATTCTGAATTTGCCAGCACGATTTGTTACTTTATCATCCTTATACAACTCTTGTAGTTAGGAACGAGATTACTTGCCCGCGCATTGTGCTAAGCTTTTTTTATACAGGAAACTAATTGATTTTTGCGTGTTGTAATTGGTTACCTTTATATTCAATTAGTAGAATTGTGATTGATAAAATATGTTAGAAATGAGTTTTGTTTTGCATCAAAGTGATTGAATGTTGCTATTGTTCAAACTGTTTTGATAATTATTTAATCGGAAGATTGTAAAATTGTAATCGATAAAATTCATTGAAAATGAGTTATGTGCTTTGTGTAATACATTGATTGATTGTTGTGTATGTTCTATTTGTTTGATGAATTATTTCATTAGCAAATAATAAATTTGCAATCGATGAATTTTAGGACAATGAGTGATTTGTTTTACGCAGCAAACAATTTGATTGATGGTCTTATTTTAACTACTTGGGTAATAATTAATTGGTAGATAACAAAACTGCAATTGATCAAATTGACTAAAGATGAGTTATGTGTTGCCTGCAACATACTAATTGTTTGTGGGCATGTTTTAACTATTTGACGAATAATTTATTTGACAGGTAGCAAAAAAGCAAATGCTAAAATTTATTATAGATTAGTTATTTGTTTTCTGTTTGAAATTGGTTGATTGTTGCTATTGTTTTAATTGCCTACATTATTATTTAATCGACAAATCACTAAATTGCAATCGAGAAATTTTATTGAAGATGAGTTAATTGTTAATTGTGTATATATATATATATATATATATATATATATATATATATTAAGGTATTAATATTAAATAAATATCAAAATATATAATTATTCTTAATTTTTCCAAGAAAAATATATTTAAAATAACCATTATTGGAAAATAGCTTTGGTGGCTTAAATGAGACCGAAACTCTCTTTATACATGTATAGTAAATCTTCTATTTTTAATGATTTGTTATCTTTGTATTTTTTTCATTTGTTTATGTGTAGCTAGATATATTTTTAATTTAAAATGATTTTTATTTAAAAAATAATAAATTAAATTTTTAAGCTTTAAGATTTATTTTTCATATTATTAGATTAAAATTTTTTCAGAACAATGAGATTAAATTAATTTGATTTGTTTTAAAAAAAAATAGTTTATTTTTTATGTATATATATTTCAAGGCGTTAATATTAACCACATATCAAAATATACAATTATTTTTAAGAGAAAAAACCTTAAAAATAATCATTATAATTATTATTATTTCAAATGCCTTATCAATAACAAAATAAATATATAAAAAAACTAAATAATTGAAAGGTTTGTATGTTAAGTATCTTGCTAAGATGTATAACATCATAAATAAAATCTAGGACCATTAATATTTTTTTCACATGTTAAAAAACTTGGTACTTGCTGCGATAAAGCGTAGGGTAAGTGGGATCATATTTTGTTTCACTGTAGATAATTTGACCCAATTTTTCCACCCGCTTTGTCAATGTGTGGCCTCGTATATTTTCTATTTACATGATATTAAATCTGAAATATCATACATAAAAAACTGTTAAAGTTGATTTTGAACAAAAACAATATCGACTTATGAATTATTTTGATTATTATTCTCATTATTATTATAATGATTGTTAAATTATCACAATTATTAGAGTTGTTCTTATAACCATTAATATAAATAATTAATATTCTAATTATTATTGACAATATTATATTTGCTTGCATTATTATTGCTGTAAAAAGGAATTCAATTATTTTTTATTATTTAAAATTTATTCTTCATATTATTATATTGAAAGTATTTCATAACACAGAAATAAAATTAATTTGATTTAAAAAAATATTTTATTTTTTATATATATATTCAAGCGTTAATATTAAACAAATATCAAAATATATAATAAGCCTTATATATTTTTAAGAAAAAAAACTTAAAAATAATTGTTATCATTATATTAAACGCCTTATTCATAATAAAATGAATATATAAAAAACTAGTATCCAATAATAGTCATTATTAGTGAAAACAATTTTGTTATAGTAATGATCAAAAGTTTTGTAGGCTGATTATTTCGTTCAGATATATAGCATCATAAAAAAATCTATGACCAATAACTTTTTTTGCATGTTATAAAAAATATTTTTCACCATGGCAAAGTGGAGCCTAAGTGGCTCGTATATTTTTTTATTGTAGATAACTTGGCCTAATTTTCCACCCGTTTTGTCTATGTGTGATTTCCTATATTTTTTTATATAATACTAGATTTGAAATATCATACATAAAAAAACCATAAAAATCATTTTTTAAGAAGAAGAATATCAATTGATAAATTATTTTGATTATTATTCTTATTGTTATTATAATGATTGTTAAATTGTCACAATTATTATAGTTGTTATTATAATCATTATTATAAATGATTAATATTCTAATTATTAGTGACTATACTATCGCTGACACCATCATTATTGTTAGGAAAAAAATTAAATTATTTTTTAATTTGATAAGATTTATTCTTTATATTATTATATTAAAAGTATTTCAGAACACTAACATTAAATTAATTTGAGTTTTTTTTTAAATAAGTCATTTATTTATATATATTTTAAGGCATTTATATTAAACAACTATCAAAATATATAATTAGTCTCGCATATTTATAAGAAAAAAACCTTACAAATAATAATTATTATTATTTTGAATGTCTTATCTATAATAATTATAAATTTTAACACCTAAAAGTATTAACAAAAAAGCAATTAAAAAAATAAATGATGGAACAAAAATAAATATTATTAGCTAAAAAAATATTATTTGACTTAAAGAATAAATAAAATTAAAAAAAAAAGGGAAAAATAATAAATATCAATTTTCAAATGATCATGAACACAAATTAAAATTTAAGAACAAAATTAAAAAAATACAGCCTTAATAAAAAAAGGAAATAATAAAAATTTAAACAAAAACTAAGAGCATATACATACAAACATGGACAAAATTAGGAACAATTTATGAAATTTATATATAAAAAAATAAAAGAATTAAAATAAAATAAAAGATTAAATGTATAGAGGCCAAAACGAAAAAAAAATATATAATAAATTTTTAAAACCAAAATTTAAAGGACAAAATTTAAACAAATCCAAACTTAGATACCAAAAATATGAAAGGATTTAAAACCAATTTGTAAATTAAAAATTTGAGGACCGAAATGAAATCTATATTTAAAGGACAATTGAAACAAATCCAAACTTGGATACAAAAAATATTAAAGGATTTAAAACAATCTAAAAATTAAAAGTCTGGGGACCGAAATGAAACTTACATTTAAAGGACAAAATTGAAACAAAACCAAACTTGGATACCAAAAATATTAACAGATTTAATACCAACCCATAAATTAAAAGACTGAGGACCAAAATGAAAACTTTAATAACAAAAATAGGTCACACAAAACAATCAAAAGCTTAGGGACTACAATGAAACACAATAAAAAAAGGGTCTGACGTGTAATTTAGCATGCAGGAGAGAGAAAAAGGGGAAACAAAATTCAACTACTTCCTTACAGATAGGAATGAGAATGTACCTTGTAAATACTTGTCTATTAATAGTTGTCTCATGGAGCAAATGGGGCGTGTAGAGTTTGAGATAGAAATCTAAGCTTGGTGTAGCATGCAATCTTTGTACATAGCGTACATACGAATATGTGTGTAGTTTCCTTTGTTTACGAGATTAATAAAGGTTGCAAAAGAGTTCATGTAAAGCTTGTTATGCACTGTGATTACCTTTCAAACTTATATAATTTGCTTGTCTTGCAACAAGAGAAAGTGTGGGGAACCTCTAGGGTGAGGAGAAACACTTAGTTGTGTAGGTAAACACAAGTGAAAAAAAAAAAAGAAGGAAAGATAGAGTCTAGCATGGGGTTGGGTTGCCGCATAAGTTTATTTGTGGAGTGAAAATTTACCCCGTGACACCTTGTATGGTATGAGCTGTAACATATTCCACTACAAAAAACAGGCCTATTTGCAATGGACTGATCCGTTGCAAATAACAAAGAAAGTCGTTGCTAATATTAATTAGCAACGACATTTGCAACGGACACAATCCATTAGAAAAAAGTCGTTTCAAATTTTGCTTGCAACGGATTATCCGTTGCAAATGAAATTGCAACGGGTAATCTGTTGCAATTTCTGCCGTTGCAAATACACAGTTTGTAACGGACAGAATATAAAGTTAATTTTAATATATTTAAAATCTATTTTTAATATATTTACATTTTAATTAATTACAACTAAATATTTTAAAAGTGCTTGCAAATATTGAAATATTATTAATATTGAAAATAACATAAATATGGTGAAAATAAAAATTATTATAAATTAAAATTCTTAATACACTACTGATTCGATTACATTTACATGACTAAGTAAATAAACGTGGAACCTTAATACACTACAGATTCGATTATATTTACATGACTAAGTAAATAAACATGGAACTTAAAAATACATATTTTAAAGTGTTTAAGGCGGAAATGATCTACAATGTTGTGGATGAGAGGAAGATGGACCATTATATGGTATTTGAGGTTGAGGTCGAGGTCGAGGTCGAGGTCGATATACTGGTGAAGAAACGGGACCTATAGGTGCCATTGTATGTGATGGCATCGACGGAGCCATAGGTGTTGGCATACTTAGACCCATATGTCCTACCAAGAGCTTAAGACAATCTTGAATGGAAGAAATTTGAGTTTTCATTTCATTAATAACCTCACAATTTTCTTCCAATTGCTCTTGATACCCTCTAGTAGCTGTGCTTGGATATGATGAATGTACTGAGTAGCTATGTGATGAAGAACTCACGTGAACTTTAGATTTTGGCATACGAGGTGCACCATATACTCGACCCTTGCTTACTCCCCCTGAAGCCTCACACCAAGCTGCTCCATCAAAAGAGGGATGATTGTCCTGATCAGGTCCATATCTTGCAAACAGACAAGTCCATGTCAAAATATATTAATTTGAATATGAATGATATTTCATATATATATATATAAAAATATAAGTACTTACTACCACTGATTTTAGACCGGTTATCTACAAATGTGCCGGTCTCATTTGATTTTTGATGCAAAGCAGAAAAGACCTCATCCCACGAAAGTTCTTTTCCCCCGGCCTGTTCTTGCTACGAACATGAAAAAAAAAATAAGGAAAAAAAATATTAAACAAATTAAATTACAAGTGTTGAACAACAACATTTCATACCATACTAGCTCGATATGATGCAAATGAAACCGAGCCAGCAGAATGGGTACTTATTTTCCCATCTGTTTTCTTCAATCGATTCTGTTTTGAAGTTTTGGATCGTTTGTGGAATCCATCAGTGGACCAAACATCGTTGATCATCGTATTCCAATCTTCATTTTGGATCCAAACAGGTCCTTTATCCAGGCAATCGATAATATTTGTGGTACCTATTATTGACATAGCTTTATTTCGAGCTCTTGTCAATTGTTGGTTCAAGGAAATTCGAGTTTTATCTTCCCAAATTTTATGAACAATTGCTTCATCTTCTTCCGGGACGGCATATTTTTTCTATCAAATACATATGACAAGTAATAAATGTTAACATAAACACACAGATCTCAAACAACCTCATCATTTAAAGTGAGGGTTTGCAAGGGCAAGGAAGCATAAACTACATTGGAGCTCCATGCTAAAATAATACATTATAATCGATCAAGTGTGCTTGAAAACAGGAAAGTCTAGGAAATACATATATACTGAATGATTATTTTTAACAGTAACCAACAACCACAACCACAACCAACAGAAAAATCTAGGAAAAAAATCTGAAAGCAGCATCCCTAGCAATAAAATCCCAACCCTTTACTTTGAAACACAACCTCACAAGCCCTCATGACAGGCCTATGTGCCACAAACAGAAGAAAACATTGACCACAACCAAAACCAAAGGAAGAAACTGCTCAACACCATCTACACCTAGCATTTACTAAGCCAGATACCTCATAGCATCCCCAGAACAGCAAAAATCCATTAAGTGATCACTCAATCATTCAATCAGCTAAACCATCCCCACAATCCAGTGGAGAACACATCCCGAGCCATATATCAACATAATAGCTCCATAATCGACACAAATACAAATTTATCATTCTTATTAATCATAAAAAAAACTACTCCCTCAAGAAAACAAAGTATCCATCAGCCAACTTCACCTAAAAATCATGATACTTTTAGTGAAACAATTTGAAATCAAGAACAAAACCAGACCCAAATCATAAATCCATATAAATTATCTGTATTTAAGCTAATTCCAACTATAATACAAAACCAAACTGGTCAAAAACACATCAACAAAACATCTAACCAATCAATCCATCATTCAAAAAGCTTCAAACTTTCCCTTCATTTTCCCAACTGCTAAACAAACAAGGCAAAACCCAGATCACAAAAACAGCAAAGAAGAGAGAGAAAAAACACTAAACAGCCAATAGTCAAACCAGCATAAAAAAACTGACAAATCAATCTAAAAGTCTCAAACTTTCCTTTCGTTTGCTCATCTACTAAACAATTTGAGAAACATGATTGTCAAATCATGCATTAAATCATGCATTTTATCCCAAGAGTTAACATGATTGTCAAATCAATTTTGGGGTTGAAAATCAATTCTCAATAATCATTCAACTACTGTTAAACATGATTGTCAAATCTCCCTCAAAAATAGTTAACAGAAAAACATACCTTGAACTCCTTAAACAATTCATCTTTACACATAGCATCAACTTTTATCCCAAGAGTGTCATGGCCCCTTGAAATTAGTTCTCAAAATTATTCCGATTTCTCGGCCACATGAAAGATTAAAATAACAAACTTTCATGGAACAATAATGACACAAATGGTAACTATCTAATAAAAATATTATACTTACTCAGATGTTCCATACAAACTCAATTCTTTTTTTCTTGACAATGGATCGATTGTCGTGTCAAAACTCTTCTGTTTAATGCATATACTGTTTCGAGAACAGTTTGAATCATGGATTGAATGGAGGCAATCCGGATCCTCTGAACATCTCATGTTACTACCTTATCTTGACTCATAAAATTCTCTCCCATCACTACCATCTTCATCAACTTCATTGCTAATGGCATGCTCATCACCAACACCACCGCCTCCCGTATAAGCTTGATGTACATTAAATTCTCTAAACATGTTTGTATCATCTCGCGGGACACCTTGTGTTGCTAACAAATCTTGAAACCCGAAAGCTTCATGTGCATTTAACCTCACATGATCCTCTTGATGAGGAAATGTACTTTCAACTCTGTGTGTATAATAATCATGTAATTGATCAGGCTCGGGTTGGTGAGAAGCTGATGCGTTCTTATCCACAGTAGATGGAGTTCTATTCGATCTGGAAGCGGACCTATCACTCCTGGTATATTGTAATATAGATCCACGTCTAGACATCCTACAACAATTGGATTGTCGTCAATAAGTATTGTTGCTAAAAACTAATCAATATGACAATAATAAGAAATATGAACAAAAGAATATTAAATATCATAAGTTAATATATCAATTAAATATAAGAAATACAAGCAGCATGCTAATCATCATCATCATCACATAAAAATAAATGCATTGAATATACCTGCATAATGCTAATCATCATCATCATCACTTCTAATCAAATCATCATCATTATCATCATCATTATCATCATCACCAACGACTTCATTATCATAATCAATTTCCTCATCCGAATCCATTTCATTATCTTCTCCCCAATTTCCCTCTACCGTAAGCAAATCATTTTGGTTGACTTCTTCATAATAAGATGTGTCAACAAATATACTTGGTTCATCAAGTGTCATATTAGGAAGCACACAACATGGTTGAGAAATTTCATCTGATTGATCAACATCAAATGTGTTAACATTGTCATTGTTTTCAATAAATTCACGCATCTCAACATTATAATGACTTCTAGCTGTTGTCTTCATAACTGCCCACCATTCTGAAGATTTATTATCGGGTGGACACGTAAAGTAGACTTGTTGACATTGCTGCGCCAAGACAAAATATTCACTTCCATGTAGTGTAGAGGTATGCTTGATCTCAACCAAACCATTTGAACGATGCACTTTAAGCCCACAATTGGTATCGTACCAATGACACTTAAACATAAAAACCTTGCACTTACTCCCTAAATATTTAAGCCGGATCACTTCTTCAAGCATTCCATAGTAATCCATTTCATTACCATTGTAGCAACTTCCTTTGACACAAACCCCGTTATTCATTGTTTTTTTATAGCGACCATAAAATTGAGTATGAAATTTAAACCCATTGACATAATACCCATTATAACATTTAACGGAATTTGACGGACCCATAGAAAGAGCAAAGATTTGATTCTCAATTCCAGTTGATTTGTATTCAACCTAGCATAACAATAACAATGTATGAATTATCATCCATCCCATCCCACAAAGGTTCCTCTGCAGCTTTCAACAACTTAAAAAATTTAGATGCCTCTAGATTCGGAGGTTCCTCTATCACAACAGTACTGCAAACCCTATCATTATAGTATGCATCATCATCCCTCATTGCATCTAGAACCATATTTCTATATGGATTTGCATCTCCCTCATCATTCACAACACGACTAATCCCTCCTGATGAAGGTCCGGCCATATTATCTGTGTCATAAGGCTCCCCGTGTACAGTCCAACTTTTATAATAAGGTAAAAACCCTTTTCTCAATAAGTGATTACAAACATCATTTTTTTTCTGAAACTTTTGATTTTTGCATTTCACACAAGGACATCTAATTTTCCCCACTGATACATTTCTTTCAATTGAATATGCAAAATTGATAAATCTTCTTACATCCATAATATATTTAGGATTCATACGACCACTTCTCATACGACGATACATCCACTCTCGATCATCCATATTAATCTAGTAAACATTATAACATAGAAACATTTTAGAATGTTGAAACATTTTGTATTACGCATAATGTAAATATTTGACGCAATTCAATACTACATTAATTACGAGGCAAAGGGGACAACTATGTATCCCTTGAGTTTAATCGATATCTCTAGTTTATGGATTATTCATGGCCAAGACAAAAAAAAACAAAAAACCAACAAATACTTAACAAAACATCAAACACACAACAACAAAACACATAGGAGCAACACACACAGCAACACCATACACAACAATATGCATTAAATCGATATTAATACTCAAATGACACAATCAACAAATTACACTAACCTTTCAAGCGAATTTAATACAATTTGAAGTCAAAAGATATTGATCGATGCTTGATGTTCCTTTAAAAAACCCTAAGTAGAGAGATGTTGTTAGTACTTTCAGAAATTGAGTTATATTACTGACAAAAAATAAATTAAAACCAACTAAGAAATTACCTTAGCTTATCAAATCAAATTTAAATCGGGTTGTGATATAAATAAAAAAATCCAAAAATAAAAAAGAAATATAAAGAAAAATCCAAAATAGAATTTTATGGGCCTATAGAAAAAAAATACTATAAACTTCATAACATATGTAATTATAGATGAGTTAACTCAATAAAGAATTGAGATGATTATTTAGTTTAGAGTGTTTTTTTTTACTTTTACGTCTTTATTTAATATTTTTAACTTTTAATATTTATTAAAATGTGCTAGAATTTTATTTTGATATAATTATTTGATTTGGATTTTACCTGTATTGATATAGCTTGCACTCTTAGGCTACTATTTCTTGGTCCACCCTACACGTGCCTCAACATGATTGCTCATAGCATTCTTATTTTAAGCTAAGCTATATTCTTGGTCTATGTTGACTTTGCCTGCAATATTTAAGTGGTTGCTAATTAAAGTACCTTACTGCTCTAAAATACCATGATTTAGAAGGCTCTCTTTTGAGCTGATCTTAGTTTATCCATAATTCTATCCATAGATGACGATCTCTTTTTCTCAAGTTTCATCTGAAATTGAATCATTTAAGGCCACTAAATGCACAAGCCTTTAAATTTACATAACATAGAAACGAACGCAAACGGTTAAAGCTAGAACCTATCAATCTTGAATCTCAATGACCAATCAATATAGATTTCTTTTTGTATTTTTCATGATACAATATTATATTAACTGATTAGTTTTGAGGAAGAAAAAGTTTAGAATCCAGGTAAAAAGTTCGTTGCTAGGTTGATCAAATACTCGAGCACTGCCTAAAAGCCTATCAAGTCTCCAAGGAAGTTTTGTTCATCAAAACCCCAAAACTTAAAAATACATATGTTTTGCATCATGTGCTATATCCCCTTCCTAGTTTATCAAACAGCAATTATGTACAATTAATGCAGACAAGTTTCTCATATTTAGACATCTGAGCGCAAATTCTACAGTGCTGATATATTTTAATCAAATTCTACAGCGCAAATTCTGCAGGTAATGACCAAATAGCTCCCATTTTAATGAAAAACCCACATCAAAATCAAGGTCTTAAACACGAAAATGAGTGTATTTGTGCCTAGCTATGCTTAAAAATTGCAAGAAAATCTAATACAAAGCTCCCCCAAAACTCCCTAAACCCTAAACAAATTTAGAAACTTAGCAAATTTAGAAACTGAGCAGAAATTTAAATTTTGAAATGGTGACCGTACCTTCGTTGTGGTGGTGATGGGTGTTGGTGGGAGAGGCCACTGGTGGTGGCTTTGAAACACTCAAATGGAATAAAACACACTGTTTTATTTCAAGAAAAAAACTTATACACATAAGCTTGAACACTGTCAAAATTCTCTCTTTTCTCTCGTGTTTTCTCTCTAATATCTCCCACTACTCTTTTCTCCTTAACTAAGCTTCCTATTTATACACAAAATGAAAGCTTGATATTTTTGAAGATAAGATAAGATATTTGGCAAGTTGTGGGCGGCTTGCAGGAGAGGCGGTGGATGCAGGCGGTGGTCTTGCATAGTGGTTGTCAGGGGCTTTAATTGATGGAAGCCGGTGGTTGCAATGCTTGACTTTACAGATTGATTTTATCCTAACAAATTCCCCCTTTAAACTCAATCGGGAGATGTCATGCCAAGCATGAACTTCAATATGATAAATATATCTCCCTTCAATGGCTTTGTGAAGATATCTGCAACTTGATCATTTGTTCTGCAAGAGATCAATTCAACTTTTTTGTTCTTCACATGCTCCCGGATAAAGTGATGACGTGTATCGATGTGTTTGCTTCTTTCATGATACACTGGATTCTTTGCTAATGCAATCGCTGATCGATTATTAATATAAATCTCTGTCGGATCTTCTTGAGGAAATCCCAGATGCTTCAGCATATTCCTTAACCATATTAAATGGCATACAGCTGAGTTGGCAGCAACATACTCAGCTTCACAACTTGATAACGTCACTATCGATTGCTTCTTGGATGACCATGTGAAAGATGTGTCTCCCATAAAAAATACAAACCCTGTTGTACTTTTCCTTTCATCCAAATCTCGACCCCAATCACTATTTGAGTAGCCAATAAGTTTAAAGTTCTTACTAGATGTATAGAACATACCTTCACTTATTGTTCCTTTGATGTAGCGGAGAATTCTCTTAGCTGCACTCAAGTGCGTCTGATCTGGTGTCTCCATATATCTGCTGATAAGTCCTACTCCATAGAGTATATCCGGTCTTGTACATGTCAAGTACCTCAAGCTTCCCACCAAGCTCTTAAAGTAAGTAGGATCAACATTTCCTACTTTACTTTTCCTCAATTCCACTCCATTTTCAACTGGAGTTGATACTGGATTGCAGCTTTCCATCTTGAACTTTCCAAGAATTTCTTTGGCGTAGCCGCTTTGGGACACAAAAATCCCTTCTTCTTCCTGAGTAACTTCTAAGCCCAAAAAATGTGCCATCAGACCAATGTCTGTCATCTCAAACTCTTGTACCATGTTTTTCTTGAAGTCTGTAAACATGGTAGGATTGTTGCCGGTGAATAACAAGTCATCAACATATAAGCAAGCAAATAGTGTGCTCCCATCATCTTCTTTCTTCACATATATGGCGTGTTCATATGGACATTTTTCAAATCCATTTTCTTGAAAATACCTGTCAATTCTGGTATTCCAAGCACGCGGAGCTTGCTTCAAACCATAGAGAGCTTTCTTCAACTTGTATACTTTGCCTTCATTGTCTTCTTCAATGTAGCCAAGTGGTTGTTCAACATAGATCTCTTCTTCTAGGAAGTCATTCAGAAATGTTGACTTCACATCAAGTTGATAGATCTTCCATCTATGTTGTCTTTGCAAGTGAGATAATCGATCGATTGTCTCTAGACGAGACTCTGAGGAGCAAATACTTCTCCATAGTCTATGCCTTCTCTCTGTTTGTAGCCTTTTGCCACCAATCTTGCTTTATGTCGTTGTACTTCACCTTTTTGCATTCTTCTTGGTCTTGTAGACCCATTTCACACCAATTGCCTTCTTACTTTCGGGCAGATTGGTTAACTTCCATGTATCATTCTTCTCAATGGCATGTATCTCTTCATCCATTGCTGTGATCCATTTCTCTTCTTTAATAGCCTCATCAAAGCTAATTGGATCACTATCTGCGAAGAAACAAAATAATGTTGTATCTTCTATTACCTGAGTTGCATCAGTATAAATCTTCAAGATTTCTCATCCTTGGTTCTTCGATGAGGATGCTTACGGTGATGTTGATGATGTTCTCGGTGTTGGAGAGTTTCTCTGTTGAATACTAGGAAAGCGTAATGCGGGAGGCTGTGGCTCCTCTTACGGTACTCTTGGATCTTCAACAAGTACTGTTGGTACTTCTGCTTCATCTTCAAAGATCAAATCTGTATTGATCCATTTGATTTCTTCTTGATCCTCTTTCCACTCCCAGGTTTTATCTTCTTCAAAGATAACATCTCTGCTGGTGATCACCTTCTTTGTGATGGGATTATACAGCTTGTATCCCATTCTTCTATCTCTATATCCCACAAAGATGCACTTCTCGCTTTTATCATCGAGTTTTGTTCTTCTTGCATCCGGGATCTTTGCATACGCCACACAACCAAAGACTCGAAGATGAGTCACACTTGGTTTGTGGCCACTCCATGCTTCTTACGGGTGATGGCTTGCAAACTTTTGTTGAGCGCGGTTCGATAAATATCTTGCACAAGATACTGACCTCGACCCGAGTATTGTTTGGGCAACTTCTTAGCTTTAAGAAGACTTCTTGCCATATCAAGAATAGTTCTATTCTTCCTTTACGCTATCCCATTCAAGCTGTGGTGTATAAGTCGGTGTTGTTTCGATGTCCGATGCCTTGTTGTGTACAAAAGGCTTCAAAATCATTCGATGTGAATTCACCACCTTGATCGGATCTTCACGGATCGATGTTATACCCACTCTGCTTCTCCACAATTGCTTTAAAATCTTTAAAGCAATTAAACACTTCGACTTCATCTTGAGAAAGTAAATCCGAGTCTTCCTACTAAAATCATCGAGTAAAAGTGAGGAAGTACCCGTTATGTCCGATTGACATAGGCTTTATTGGTCCACACACATCCGTGTGAACTAACTCCGAGTGGCCTCTTTGCTTTCCGGTTGACCTCCTTGGCAAAGTTAGCTCTGTGGTGCTTGCTGAGGACACAGCTCTCACAGACTTCTTCTGGATGATCAATGTGAGGCATTCCTTTGACCATCTGCTTGCTTGCAAGCATCTTCAGGCTTGTAAAATTCAGATGTCCAAGCCTTAAGTGCCAAAGCCATTCTTCACTGTTGGTGATGCTAGTCAAACACTTTGCTGTATCATACTGGATGTTTAGTGGGAACATCCTATTCTTAGACATCTTCACAAAGGCAATCAACCTTCCATTGTTGTCTTTGACTGCAACATGACAATCCTTCATGAAGAGAGTGTACCTTTTCTCCAGAAGTTGTCCTATACTCAGCATGTTGTGTTTGATAGTTGGAATATAGTACACATCAGCAATGTAGCTATCATCTCCATTCTTCAACTTTATCGAGATGTTGCCTTTCCCTTCAACTGGGACTTTGGAAGTATCTCCAAATGTGACCTGTCCTTGTACGGTCTCATCGAGATCACTAAAGAGGTCCCGTTGCCCGCACATATGGTTGCTAGCTCCAGAATCAAGATACCATACATGCTCCTCATTTTTGCCCAGTCCTTGTTGGACAAATAATGCAGCTGACCCACTGATGATGGCATCTTCGTCTGCATAGTTGGCTTGCTCATGCAACTCTATTGGAGCTTTCTTTCGGCATTCAGTGCTATAATGCCCAAATTGATTGCAATTATAAAACTGAATATTTCTCTTATCACGGTTATTGTAACCGCCTCCTCTTCCTCTGGGAGTCAAAGGTTGTTATCCTCGTCCTCCTCTGGTGGTGTTTCTACCACCTCTTCCTCTGAAGCTTGTATTCCAAGATCCTCTTCCTTGAAATCGTTGGAAGCCTCCTCTTCCTTGTTGATTTCTTCCTCGAGGGGTATATTCATGTGTTGAAGTCCCCCTTTGCTCATATCTGCCTTCCTTCAGAGACAGTTTCGATTGCAAGGCATGCTCTATTGCCTTATCTCCATTTCTTCTCACAAGCTTTTGTTCATGAGCTTGTAAAGAACCCATCAACTCATCTACCATCAATTTATCCACTTCCTTGGATTCTTCAATGGCAACAACAACATAATCAAATTTTTGGATCTAGGGATCTCAAAATTTTTCTCATATCCGAAGCTTCGAAAGAGCTTCTCCATTTCGTCTCATCTGATTGATTATCACCATAATTCTCGTGTGATAATCAGAAACAGATTTCGAGGGTCTCATTTGTAAAGATTCAAACTCACCTCGCAAAGATTGAAGACGAATCTTCTTGATTCTGTCAGCTCCTTTGTATTTTTGTTGGAGAGCTTCCCATATATCCTTTGACTTTTCCGCAGAAGAGATAATCTCAAACGTAGCTTCATCAAGACCTTGATAAATGATGGTCTTGGCTTTGTTGTCCTTCTTTCTGTTGCTTCTAAGAACTTGCTTCTGCGTTTCTTCTAAAGCTTCTTCTACTTCTCTGGACGCTGGTTCATCATAACCATAATCCACAATCTCTATGCATTCTTGTGAGCCAAGAAATGCCTTCATTCGGATGCACCAATTATCAAAGTTATCTCTGGTCAGCTTCGGAATGAGTGTCTGAGCATTTTCTGTAGTCATTGTATTTTGAAATGACTATTTCACCCTCTTTTCCTTCTCTTTTCACCAAATGGACACCACGGATGGATCCGGAATGGTCCAAATAGTAGGGAACCGGTCTGATTTGGTTCGAAATGAGGCTAAAAACGGGTGAACCCGGGTCCCAAAAATCACTTCGACGCCGGTCGGTTCAGTTTGTGAGTGAACCGGGAATATTCCAGGGAATATTCTTTTTGGCTCGGCTTGTGGCTCGGCTTGAGAGTAGCGGCTCGGCTTTCGTGGCTCGGCTTGTCGGTAGCGGCTCGGCTTATCGGCTCGGCTCGAATATGGCGCGCGTGAAGATCACTCGTCTTCTTCCTCGGGGGCGCGTGGCTGAGAGTGGTGAATAGTGTCAGATTTTCAGAGGGAGAGTGTGGCTCACCCCTAGCTCCGATTGAGTTGATTTTTGCACCGACGAGTTCGTATGGAAGAGCTCTATACTCTGAAATGATCAAAATTTGTTTTTGACAAACTTGAAAATTCGGATGTACCCCCAAAAACCTCTCTGTTTTTGGAACGAGGCTCTGATACCAATTGTTGGTGGGAGAGGCCACTGGTGGTGGCTTTGAAACACTCAAATGGAATAAAACACACTGTTTTATTTCAAGAAAAAAACTTACACACATAAGCTTGAACACTGTCAAAATTCTCTCTTTTCTCTCGTGTTTTCTCTCTAATATCTCCCACTACTCTTTTCTCCTTAACTAAGCTTCCTATTTATACACAAAATGAAAGCTTGATATTTTTGAAGATAAGATAAGATATTTGGCAAGTTGTGGGCGGCTTGCAGGAGAGGCGGTGGATGCAGGCGGTGGTCTTGCATAGTGGCTGTCAGGGGCTTTAATTGATGGAAGCCGGTGGTTGCAATGCTTGACTTTGCAGATTGAGTTTATCCTAACAATGGGCCTGCTGGGTGGCTGAAGCTCGTCGCCGGCGAGGTGGTGTTCCAAAGGTGCAAGCGCGGTGGCGTTGCAGTGGCTGGGGCTATTCTGCCTTTGCTTCAACAGAGACCCGGCAAATTTGGGTTCGTCGGGTGCGAGAGGGAGGATTCCAGTGATGACGAGGTGGTGTAAGGTGGTCGGAGTTGATGGCTGATTTTGCTGAACCGAGAGGGAGAGAGAGAGAGAGGGTCTTCTGGTTTTAGAGAGAGAAGGTAACCAAACCAAAAAAGAAGAGAAAAAAAAGAAGAAGGGAAAGAGCTGATGAGGCCGGGATTTATTGACAAAAGATGCTAGAATTTTCGGGAAGAAGAGATGGAGAGAAGGTAGGTGGTTCGGTTGATGATCGGTTAATGCGAGTAAATGTGAGTGTGAGTAAATGAACAAGCGACCGGGAACGAGGAAGACACTGGATATTCAATTTAAAACAGTAAAACGGTGCGTTTCATCTTTAATTTGCAACGGATTATCCGTTGCACATGCAACGGCTAAGCCATTGCAAATGTTGCAAATACAACGGAAAATCCGTTGCAAATTAAACTTGCAACGGAATATCCGTTGCAATACTTGTTTATTTTTTTTTTAATTTTTGCAATTCGTTTAGCAACCGAATAGCCATTGCTAAACAATTTCCGGATGCAAATTTAGCAACGGATTTTTGCCGTTGCAAAATTCCGTTGCTAATGGCACCCTTTTCTTGTAGTAATTCTTAACCGTTGAAAGCAAACTCATTGCAAGAAACTGAGTTGACATTACACCAAAATAAATGTAGCATGAGAAGTAACGAACAAACCTCAATCATTATTATAGGAATTCAAGAAAACTCAGTACGGTCATAGGGATGTCTAAATATGAACATCCTGGTAGAACAAATAGATACATAATAGCATTATGAAATGTCTTGCTAAGAAAAATTCTCCAAACCAAGTTCTAAAACTGTCTTGCAGCCATTACATTGTAGCTGGTCGAGAAAGTTTTATTGCAACACACCAAACATGAAAATTGAAGAACTAATTAATGTAGATACCAATTTGAGGTGCCTTATATAAGAGAAAGGTGTTGATATGCCGATGGAAAACCTTTGTATGGATTGCCTAATGCTACAACATTGCCAGGACGTGAAAATACAACCTGCATTATCATATAAAATTAAATATTAATATGGGGCGAGAGCATATTTAAATTTCATATTTAATATTGATTCTAATGTTGTCTACAAAATAGTCCGAAAAGTTATTCATAAGCTTTTTAAAGGAAAGGGATAACCGCAATTCTGCACTCACCTGATAATCCCCAAGGGTGTAAGTCTTAAAACCAGCAGCACAATAGTCAAAATAATACTCCCATGTCCTGATGAACTTTTCATCAAATCCAAGGGAAAGAATTTTTCTAAGAAAAAGATAGAGAAAAGTTTAATACTTGCATCAAAATCTACATAGAACAGAAAAACCAAATGATTATTTCTACCTCTTGTTTTCCAAGAAATTTTTCCTCCAGCATCTTAACGTAAAATAGTAATGACTTCCTAAATTCTCCACATGCTCCACACTACACAAAAAAAATTATGTTAGTATATTACAAAATATTTAGACAAACTAAAAGCAAGAACAAAGCCTTAAAGTACAATGTACAAAACAATTTACACCTGAGTCTTGATGCAACACTCATGGCTGATGTTATCCTACTTAATGAAGGCAAACATCCACCGGGAAAAATATATTCCTTGATAAAATCAGAACTTCGCCTATACTCATCATAACGCTCATCTGGTATTGATATAAACTGAGGAAAAACCAACCAATGGTTTGCAATAAGTAGAATGGTAAAGATGATAATGAGTTATCTAGGCTAAATGTTGAAAAATGTAGGAATCAAACACATTCCTATCATCATTGAAACTCGACAGTGACAAGTTTCTTCCCTTTTTTGTCATACCTGTAGAACAAGAAGTCCATCTTCCGCCAATGCTGATTCGCAGATACTAAAATAGTCCTCCATGTATTCATGACCCACATGCTCTATCATTTCACTAGAAAAATACATCAAAATTTATGACATCTGTCTGAGTGGATATGGTAGATATATATTTAGTAAAGATGTATCTTACCAAGATACGATCCTATCATACTTATAGCCTTTAGGCAATTCACGATAATCACAGAGGAGAAGTCTGATATTATCCTGGTAAAAGAATAGGTTATAAGCTTCAAAATGAAGATATTTGTCTTTATAAAATCAACCTGAACAACAATTCAGACAAGTAAATGCTATATATCAATTAAGAAATCTCCTAGGTTTCATAATCATCCATTAGAGACCTGCAGGCCAGCTTCCTTGACTTTCATCTCTGCATATTTCAGTTGCTCCACAGATAGAGTGAGACCCGTGTATTTGCATCCTGTTTGTTTGACAGCTTCGATAGCAAAAGTTCCCCAGCCACAAACCAATCTCAAGAATTTCATGCTTCTTATCGATTCTTGCCTATATTGGTTAAAAATAAATACATGATAAGATGTATATCCATTAAACTTTGTTAAAAATTTGGTGAAATAGTTATTGTATATTACAGACTCACCTTTTCAATCAGAGCACTAATTTTCCTCAACTGAGCTGTGTTTAAGTCTTCATCTTCAGTCTTTAATGTAACATGGCATGCAAATAAAACAATCAAAAGTTAGGCCATGGCACATGGAGGATGAGATTCGTGCCTTGCCTAAATAAAATCAACAGAAGGTTGGGTTTCTGACCTTAAATATTGCAGTCGAGTATGCCATTGTTTCTTTCAGGAATAGAGAGAAAAATTCATTACTCTAGAAAAACAAAATGACAAGGAAGATGTAAGCATCACTGAAAGATCCTCCACTAACATCAGAATTCTGAACATGGCACAGCGTGGACATTATTAAACAAAAACATTAACAGTTTATGATCCCATACCAGGTCATAATGACGAGAGATGTTCCTACGAGCTTGTGTAAGAGTATTTTGCCTCAGAACATGCTGAAGGAAAAACTTTGCGGAAGCAATACCTACTACAAATAACGATGGTGTCCACCAACCCCTGAACTCAACCAGATGATGATATTAGATGATCACATAGGATCAAAGGAATAACAAGAAATAGATTTGTTTGCATACCTGCTGAGGGTAAATCACTCAAGTCTACTTGTCATACACAATGCATACCTTTTCTTACTCACTTCGGAGATAGATTTGTTTGCATCTCTGTTCGCAACCAGAACCTAAAATTTAAACTTTAATATTGATATTAAAACCGAAATGAAAAGCACTACATGTACCAACAAATTTTCTATCTCACCATGAAAAGATCTAGAAGACCTTGGTCTTTGTCAGCAAAAGAAAAATCTCCATCAATATAAGCATCAGCAAGGCCCATGTCAGCCCGCGTCATTACCTGACAGCGTTTTCTAATCATTGTAATGCAACAATATTGTTTCTCATAATCTTAGCTGAGAGAAAAGGAGTCCCTCTAGCAGAACGTACCTTCCAGTAAAACTGAGGATTGTGAACTTTGAGAACAGCTTCTAGATTACATTTCTTACTAGTTCCCTCGAAGGTGAAAGTTTCACCCCCTTCTTCCTCTAAACTGCGACAGCACAGTCCAAATCAAATGGCATTAAATTTGAGTTGGTTCCCTCGAAAGTAAATCAAAATGGCATTTCAAATTGGGATCGGGCTCCCCTCGATTTAATTCTACCATGATACATCATGCTAGTTAGATCTTCGCTCTTCAAGATAAATGAAGGGTTAAGATCTATTTAATGAGTTATTACGTATCTCAAGAAGGTAAGTTTGAACGTTCGTTCTCTCTTAAGATAACCTCATTACTAACGAGTTTTAGCTTAATTCGCTAGTATGTTTTCTTGCCAAGTATATTTATTCATGTCCGAAACAATTGTATATGGGGGGAAGTAATTTTCCCTTGTGAACTTACATCAAACGGTCAGTGGAGATATGGCTTCCAAGATATCTAGTAACAAAAAGACGAGCCCAAGCTTCCAACCGAGAAGGTGCCATTTGTTTTTGATGGATACAAGTCTTTCCAGAGGAACAATCTGCAGCAGCCATGACTGCTACAAAACCGCAACAGAATTAAACCTCGAGTTTATATGATCTGCACATCAACTTGATGGATCCCTCTACTCCTCACTATGATCAAGTTCAAGAAGGCTAGTAATATCTCGACGGCTAGCTAAGTATTTTTAAAATCCATGATGAATATTATGGAAGTTGAGCAAAAGAAAATACCTGTGTATATATATATTGAACTCTGTCGTGTCCCTGCCTATCTAGTAGTTTTTGACGATCGACCTTTCCAGCTGCTTTCTATTTCTTACTCCCAAGTTTTGCTGCAAGTATTGTGGTAACTGCAGGTGTATATGATCTTGTTTCTTTTTTGCATTCAATGGAAATAGAAATGCTTAAATATTTACGTTGGGAGTTAGCTAATATGAGTTATGATCTGAGTCATGGACTGGTTATATATAGAGAGAAATTAATAATTTCATTGATCTGATAAAATATAGTCAAGAATGTGCATGTGCATGTCGGTAGTATGAAATTCTGGTAGAAACATTAGATATTTTTGCCCTCGTAGATTTATCAATGCTTCACTTCAATCCTCACAGCTTAGACTCTCCCAATAGTACCCCTATAGTTTCTAATAAGTTTCAATTTCACCTTTAAACTATTACAGAAAGCTCACTTTTTCATTTGTTTCTCTTCTTTTTCTCCTCTTAAATCCACAAACATGATATAATCTCTCAAACAAACATTTATAAACCTAAAATAAAACCAAGAAACAAAATAAAACGTAGGGTATTTGATAGATATAAAAATAACAGTTTTTCTTATCATGTTTAATTATTGTAGCAATATATAATAATAACAAATAATTATTTTACCTTCAATATATGAAATAATTAAACTCATATATTTTTTTAAATAATAATTAGATATTGTTTCTTTTTAGTTTATATTGGGTTTTCAAATTAATAATTTTCTTCAGTATTATCTGTTTAGTTGAAAAATGTAGGAATCAAACACATTCCTATCATCATTGAAACTCGACAGTGACAAGTTTCTTCCCTTTTTTGTCATACCTGTAGAACAAGAAGTCCATCTTCCGCCAATGCTGATTCTCAGATACTAAAATAGTCCTCCATGTATTCATGACCCACATGCTCTATCATTTCACTAGAAAAATACATCAAAATTTATGACATCTGTCTGAGTGGATATGGTAGATATATATTTAGTAAAGATGTATCTTACCAAGATACGATCCTATCATATTTATAGCCTTTAGGCAATTCACGATAATCACAGAGGAGAAGTCTGATATTATCCTGGTAAAAGAATAGGTTATAAGCTTCAAAATGAAGATATTTGTCTTCAGAAAATCAACATGAACAACAATTCAGACAAATAGATGCTATATATCAATTAAGAAATCTCCTAGGTTTCATAATCATCCATCAGATACCTGCAGGCCAGCTTCCTTGACTTTCATCTCCGCATATTTTAGTTGCTCCACAGATAGAGTGAGGCCCGTGTATTTGCATCCTGTTTGTTTGACAACTTCGATAGCAAAAGTTCCCCAGCCACAACCAATTTCAAGAATTTCATGCTTCTTATCGATTCTTGCCTATATTGGTTAAAAATAAATACATGATAAGATGTATATCCATTAATTTTTTAAATTTTTTTGGTGAAATAGTTAAGAGATTGTATATTACAGACTCACTTTTTCAATAAGAGCATTAATTTTCCTCAACTGAGCTGTGTTTAAGTCTTCATCTTCAGTCTTTAATGTAACATGTCATGCAAATAAAACAATCAAAAGTTAGGTCATGGCACATGGAGGATGAGATTCATGCTTTGCCTAAAATAAAATCAACAGAAAGTTGGGTTTCTAACCTTAAATATCGCAGTCGAGTATGCCATTGTTTCTCCGAGAAATAGAGAAAAAAATTCATTACCCTAGAAAAACGAAATGACAAGGAAAATGTAAGCGTCGCTGAAAGATCCTCCACTAACATCAAAATTCTGAACATGGCACCAGTACATGCAAAGATGTCACCGCAAATACATGTTAATATATTACTATAACGATTTTGAAATATTCTGTTGGCCCTTTAGCGTGGACATTATTAAACAAAAACATCAACAGTTCATGATCCCATACCAGGTCATAAGAATGAGACATGTTCCTGCGAGCTTGGGTAAGAGTATTTTGCCTCAGAACATGCTGAAGGAAAAACTTTGCAGAAGCAATAATTGCTGTGAAAAAACGATGGTGTCCACCAACCCCTAAACTCAATCACAAATGATATTATATGATCACATAGGATCATGAAGAAATCGAAAAGAAGATTTCTTTGTTGTATTATGTATTTGTCATAGCTACATTACAGAACATGAAGTGATATTTATAATGGAGGCTAGTCCTCTTTACAGGAAAGGAGAAATCCTAACGGGATGAAGACAAGACTTCTCATACCCCAGGAATCTATGCACAGTAAAAGAGAATATAGCTACACTGCCCTATGCCTATGATGCAGCAGTGCAGGCTGCTGAATTTACACGAAAATAGCATTTACAAAAGGCACCCTTGATTATCTGCTGGTTAACCTCCAACTCCTTCCAATATCTTCCAATACTCCCCCTCAAGCTGGATCCAGAAGATTGATGGAGCCAAGCTTGGATAGCAGACGTTGAAAATGTTGAGAAGCCAAAGGTTTGGTAAAAATGTTTGCCAACTGATCAATGCTTCTGGTATAAATTGTTTGAATGGCTTGTGATTGAACTTGCTCCCGAATATAATGACAATCAACTTCAATGTGTTTCGTTCTCTCATGAAAAACTGGATTCGATGCTATATGCATGGCTGCTTGATTATCACAAAATAAGGACATAGGATAAGGTGAAGACACCCCTAAATCAGATAAGAGACCCTTTAGCCATATTAATTCACACGCAGTTGAAGCCATGGCTCTATATTCAGCTTCGGCACTTGATCTGGTGATGACTGTTTGCTTTTTGCTTTTCCAAGTGACCAAGTTCCCTACTACGAAAGTACAGTAACCAGTTGTGGACTTGCGATCAATTGCGTTTCCTGCCCAATCAGCATCACAATAGCCGAGGATGGTGGTGCTCTCATTCTTTTTCATGATGATACCTCGACCCACTGACCCTTTTAAGTAACGTAAAATCCTTTTAACAATATTCAAATGTTCCACTGTGGGAAATTGCATGAATTGACTTGCAATACTTACTGCATACTGTATGTCAAGTCGTGTGATGGTGAGATAGATCAACTTACCCACAAGTCGTTGATAGTAACTAATATTTGTAAGTGGAGTGTCGTCTAAGCTAAGCTTGAGCTTGCAGTCAAGAGGAGTAATAGCTGGTTTAGAGTTGCTCATGTTAGCTTCGTTGAGCAGATCTAGAACATATTTCCTCTGATTTAGAAATAATCCCTTGTGTGACGTTGCAATCTCTATTCCAAGAAAATACTTCAAGATACCAAGATCTTTAATGTCAAATTGTTGGTGAAGAGATTGCTTAAGCTTGGTGATCTCGTCAGCATTATCCCCCGTTATGATTAAGTCATCAACATATATCAGCACCACCAATTTTCCCATATCCCCAGTGCGAACAAATAGTGATGAGTCCGCATTACTTCGTTTGAACCCAATGCTTTCTAGTACTGAACTGAGCTTGGCGTACCATGCTCGGGGAGATTGTTTCAGTCCATAAATTGATTTGTGCAATTTGCAAACTAAATCGGGTCTATGAGTTTGAGGATGACCTGGTGGCAATTTCATGTAGACTTCTTCTTCGAAGTCACCGTGCAAAAAAGCATTCTTCACGTCCATTTGATAAATAGACCATGCCTTGTTTACCGCAATAGACAATAGAACCCTTATTGTGTTCATCTTCGCAACTGGTGCAAATGTTTCTTTATAATCCACCTCAATTGTTTGAGTGAATCCCCGAGCCACTAACCTTGCCTTGTGCCTCTCAATGGACCCATCTGAATTAAATTTGATCTTATATATCCACTTACACCCTACTGCCCTTTTTCCTGCTGGAAGAGTGGTGATGCTCCAAGTTCGATGATGATCTAAAGCTTTAATTTCTCTTGCATTGCCTCTCTCCATACTTCTTGGTTGTTGGCGTCATGAAAATTTTGAGGCTCTCTGCAGTTTGAAATAATATTTAGAAATGTAGCATGTGAAGGAGTCACCTTTTGGTATGACATATACTGAGAGATTGGGTGCTTAGATTTGTAGGGGACAAAATCTTTAAACTTCGTTGGAGGCTTTCTGTCACGTATGGGATTACGCTTGGGAGCTGCTGTTGTTGACTCATGCTCATTCAACAGCTCATTTTCATCATCATGCACTTCTTGAACTTCATTTTAAGGTTCAATATGACTGTTACCACCTTCACTATTGTCATCTTCTGTATTCATCCCACCGTTTATACCCTCCATATGCCAAGTGTCTGCACTTTGAGTTGTCTCATCTGCCTTGTTGTTCTAGGAAGAAATATTGAGCTCCATTCTTGGCAGTGGAAATAGATCCAAGACACCTTCCACGTGACTTGTGGTTTCAGGTAGCTTGCTGAAAAAAGGGTTAGTTTCATGGAATCGAACATCTTTAGATACAATTGTTTTCCTAAGTTGAGGATTATAACATTTGTATCCCTTTTGTGTGGATGAATAACCAAGAAACATGCATTTAACAGATCTAGGATCCAATTTATCTCTATGCTGAGACTGAACATGAACAAAACAAATGCAGCTGAATACTCTAAGATGAGAAATATCAACTTTTCTTCCTTTCATAATCTCTATGGGTGATTGAAACCCCAAGACACGGCTGGGGAGTCTGTTAATAAGGTATGCAGCTGCCATAACTCCTTGAGACCAAAATTTCTTTGGGACATTCATTTGAAGCATTAAAGCTCTGTTTTTTTCAAGAAGATCACGGTTCTTTCTTTCTACGATGTCGTTTTGCTGAGGAGTACCAGTACAACTTGTATGATGCATAATGCCATGATTGCTCAAATATTTTGACATGATATGAGACATATATTTGGAGCCATTATCAGACCTTAGGGTGTGAATTTTAGAAGCGAAATAGTTTGTAACAAGCTTATGAAAATCTGTAAAAACTTCCATAACTTCAGTTTTAGATCTTAACAAATACAACCATGTAGTTCTCCAAAAATCATCCACAAAAGTTATGAAATATTTGAATCCATCAAAAGATTCACTGTTGGCCCCCATACATCCGAATGAACAAGCTCAAATATCTTATTAGACCTAGATAAAGATGAGCTAAAAGGTAGTCTAGTATCCTTAGACATATGACAGATTTCACATGGAATGGATGAAGTTCCTAGTTTCGGAAATAAAGATGACAGAACTAGCTGAGATGGATGAGCTAAACGTTGATGCCACAATTGATTATCTTGAAAGGAGATGGACTTGGCTTGAAAAACTCTGGAACTATGTTTTGATATGTAGTAAAGACCATCTAGATAGAACCCTTCACCAATCGTCCTCTTGGTGATACAATCCTGAAAAATGACATTGTGAGGAGAAAATATGGCTAAATAGTTTAAGTTATTTGTGATTTTCCCAACAGATAGAAGTTGGAATGGAAAGGTGGGAACATATAAGGCTATTGACTCAATATCTTCTGATATTAGATTGATTTTTCCCTTTCCCAAAATATCTGCACCTTCACCATTTGCAATTGAGACTTGAGAAGGTGTGGCTAATTTTTCAAACTTATGAAGCTTAGACATATGGTTGGTTATGTGATCTGTGGCACCCGAATCTACGACCCAAAAATCATGCAACATATTTATATCAAGAGCAGTTTTGAAGGCATTGATAATACCTGGCATTTCTTGTTGAGGGATGCATTCGGTGTCTGCTAGAAAACCATCAAATTTGCCCAGTAATGCTGACGAGTTTCCCTCTTCGGTGCTAGTTGTGTGAGCTCCAGCCCCTCCATTTTTCCCTTGAAGATATGTTGCAAACTCATTTATAAGTGCTGCTAGATTTGCCGTGAAGTTGTTCAGATTGTCACTTCCCTTGGATGTGGAAACAAATGCATTGTTAGCCTTGTGGAAGGATCGCATGGGCCTTTGTGATCCCCTGTGTTCTCCCCTGTTTTCTTTCATGAATTCTGGCTTTAATTGTGGATGTAAAATCCAGCAAGTCTCTTTAGCATGCCCAGAATAGTTACAATATTGACACTTTAAGTGTGGATGCTTCCCTTTGTACCGTTTGTCATTGGTTATGAATGCTCTTGCTTCGGATACATTGGTTTTTATACCAATATTCATGACTTTTCTTCGAACTTCTTCACGTTGAATAGATGAACATACACTGCTGAATGTGGGTAGTTCTGGGTTCATAAGTATGTGACTTCGCAAGTCTTCATACTCTGAATCAAGACTAGACAAGAGTTGAAATATCTTGTCTTCTTCAGCCCTCTTTAGTAGCATAGATGAATCAGTGGTATGAGGACGATATGTTTCCAGTTCATTTCATTTGCTCTTCATGCAACCAAGAAGTTGTACAAACGGCTTTCCTTCTTGCTGTAGATTGGATATGTCTTTTTTTAATTGAAAGACTCTTGCAGCATTGTTCTGACTACTATACATTTCCTTGACAGTTTCCCATAATGTGAGTGATGATTCTGAGTAACAAAATATTTCAGCTAGTTTTCGCTCCATAGAATTCAAGAGCCATGACATCACCAGCTGATCCTTGCTAAGCCATGATTCATAACCTGATGAACCAGCTTCTGGAGCTGCAATGCTTCCATTTATAAACCCAAGTTTGGATCTTCCTCCTAATGCAAGAGATACTGCCCTTGACCAAGGCAGATAATTAAACTCATTCAATAAGACCGAGCTTAATCTTTGATTTGGGTTTACATCTACCTCAGAAACATTGGCTGCTGGAATGACCTGTGAACTTTCTGCTTCAAATGCAGATGAGTGATCTTCAGCCATTTGTGTAGAAAATGCAGAAGAGAAAAATGGAGATAATGCAGAAGAGATGCAAAATAATTTTCCCTATTTCCCTTGCTCTGATACCATGAAGAAATCGAAAAGAAGATTTCTTTGTTGTATTATGTATTTGTCATAGCTACATTACAGAACATGAAGTCATATTTATAATGGAAGCTAGTCCTCTTTACAGGAAAGGAGAAATCCTAACGGGATGAAGACAAGACTTCTCATCCCAGGAATCTATGCACAGTAAAAGAGAATATAGCTACACTGCCCTCTGCCTATGATGCAACAGTGCAGGCTGCTGAAATTACACGAAAATAACATTTACAGAAGGCACCCTTGATTATCTGCTGGTTAACCTCCAGCTCCTTCCAATATCTTCCAATAGATCAAAGGAATAACAAGAAATTTGGAGGGTAAATCACTCAAGTCTACTTGTCATACAGAGTACATACCTGTTCTTACTCACTTTAGAGATAGATTTGTTTGCATCTCTGTTCGCAATCAGAACCTAAAATTTACATTTGAAGAAAAAAACATTGATATAAAACTGCGACAGCACAGTCCAAATCAAATGGCATTAAATTTGAGTTGGTTCCCACGAAAGGAAAAAGTATAATTAAAATAGACAAAAACATTTCAACTTGGGATCGGGCTCCCCTCGATTTACTCCTAACATTATACATCATGTTCGTTAAATCTTAGCTTTTCAAGATAAATGAAGGGATAATATATATTTAATGAGCTATTACGTATCTCAAGAAGGTAAGTTTGAACGTTCATTCTCTCTCAAGATAACCTCATTACTAACGAGTTTTAGCTTAATTCGTTCGTATGTTTTCTCTA
This sequence comes from Salix viminalis, assembly GCA_029228465.1. Lineage (NCBI taxonomy): Eukaryota > Viridiplantae > Streptophyta > Magnoliopsida > Malpighiales > Salicaceae > Salix > Salix viminalis. The sequence goes on from CM055435.1 coordinate 12,161,541, forward strand.
ATTTCTTGCCAAGTATATTTACTCATGTCCGAAACAATTGTAAATGGGGGGAAGTAATTTTTTCACTAAAACAACATTGATTAATGCATTATCTTGATTATTATTCTTATTGTTATTATCATGATTGTCAAATTATCATAATTATTATAGCTGTCATTGTACTAATTATTATAAAAAATTAATATTCTAATCATTAATGACAATATTATCGTTGTCACTATCATTATCGTTATAAAAAGAATTTTTTTTATTTTTCCAAGATTTATTCTTTATATTATTATATTTGAAGTATTCCAGAATACTAAGATTAAATTACTTTGAGAAATTTTAAATAAAAATTTAATTTATTGTTTTTATATATATTTTAAGGTGTTAATATTAAAAAAATACCACAATATATAATTATTTTTAAGAGAAAAATCCTTAAAAATAATTGTCATCATTATTTTAAACGCATTTTGCATAATAAAATGAATATATAAAAACTTAATATACAATAATTATTATTATTGTAAATAATTTTGCTATAGTAAGAACCAGAAGTTTTGTAAGCTGATTATTTTGCTAAGATATATAGCATTATAAAAAAAAATCTAAAATCATTAATATTTTTTTGCGTATTAATAAATTTGTTTATGGCTACAGCGAAGTGGAGAGCAAGTGAGTCATATATTTTTTCATTGTAGATAAATTGTCCTAATTTTTTCACCTATTTTATCTATGTGTCACTTCGAATATTTTTTGTTTATATGATATTATATATGAAAAATCATAAGTAAAAAAGCCACATAAGTCAACCTCTAAGAAAAATAACATCAATTGATGAATTATTTTAATTATTATTGTTATTATCATGATTGTTAAATTGTCACAATTATTATATCTGTCATTATAAATATTATTATAAATAATTCATATTCTAATTAATATTGTTCATACTATCGATGACACCATAATTATTGTTAGAAAAAGAAATTAAATTATTTTTTTTTATTTTATAAGATTTATTCCTCATATTATTATATTAAAAGTATTTCAGAATAATGATATTAATTTTTAAAAAAAAACATAGGTCATATATATATATATATATAGACACACACACACACACACACACATATTAAGGCACTAATATTAAATAAATATCAAAATATATAATCACTCAAACATATTTATAAGAAAAAAAAACTTACAAATAATCATTATTTTGAATGTCTTATCTTTAATAATTAGAAATTTCAACACCTAATAATATTAATAAAAAAGAAATTAAAAAAATGACAAAACAAAAATAAATATTATTAGATTTAAAAAAATTATTTGACTTGAAGAATAAATAAAAAATAAAAAAATAAAAAAAACAAAGAGAAAAAATAATAAATATCAATTTTCAAATGATTACCAACACAAATTTAAATTTAAACCTTAAAAAAAAAAAACTTAATGACAATGGAAATAATAATAAAAAAAAAAAAACTAAGAGCATGTATATATAAACAGACAAAAATAGGAATCATTTAAGAAATATATATAAAAAATAAATGAATTAAAATAAAATACAAAATTAAAAGTATAAGGATCAAAATGAAAAACACATATATAATAAATGTCATTTAAATGACAACATTTAGCTAGCAGTTCAATTCGCCTTTTACCTTCCACCTCTACCACATGTTATGCCTATTTGGGAGTGTAAATTTTTTTATTATTATTTTAAATTATAAAAATTTGGTGTTTCTAGATAATTTTGATATGTTGATTTCATGATTTTAAAAAAATTAAAAAAATATCATTTTGTTGTATTTCTGAACGAAAAGCACTTTCAAAAGCAACCTCAACCATCAAAATGTGTTGATGTATTTTTTAAAGTGTTTTTTTGTTCAGAAATACATCAAAATAATATTTTTTTTAATTTTTTTTTAAAAATCATGACATCAACACATCAAAATTATCTAGAAACACCAAATTTTTATAATTTAAAATAAAAAATCAAAATAATGTTTTCTAATTTTTTTCAAAAATGTTTTCCAAACGCATTCCCAACACCCCTGCCATCTCCCACCAAAAGCATAGTTCAATTAATGTTTTCAAATAGTAATGAATAGTAAAAACCACAGTTGAAATCATTGTTCATTACTGTTTGAATTGCGATCTCCTTTAGCTATTCTATAAAATAATAATCGTGGTGCCTGTAAGCTGACCCGAACACCTCGATTATAAAAGAAAAAATTATATGTGGGAGAAAAAATAGGAATAAAATGATAAAAAAAAAAAAAATAGGTCCAGGGATTATTCGTGGCGCACGTAAGCTGACCAAGACACCCCGATTAAAAAAAAACAAACAAAATTGTTTAAGCATGAAAAAAAAACAGGAAAAAATGTAAAAACAAATGGGTCTGGAGATCAAAAAAAAAGTACGTGGGAAAAAAAATTGTTGTACACGTAAGCTGACTTGGACACTCTGGTTATAAAAAACACTAAAAAGATGTGTAAGTGGAAAAAAATTATAAAAAAATGGGTCCAAAAACTTAATCGTGGTGAGCGTAAGTTAGCCCGAACACCCCGGTTATCAAAAAAATAAACAATAAAAGAGAAGTCTAGTTAAAAAAATCACTTTTTTAAACAATAATGAACAGTGACTTCATTGTCATTACTGTTTAAAATTGCAATTTTGTTGCCTGAGAGATTTGAACTCTCGCATCAAGGGAAAGCCACACGTCTTAACCACTCGGCCTAACAACTTCATTGTGCAGTTGTAGGATAAAAATAATACTTATATTAGTAAGTATTTCATTTTTGTGGCTGACGAGATTCGAACTCTCGCGGGGATCTTAGGAGCGCACACCTTAACCACTCGGTCAAAGTCACTTTGTTGTTGTTTTAGTATACAAATAATACTTATTTTATCATATAATTTTACTATTCCAATCCACGGTGTATCTGAATCTTTGTGAACAATTCAAAATACTGTTTAAATTACGATTCTAACCCATAACTCATATTAACTCTTATAACTCGTTCAATGCAATGCAAGCCAATAATTCTAACTTAACCAAAAAATAAAATTTGTTTTAGAAAAGCTAAATAAAATAAACATGAGGCAATTCTTTTTATTTTGAAACAACAAGAAAATATCCCAAAAAAATTGAATAGAAAGAGTGTTGGATGATGAAATCGGGAAGAAATAACCTTTGAATAAAACTCGGGTGAACTTTATAAATCCGAGTTAAACTTTTAAACTTATAAATCGTTTACTTCTTAGCACGGGCTCAGCCTAGAAGCACATTACTTGTAGATTTAAATGGTAAAGAATGAAAATGATTAATTTAATTTAATGACAAAATTCCTTTTAAAAAAACTAAATCTAATAAGGAAAAAAAACTAACAAACAAACTAGAGATAACCAATGTTATTTTTAAAATAATCAAAATATCCCATATACAGAGAAAAATAAATGGAAGAGAAAAAAACATCCACACTTGTCAACAAGTCATAACTATGCAACATGCATCACCTTTTTGTGGAGGAGACACGGAGGTCCTTCAATCAATGACCTGAAAGCCAGGTTTTGTCAATTGAATAGTGTTGCACTCGTCGTCTAAAGATGACGGTCAGTGCTAATTCATCTTCTTTTTTTATTATTATTATTTAACAAATTACCTCACCGTCCCTAATTACATCCAATAATTCTGAAATAACCAAATGTAAAAGAAGTTTTCTACGTCAAAAACTTGTCTTAATATAATTTAGCTTAAAGAGAAAATCAATAATTTTAATGAGCAAAATTCACAGTAAAATGTTGAGCTCGACTTTATATATAATGTACTAGACAATGCCCCCGCGCTTCGCCGCGGGCGGCAAAAAATTTTTTTTTCAATGTAAAAAATATTAATTATGTGTAATTTTTTTTATTGTAATATAAATTTAGTTAAAATAATAAATCTTTGCAGAATTCATGTCAAGTGCAAGTTTTCTATAAAATATATGAATTTAAAATCGATATAAAGTTAAATAAAAAAGCATCAATTTATCATCACCATTAAAAAAGCAAGAAAACTCGGATATTTGAATTATTTCAGTTCACTGTATTAAGATTAGTTCATTTTACAATTCAATTTAAATAAAACAAAAATAAAATTGAAATTGTGAAAATACCCACAATAATAAAATTAAACATTTAAATTTTTTTATTTTTTTTTTAAATATTTTAAATTTAAAAAATGATGTTTTTAGATTATTTTGATTTGTTAATGTAAAAAATAATTTTAAAAAATAAAAATACTGTTCTGACCAAAAACACTTTAAAAAACAAACTTAGTTGTACTTAAACAAAAGATCTATAAAAGAAAGTAATAAAAAACCAATAACTAAAATTATCATTATTATTGTGTAAACAGTAAAATCATAAAAATTATTCAATCCAAAGAACAAATAAAAAATAAAAAAAAAGGAAAAAACAATAAGTAAAGGGAAAAAGGAAGCAGTATTAATTTTAAAATGACTACCAGTTTAAATTAAGATCTCAAGATTGAACCGATAAAAAAAAATCCCAAAAAAAAACCTATAAAAAAACTAAAAGTATAGATGTATAAATACGAATAACAAACCTATAAAAAAATTTAAGAATTTTTTAAAAAAACTAAATGAATGAATATAAAAAGCCCTCGAATAATCAAATAAAAAAATAAATAGTTAAATTTATATCCACAAAAAGATGAATACATAAATTGAAAATTTGTCCTTATGTGATTGTTATTATCAACATTACTGTCAAAACAATCTCAATAATAAAATAATCTGGAAAAATCATTAAAAAAACAACAACTGAAATTATCATGATCATTGTATAAATAGTCAAATCATAAAAATCATCCAATCCAAAGAAAAAAAGAAGCAAAAAACAAAACAAATAAACAAAGAGAAAAAATGAGCAATATTAATAAAAAAGCAATCCAAATAAATAAATTGCCCTGGAAAATTATTACAAAAAAGCCAAAAATTTGTATTAAAAACAATAAAAAAATTAATAAAAAATTGGAAAAAACATTAAAAAAATAAACAAATGAATTAATAGAAAATAAAAAATTAAAAGAATAAGGGCCGAAATGAAAAATAACATATATTATATTAATTCCAATTGAAGGATAAAATTAAAAAAAAATCTTTTGAGGACCAAAAATAAATCATGCAAACTGTTGCAATTTTAAACAAAATCAGAAGAAGAGGGACTGAAATCAAACTTTGTATATATTACCAATTTCAATTGGAGGACCAAATCAAAGAAATCAAAACATTTGTACCGGAATAATTGAAGGAATAAAACATAAATACAAAATCAAAAGTATAAGGACTGAAATAAAACTTTCTTATATAAGCAGTTTTAATTGAAGGGCACAATTGAAAACAATCAAACTTTAATTTGAAAAAATCAGTAATAAAAACGAAATCAAAACCTGAGGGACCAAACTGAACTTGACACCAACATCAGGGACCGGAGCTGAATTTGGGGGCAGGAGGAGAGAGAAAAACGTTTGTCGCGGCTTAACCGGCCGTATAGGGAGGGAACGCGCTGCGACGGAGGATAGAGGACATCCCGGCGAATCTTTTGGCGCGGCGGAAGTAAATTTTCTACGGCGGAAAGACACCACACGCAGCGTCCAAAGTGGCGCGTCCGCGTGGAACGCCGCTGGCGCGGTCCGACGACGCGCCAGCCGTCCCGAGGTAAAAAAAATATTAAAATAATGGCTAATGACCTATACACCCCTGCCCCGACTGGTATTTATGAAAATACCGGAGGGGAAAATACGTCCCTGTCCCCGTTTACTGTGCGCAATTTTGTCTTTTTCGGGAGCTTTTTTCGTATGCGCACTGTGACAAAAAAGTGAGAAAAACCGAGAGAGCCTCTGTCTACTGTGCGTTATTTTGTCGTTTTGGGGGGCTAAAATCGTTAATACACTGTTCAAATGCGGAAAAGACAAAAAAAAATGTAGATATACACCCGCGAAGCACTGGGACAAATTGCGAGTCCACAGTGTACCTGAGTCACGCACTATAGTAAATGAATGCACAGTAAATGTGCGACGCGTTTTATATATATCTATAATATGTGGGAAGCACTTGAAAAATACTTTTTAAAAAAAAAATGATTTATTTTGATTTAAATTATTTTTTAGTGTTTTTAGATTATTTTGATATGATAATGTCAAAAATAATTTTTAAAAAATAATTAAATAATATTTTAATATATTTTTAATTGAAAATCACTTTGAAAAAACAATAGCAACTAGAATCTCAATATATAATAATACTTGACTGAGAGTTTTGAGAAAAATGCATCCTTTAATGTAATAAACAAACAAATAAATCTGTATAATTATCTCACCGGCAAAATAGCTTTCAAGCATTATTAAGATTACCCAGATCATCCAATCCAGTTAGGTCGGGCTTTTATTTGATTTGATGGGAATTAAAGTAGATTCCATGCGGTCCTCCGTGTGAAAGGTTTTTCCATGGTGGGCTCCACTCTTTTTGTTTTTTGGCTTTAATTAGCTCACGTTCTCATATGTTTTTCTTCTATTTCTCTATTCTTCTTCTTATCATGTCTAATTATAATTGCAATGTATAATAAAAAAAAATATTTATTTTACCTCCAATATATCTAACAATTAAACTCACATATTTTTTTAAATAATTAGATATTATTTCTTTTTAGTTTATATTGGGTTTTCAAATTGATAATTTTATAATAACTTTCTTTAAGTATTTATTATATGTTTTGGTTTTAATGTAAAAAAAAGGAGGTGTAATTTTATTAATAAACTAACCCAAACCTCATATTGACTTTTATAACTCGTTCAATGCATTGCAAGCCAATAATTTTAACTTAACCAAAAAATAAAATTTGTTTTAGAAAAGCTAAATAAAATAAAATAAATTAAACATGAGGCAACCCTTTTTATTTTGAAACAACAAGAAAATATCCCTAAAAAATTGAATAGAAAGAGTGTTGGATGATGAAATCGGGAAGAAATAACCTTTGAAAAAATCTCGGGTGAACTTTATAAATCCGAGTTAAACTCTTAAACTTATAAATCGTTTACTTCTAAAATAATCAAAATATCCCATATAAAGAGAAAAATAAATGGAGGAGAAAAAAGCATCCACACTTGTCAAACAAGTCATAACTACGCAACATGCGTTACCTTTTTGTCTAGGAGACATGGAGGTCCTTTAATCGATGCCATAAAAGCCAGGTTTGATCAATTGAATAGTGTTTCACTCGTCGTCTAAAGATGACGGTCAATGCTAATTCATCTTTATTTTTTTTTTTTTTATTTAACAAATTACCTCACCGTCCCTTATAACATCCAATAATTGTGAAATAACCAAATGTAAAAGAAGTTTCTACCTCAAAAACTTATCTTAATATAATTTAGCTTAAAGAGAAAATCAATAATTTTAATGAGCAAAATTCACAGTAAAATGTTGAGCTCAACTTTATATATAATGTATCTGTGGGAAGCACTTGGAAAATACTTTTTTTTAAAAATTGATTTATTTTTATTTAAATTATTTTTTAGTGTTTTTAGATCATTTTGATATGATAATGTCAAAAATAATTTTTAAAAAATAATTAAATATTTTCTTAATGTATTTTTAATTGAAAATCACTTTGAAAAAACAATAGCAACTAGAATCTCAAAAACCCTCAATATATAATAATACTTGACTGAGAGTTTTGAGAAAAATGCATCCTTTAATGTAATAAACAAACAAATAAATCTGTATAATTATCTCACCGACAAAATAGCTTTCAAGCATTATTAAGATTACCCAGATCATCCAATCCAGTTAGGTCGGGCTTTTATTTGATTTGATGGGAATTTAAGTAGATTTCATGTGGTCCATTTAAAAAGAATTAATCATGTGAAAGGTTTTTCCATGGTGGGTATCGCGACAGCGTCTTTTTCACGCATACAGCCCGCCATCCCTGGATTAGGGATATGGCACGCAGTGAAAAGGGTGTATTTTATAACCGTAAAAATTATAACTATAATTATGAGAACTTGTCACTTAGTATTAAGATTACTAGGAAATCTATTGGTCTGCGAGATTCTAGGTAAGGAGACTTATTGTGCAAGGGGAAGACGCATCACCTCCCAATGCACCGTACCTAATGCAAGCTGCATTGTTGTTTGATTGTTTTTCTAAATCAATTTTTATTCATTGGTCTTTTCTAAAGTTCGATTTAGATCTCTCTTCATGAGAGAACTCTACCTCATTGCGAGTTAAAAGACTAACTAAAGAGAATTTTACACTGTATTTTGAAAATTCCTTTTTTTATCTATTTGCGAGTATACTTTACAATATAATTTTACACCGCAATAGCTAAAACAAAATAATTGTTAAATTATTTTGATATTTTGGCCAAATTCCAATGGATAATCATAAACTGGTTACGATATTCAATTTTTGTTTCAAAACATGAGCAATATACAACATATATTTTTTACAAAAAAATATGCTGGGAAAACCTTGGAATTTGGTCCGTATGCATGAAAACAACAAAAAATTTAGTTTAAGGAAAATATTTTTTTAATGCAAATTTTGGATTGGTTTCCCCGCCCGGTGGGCCGATTGGCCCATCTATTCTAGGTACCCACTGTTCTACACATGAATAGTGGGATGCCCCACTATTCACCATAATGGTGAACAGTAAAATGATGGTATTAGGAGGGTGACGACCAGAGTCCCTGACACTACCGTCGTGTAGAGGAGGCCGAGGTGGTCCTTCCTGTGGTGGTGGCGTCGAAAATGGTGGCCTATGGTGGCTAGAGTAGATGTTGGAAGGTGGCTGGCTAACGTTGCTAGTGTTGCTATTGTTCGTTGCCGAAGCTGAGGAGGGAGAGTTGGACCTACTGGAGGAGCTGCTGGAGTGGAGGAGATTGTCGGTGCTGAGGGGAATGATGCAAGGTGATTGGTCGGCTAGCTGGAGGAAAGAGAGGAGGTTGTCGACACTATCAAGGGGGGGGGAGAGAGAGATGGCATTATGAAAGATGGTGAAAGAGGTGCCGACGGTGATTCTGTCGGCGCTGAGAAAGGTGACGATGGTTGCCGCTAGTTGTTATGTCATTGCCGAGGAGAAATATAAACTGTCATTAGTTGCTTCTTCTTCTCCGTTGGTTTTTCCTAGTGCCTATGTCCCTCCTAATTTATTTTCTTAGTGTTTTTCCCACTATTTTCGTCTTCCTTTCTTGTATTCTCTCTTTTTGCAAACTTTACCTCTATGTAATTTTCCTCCTCTTTGTTACGTAAATTTTTCTCCTCCAATTTGATCACAGTAATATCCTCCCCCTGGTGCACGTTGTGATCGGGGCTATTTATAAGGGAAAGGGGCAGCTTGCATGGTGGCTTAACATCTTGTGGCAGTGTGCCTGCAGCAACGGCGTGTTAACGGCAACATACCTGCAGAGGTGGCGTGTTGGCAATGGCGTGCCTGCAATGGTGGCCTGTCGACAGTGGTGTGTCTGCAATGGTGTGCGCTGCAGCAGGACTAGAGTTTTGGGAGAAGGTAGAATTATAGTTTGGTCCCTTAATTTGTAATTGTTCTAATTGCACTCCCAATTACTTTAAACTTTTAAATTTGTGCAATTGTATCCTCGTAAAAACTTCAATATCAACCTTAATTTTACGCGCCTTTTTTTTTATTTTGATCCTTGGTTTCTGATTTGTACGATTTGACCCTCAATTGACCATTAAACTCTCAATGTCTTCAATTTGGCCCTTGACTTCGCATAATTGGCTTGAAAAAAATTCAATTTAGTCTTCGAAAATTCCAATCTTCTCAATTGAATCCGAATTAAGCTCAAGAACTTGATTTTTCATTTATTAAGCCCTTAATAAAATTAATTTGACCAATTTAAAGTAAAATTAAGTCCTTGCACTTAATTAAATCCTTCAATTGGACCCTAAATTAATTCTCAAACATAATTACACTTTAAATTGATCGACGATTAAATCAAATCAACCCATAAAAATATAATTATGCATTTCGACTTAATTTTTACACACATTTATCCAATAATAAATTATTTTAGCCTTGAATTTGCATTTTTACCATGATTTTTCTACCGACACCAACCCCATTTTATTTTTTTTTTTTTTTTTGTGTTTTATTTTGGGTAAATTTTGGGAATAACCCAAAATTGGGTTATGACAGTGAGCTCCACTCTCTTTTTTTGGCTTTAATTGAACTAGTAAACCTACAAATGAGATATTTAACACTATGTTTTAAAAGTATTTTTAAATAAATATTTTTTTTATTTTAAAAAATTAATGTATTTAGATTATTTTTATGTTCTCATATCAATAATAATTTTAAAAAAATAAAAAATATTATTTTGATGCATTTCTAAATAAAAAACACTTTCAAAAACAACCTTAACCATACTCTCATACAATCATTGAATTTTTATTTTTTATTTTTTTGTGTGATTTTAATGTGATATATTAATAATATATAAATACTATTTTAATAGAAAACAATTTAGACTATGTGTGTGTTTGGTTATAAATATACAATGTGTTAACAGTGAATTTTTTTTTGCTTTGAATTAATTGTGTTTGGTGTTATTAGATTATTTTGATATGATGATATCAAAAATAAATTTCAAAAATATATTATTTAATGAATGAAAACACTTTGAAATACAACTTTTACAGACATTAAAATTAACTGAGGTTTTCCATGATTTTGAGGTGATTAACATGAATAATACCCATAAACTTATTTACAACCCAAACTATAAAATTAGTCTCTAAAATATACTCGTAAAAATATTGCGGCGTTGTAGAACTTAGCTAGGGATTGTTAGAATCATGATAGGATATTCAACCTCTAATTTATTATTTTATCTTATAAGCTAAACCAGAATAGCCTTTCCAATGGTAATGAACAATGTTTTTCATTGTTCATATAGAATCAGAGGGCACGGTGGACTGGAATAGTAAAATTACTATTTTGCTCCTCTATTTATTGCGATTTTTAGCCTTGGGTCCAGAGGTATTTTTGATTTTTTGTCTTCCTATGCACAGTAAAATAACCATAATTCTCATATATAGAGCAAAAATGAACTGAAACCGTCGGGGGCATTAAGGTTATTGCACATATTTTTTTAAATGGTTAAATACAAATATACCCCTATGTAAGACAAAAATTCACAGTATAAGGGTCAATATGATAATTGCACAAATTGTTTTAAATGGCCAAATATGTATATACACTCATATAAGACAAAAATCCAAGAATTATCTGTTGGGGTGTCCTAGTAATTTACCACTTTTTAATTATATTTTCTGACGAGTTACTATTGGCGCATCACCGGACGCGCCATCCACTTCCACCCTCACACCGACTATGGACAGCACGTGCAGTGTGTTTAGAGGTGCAAAAATACTCAACCGATGTCTAGAATGATTCTTTACCATGTTTTCTTCCTCCTGGTGCGGCGCGTGACATTCCAAGGTGGTCGGAGACGTGGCGGTGGTCGGTTGAAGTTTCCCCCCTTTTTGTCTCCTGCATGCGAAAGTACTTGTCAGACCCCGCTATTTATTCTAGTTTCATTGTAGTCCATGATCTTTGGAATGTTTTGAATAGTCCATATTTCTGTTATAGAAATTTTGATTTGTCCTTCAATGGAAATTGATTATATATTGTAGTTTCATTTCTGTTCTCCGTCTTTTAATTTCTAGATTGATTTGAAATCCTAAATATTTTCGGTATCAAAGTGTTGATTTGTTTCAATTTTATCCTTTAATTCAAATTGATTATATATTTTAGTTTTATTTTGGTCCTCGGTCTTTTAAATTCTTTAATTTTTTCAGTATCAAAGTTTAGATTTGTTTCAATTTTGTCCTTGATATGAAATTTAATATATATGTGTGTGTGTGTGTGTGTGTGTGTGTGTGTTTTGCATTTTGGCCCTTATACTTTCAACCTTAGATATTATTTTAATACCTTTATATTTTTATATATATTTTTAAAATAGTTCATATTTTTATCCATGTTTATATATACATGCTCTTAGTTTTTGTTTCTAATTTTTATTATTTCCACTGTTATTAAAGGGTTTTTTTCTATTTAATGTTTAAATTCTAATTTGTGTTGGTGATCATTCGAAAATTGATATTTATTATATTTTATCCATGTTTATATATACATGCTTTTTTTAATTTTACAGATCAAATAATTTTTTTAAATCTAATAATATTTTTTTTGTCAATTATTTTGTTTTTTAATTGCTTTTTTGTTAATATTGTTAGGTGTTGAAATTTTCTAATTATTATAGATAAGACATTCAAAATAATGATTATTTGTAAGTTTTTTCTCATAAATATGTGAGACTAATTATATATTTTGATATTTATTTAATATTAGCATACTATATATATATATATATATATACACATATATATATATATATATATATACATATATATATATATGTATATATTTTCTATCAAATAAATTATATAGTTTTTTAGTGTTCTGAAATACTTTTAATATAATAATATGAGAAATAAATCTTATAAAATAAAATAAAAATTAATTTCTTCTTCTAACAATAATTACGGTGTCATCGATAGTATTATCAATAATAATTAGAATATTAATTATTTATAATAATATTTATAATGATATCTATAATAATTCTGACAATTTAATAAATCATGATAATAACAACGACAATAAGAATCGAAATAATTCATTGATAATATCACATAAACAAAATGAGTGGAAAAATTGGGGCAAATTATCTGCAATGAAAAATTATATGAGTCAATTGCCCTCCACTTTGCCATAGCCATAAACAAACTTTTTAACATGCAAAAAATATTAATGGTCTTAGATTTTTTTTTATAATGCTATATATCTAAGCAAAATAATCAGCCTACAAAACTTTTGATTCTTACTATAGAAAAATTATTTACAATAATAATAATACTTGTATAGTAGGTTTTGATATATTCATTTTATTATGGAAAATGCGTTTACAATAATGATAACGATTATTTTTAATGATTTTTTCTCTTAAAAATAATTATATTTTTTAATATTAACATCTTAAAATATATATAAAAAAAAGGAAGTAAGTTTTTTTAACAATTCTCAAATTAATTTAATCTTAGTGTTTTGAAATACTTCAAATATAATAATATAAAGAGTAAATCTTGGAAAATTAAAAAAAAATGTTTTTTATAACGATAACGATAGTGGCAATGATAATATTGTGAGTAATAATTAGAATATTATTTATTTATAATAAATATTACAATAACAGCCATAATAATTATAATAATTTAAAAAAAAATAATAATAATAATAATAATAATAATAATAATAATAATAATAATAATAATAATAATAATAATAATAATAATAATAATAATAATGAAGAAGAAGAAGAAGAAGAAGAAGAAGAAGAAGAAGAAGAAGAAGAAGTATAGTACTCAAGATAATTCATTAATCGATGTTGTATTTTTGTTAAAAATTGACTTCTGCAACTTTTTATGTATGATATTATAGATCTAATATTACATGAATAAAAAATATACGAAGCTACACATAAATAAAACAGTAAAACATTTGGTCAAATTATCTACAAATAAAAAATATATGAGTCATTTGCCTTGCACTTCGCTGCAGACAAAACTAAATTTTTTAACATGTTAAAAAAATGTTAACGGTCCAATATTTGTTTTTAATAATACTATACATCTTAACAAAATAATCAACCTACAGAACTTTCAATTAGTTAGTTTCTTTTAAATTTTCATCTCATTGTGGATAATGTGTTTAAAATAAAGATAATTGTTATTTTAAAGATATTTTTTCTGGACAAATTGAGAATAATTATATATTTTGATATTTGTTTAATATTAATGTCTTAGAATATATATATATATATATATATATATATATATATATATATATATATATATATATATATATATATCATTTGTACTTTTGTTATCTGTCAAATAAAATTATTCATCAAGTAATTAAAACACGTCCAACAAAAAATTAGTATGTTGCAGGCAACAAATAACTCATCTTTAGTTAATTTGATCAATTGAAGTTTTGCTATCTACCAATTAAATTATTACCCAAGTAGTTAAAACAAAATCACCAATTAAATTGTTTACCGTGTAAAACAAATTACTCATCTGTGCTAAAATTTATCGATTGTAATTTTGCTATTTGCTAATGAAATAATTCATCAAATAAATAAAACATGCACAACAATCAATCAGTGTGTTGCACGAAGCACATGACTCATTTTCAATGAATTTTATCGCTTCCAATTGTATCAATGTACCAATTAAATAATTATCAAAATAATTTTAACAATAGCAACCTTCAATCACTTTTAGGTAGAAAAAAATCTATTTCTAATAATTTTATCGATTATAATTTCACTAATTAAATATTAAGATAACCAATTAAAACATGCACAAAATCAATCAGTTTCTTACATAGAAAAAAGCCTAGCGCAGCGCACGGGCAAGTAACCTCGTGAAATCCTAAATAAGAAAATCACAACTGTCGCTTTCTCATGTATTGTTGTTGATAGAACTCTTGAAAGATTTTGAATTTGCCAGCACGATTTGCTACTGCATCCCTCAACAGCTCTTGTAGTTAGGAGTACGCATTGTAATTAACCATGGTAAAAAGACCCGATTTTTACAAGGGGTACACGCTTTTAACTCAAACTTGAGAGCTATTATGCAAATTGTAGGCACTTTGTCATCGCTCCATGCCTTCTAGAGACCTGGATCCAGGCCGCAATAATGAATAAATCAAATTATTTGAACTTTGAAAATCAATACAATGGATCGATCGATCTTGGGGCCGGTGTCTGTGGTTTAAAAACATGGTAGAAAATAAAACCAATAAGTTAGTCAGAATGATCAAAGATGTTTCAGTTCCAAATGGATTAATGTATAGCACATCTAAATCCAGAACGAAAAATCAACTGAATATTGAGTTCGGCAGCTCTTAAAGAACGACAGAATTAAGCTTTAATTGGACAATATTATTGTCATAATTCTTTCTTTTTTTTATCAATCTTCATGACTAACGAGGTCTCAGGTACTTTTGGTGTGTGTATGTATATCCCCATCTATTAATAAACATAATTCTTTCTTTTTTTTATCAATCTTCTCTTACAAATGAATCTGATTAATGATTCCCAAGGCGTGGGAATCTGCCGAACAGATCAGGCCAAATCCTGAAGAAAGCTAAAAAAACGCTGTTTGATGAGCCTGCGCAGTATTGGCCAGGGAAAGGCTGATGTTTTTTTCGGATGATCAGCCACACTGGGACTGAGTCACGGCCCGGACTCCACGGGCCAAGTTTGTCTCCTTGACAACAAGTTAGTAACAGGTGTAAAAAGAACAGAAAAAAGCAGAAATTCCGGAGTAGTAATTGCTAATATTTGCTAAAACATAACTGTTCATCACCACCGCAATCTTTCCTAGTTTTCCTCGCACAACAATGGTGTTGTCTCTTAGCCATCAGCTGTGTTTTTCATCTCTCTCTTAGTACAAAATCGCTGTATTAACTAACAAAACTACCACAAAAAAGTCTCATGCAGGCACATTTCTGCATGTCTCCTCTTCTCTAATTATTCTCTCCATATATTAAGAGGATGCTCCCCGTCTCTCCCTTCTTTCTCCCGCCGCATATCTGAGACTTCATTGCCAATATTTCTAATGGCCCAACAGAGTCGCCGTGAATCCTTCTCTGGTGCCCTAACGACCTCCAGCTCCATTGACGCCGAGGACAATGATCTCTCTTGGCCTTTTGGAGACCTTGAAGGCCTTGACAAGGATGATGTTCGTGAGACTGCCTATGAGGTCTTCTTCACCGCCTGCCGCTCCTCCCCTGGCTTCGGAGGTGGCCGCAATGCCATCAACTTCTATTCCAACCATCACCACCAGCAACATGATGGTGATGGAGCAGGAATTGGCTCACCGAGTAGTCGGATGGGAAGTGGTCCGGTGGTGGTGATGTCTCCGACGAGTCGGATTAAGAGAGCTCTGGGAATGAAGATGCTGAAGAAGTCCCCTACAAGGAGGATGTCGGCTGTTGGAGGCGGAGGAGGTGGGTCGGCACCAGGATCACCGACTGGTCCTCTAAATCATGGAGGGACAAGTCCTGCCATGGGGTTTGCCACGGTTCCGATTTCTGGGAGGCCTCGGAGGCCGCTGACTTCCGCGGAGATAATGAGGGCGCAGATGAGAGTGACGGAGCATAGTGATAATAGGTTGAGGAAGACGATCATGAGGACTCTTGTTGGTCAAGTACGTACTGTATGTATTTCAGAATTATAATTTCATTACAAATTTGATGCAAGTAAAATTCACATGTTCTTTGCTTCGTATTTTTCAATGTTGATATAACATTTTGTAGGTGCCTGATTTAGTTGTTAATGATAAAAATAGATTGAGTGATTTCGGATACATATCCATGTATGTATCGTTTGTCTTAATTGTTTGATTTTGCATGCATCATAGTTTTGCTCTTGATTTCATCAATTCATGACTTGCTGCTCTCTTCATTTTCACAGATGGGCAGGCGAGCAGAGACAATAATCCTGCCATTGGAACTCCTCCGCCACCTAAAACCGTCAGAATTTAATGACAGTCAGGAGTACCATCTCTGGCAAAGGCGTCAGCTCAAAATCCTGGAGGCTGGCCTTCTCCTCCACCCTTCAATCCCGCTTGATAAATCAAGCCCTTATGTTATGCGTCTTCGTGAAATTATCCGTGCCAGCGAAACCAAGCCTATCGACACAGGCAAAAATTCTGATACAATGCGAACCTTATGCAACAGTGTTGTTTCCCTGTCTTGGCGAAGTCCCAATGGTACACCAACCGATGTGTGCCACTGGGCTGATGGATTTCCACTCAACATTCACATATACGTTTCTCTTCTTCAATCAATATTTGATTTTAGGGATGAGACGTTAGTCCTTGATGAGGTTGACGAGCTTGTTGAGCTAATGAAAAAGACTTGGTCTACATTGGGAATCAATAGACCTATCCACAATATGTGCTTTGCTTGGGTGCTTTTCCAGCAATACGTACGTACTTCGCAGGTAGAACCGGATCTTCTCTATGCGACACATGCAATGTTATCAACAGAGGTGGCAAATGATGCAAAAAAACCAGACCGAGAGGCTATGTATGTGAAGCTTTTGTCTTCTATGCTGGCTTCAATGCAAGGGTGGGCAGAGAGGAGATTGCTTCGCTATCATGACTATTTCCAGAGGGGAAATTTTGTCCTAATTGAGAATCTTTTGCCCTTAGCATTATCAGCGTCAAAAATTTTGGGAGAAGACGTTACTATCGCAGAAGGGATCGGGAAGGAGAAAGGAGACACACAAATAGTTGATTCATCTGGGGATCGTGTGGATCACTATATTCGAGCTTCTATAAAGAATGCATTTGCAAAGGTTACTGTTTCTATACGTCTCCCCTTTGCTTAGTTATCAGTTAAAACAGTTACTGTTTCTGTGTTACGATGTGTCTCATGTTAAGAAATCATCTCACCTAGAATCTTAAGCTATCAGGTAAGACCCTAGAATATGATTTATACTATTCTCTAACACGTACCCTCAAGTGAAAGCCTTTTGGGCTTGAAACTTGCACACAGGCTCACACTACCTCGTGCTTGATTTTTATCAAATAGAGAGTGAGATTCGAACTCGTGACCGCTGGGTCAACAAACTCTGATACCATGTTAAGTAACCATCTCACCTAAAAGCTCAAGCTATTAGGTGAGACCCCGGAATATAATTTATATTATTCTCTAACAAGTCATTCTTGTTCGTTGATTGCAGATAATAGAAACTGGAAGCTATAAGAGTACAAGTCTGGAAGTGAAAGATGAAGCTAGCGAGGCTCTCCTGCAATTAGCTAAAGAAGCTGAGGATTTGGCCCTGAGAGAAAGGGAGATTTTTAGTCCTATACTAAATAAATGGCACTCCATTGCAGCTAGCATTGCTGCCGTAACGCTACACCAGAGCTATGGAGCAGTTTTGAAGCAATATCTTGCCGGGGTGTCGACCCTCAATAATGAGACTGTTTCGGTACTGCAGAGTGCTGGAAAACTTGAAAAGGTTTTGGTTCAAATGCTGGTTGAAGACTCTGCAGAGTGTGAAGACGGGGGCAAGACAATTGTACGAGAGATGGTTCCATACGAGGTTGATTCAGTCATATTGAGGCTTATGAGAAAATGGATTGGAGAGAGGTTGAAAAGTGGGCAAGAATGCCTTAACCGAGCCAAAGATTCTGAAGTGAGTTTCTTTAATTTCTTTGCTTAAATGGGTGTGAGATTTTGCAATTTTATTGTCAAAATTACTGGAGTTAAATGTTGAAATATATGTTTCAGACATGGAATCCTAAGTCCAAA
This sequence comes from Salix viminalis, assembly GCA_029228465.1. NCBI lineage: Eukaryota > Viridiplantae > Streptophyta > Magnoliopsida > Malpighiales > Salicaceae > Salix > Salix viminalis. Next base: position 12,180,019 of record CM055435.1, read on the forward strand.
ACCGAGCCACATGCGACATCAGCTGCGGAGTTGATAAAAATAGCCAAGGAAGCTGTGGATGATTTCTTTGAAATTCCTGTTGGAATTACTGATGATCTGATTAATGATCTAGCCCAAGGCTTTGACAATCTCTTCAAAGATTACACCAACTTGGTAACAGCTTGTGGTATGAAAGTAGCACCTTCTTCATTCTCAGTAGTATTTGTCAAAGAAAATTTATATTATTCTGCAACAATATTCTCCTAGGTTTTTTCTGTCGATGCATAACTTTTCAGCAAAAAGAACAGGACTGGATAATATTGCTATCTAAGTTCTTCGTTCTTCATTGGAAGGAGATGAACATGCACCGCCTAAGGCTGTCATAAATATAATTATAAGTATGTTCTAAGTGTTTGACTGGCTTCAACTAAGCTGTTATTTTCTCTGATATGCTTTGAAGGATCAAAACAGAGCTATGTTCCTACACTGCCTCCTCTGACCAGGTGCAATGGTGACTCAAAGTTCATTAAACTGTGGAAGAGAGCTGCTCCTTGCACTATTAACTCAGAATATATTCACCAAAGTGGTTTAAATGATGCCCACCATCCTCGGCCATCAACAAGCCGTGGAACACAGCGGCTCTACATACGGCTCAACACCTTGTACTATCTACAATCTCATCTCCACTCTCTAGAAAAGAACCTTGCCCTTGCCCCAAGAACCACCGCATCCCATGGTTATCATCGCCGGAACCACATCAATTCCTCTTCCTACTTTGACCTGGCCCTTGCATCCATTCAATCTGCCTGCCATCGTGTATCAGAAGTTGCTGCTTATCGTTTGATATTCCTCGACTCGAATTCTGTTTTTTATGATACTCTCTATGCCGCCGATGTAGAAAATGCAAGGATCAAGCCGGCGCTGAGAATTCTCAAGCAGAACCTTAATTTGTTGACAGCAATTCTCACTGACCGCGCCCAACCTGTTGCAATGAGAGAAGTCATGAAGGCCTCTTTCGAGGCCTTTCTCATGGTTTTGCTTGCTGGTGGCTGCAGCCGCGTGTTCTATCGATCTGATTATCCCATGATTGAGGAGGACTTTGAGAACTTGAAGCGCACAATTTGCACATGTGGTGAAGGATTGATGAATGAGGACGCAGTGGAAAAGGAGGCTGAGATTGTTGAAGGGGTGATAGCATTGATGGGTGATAGCACAGAGCAGCTAATGGAAGATTTCAGCATCCTGACGTGTGAAGCCAGTGGTATAGGTTCTGTGGGTTCAGGTCAAAAACTACCAATGCCACCAACAACAGGAAGATGGAACAGGGCAGATCCAAACACAATACTGCGAGTGCTTTGCCACAGGAATGATACAGCAGCAAATCATTTCCTGAAGAAAACATTCCAGTTAGCAAAGAGAAGATAAAGAAAGCGATGGTTTTGAGCTCTTCCACGTTTCAGGCAAAGAGTGTTGTAGTTTCAGATGCATTGATCGAGTATATGATGAATTCTAGCCATGAAACCAGAACAGATACTTTAAATTGGAAAGGTGATGGAGTTCATTGGATTTGGTTTATGTTAAAATTCCATATCAAGATCCTCTCGGGGATTGAGATAGTACGTTTCTATAAACATTTTAGCTGTAGGAACTGTTGGTGCTTCTGTGATGGAGAAAAGAAAAATATTAAGCAGGTTTCTATTGTCTCTTCTTTCTTACAACATCCCCACCACCTAAATTTCTCTCTTTTAATTCAACTTGTTGTGTTTGAGCTTTGAAGTAGGGATATAGAAAAGGCTTCCAAGATCTTCTCCAATTGCTTTTACGCTGATAGACTTGTCTTTATAATTCCTCTTTGAAGAGGAAGAATCTGAATACTTTTTTATTGAGAATACTCTTAAATAGAGATAGAGTTTTAATTGAAACAAAGAGTATTCAAAATTCAAAACTTGCATAACAAACAAATCAAATATAATCAAGTGTTTTATTCCTAAAATCTTGGTCGTCAAGTAGAGATCTTCATTGATGAAACCCAAACAACAGCAAGGTCTCCTGGTCTTCTGCAGCTTTCTAAGACATTCTTTCAACATAGGGCTATTGAGTGAGGGAGCTTCCATACAATGGTCTTCAACTTGTAACCTAATCTCCGATTTCAGCTTTGATTTCTATGCAGGCTTTTCTTCTGCACGTTCCATTCATGTGTAGAAACTTGGTTAGGTTCCCTCAATCTCATCCCCTTCAATTCTTCAGCCAGTACTTCCATTGAATCCGAAACTTCAGCCTTGTAAACATAAAACCTAATCACAACCAAGAAGAAAATGAAGTTCAGGAAGTTTAGTATTGCGAGGAAGGCGTAATAATAGTCCAGGTGAGAAGCATTTAGGTTGTTCAAAATCCACCCTCGGTGACCATGCTTCTTGGTGATATGAGAAACTGTAGAAAGAAGGAAAGCTACTGATGAAGTTTCCAACGCCAAAACTAGTTGTTGAATAAGAAGTGCCAAGACTTTTCATGCTTTCAGGTGCCTGGTCAAAGAAGAACTCGAGTTTGGCCACCTCTAGAAATGCATCAGCCGTTCCCATGAGCACAAATTGAGGAAGCAAAATGAATATCGTCGAAGGGACTTGGCCTCCCTTTTCAACTAAGCCATGTTGTCTGGCCACACTTAGCCTGTATCTTTCAATCAATGATGCAATTATCATGATTATGATGTGAAAAACAAGGCCTATTCCCATTCTCTGTAGAAGAGTGATTCCTCTGGGATTCTTAGTCCACCTACGAGCAATACGAACAAAGAACCTGTCATACAACACAACACAAACAAGCATTGACAGAGTCACGAATCCAGCTAAACTTGCTGGGGGGACTTCGAAGCTGCCAATTTGTCTATCAAGAGTAGTGCCTTGCTTGACAAAAAGAGTATTTATCTGAGCAATCATCGTGCTTGGGACGAACGTGGCAATCAGTATCGGAATCATCCTCAACATCTGTTTTGTCTCCTCTACTTGAGTTACTGAGCAAAGCATCCATGGATCAGCTGGCCCTATTTTCACTGCTGCTTTATTCAGGAACCTGCATTCATGCCGCACAATTTCAGGCTTACTACTAGGCCAGGCCAGGTATGTAAACTACTATCCTTACATCTAAACCTGATGCTGGAAGAGAAGAAAAGAAAAGAAAAAACACACACGCAGTGCAACTATTTCAAACCTTAAGGTTGTCGTATAATCAATCCTGAACTTCCCGGCCCTGGCATATTCTGCCGAGTCAAGCTCATGGAGTTCTTTAGGGTCATTCGGGACTGGAACCTTCCATTTGCGCAGGGCTGCAACGATGACCTTAGCCATCCTTGCAAATGGGCTTCCTGCAGGCTGCCTGTGCCGATAAAATGGCGTGCCGGCTAAGAATATAGCAACCGAAATCACAAGCCCTAGAGTTGGAAGCCCGAAACCCTAATGCCCATCCCACGTTGTCTTGTATGTACACAAGTACAGTGTTAGCAAAGAGCGTTCCAAAGAAGATACTGAACATCCACCAGTTGAAGAAGGATAGCTTATAAGCCTTCTCCTCGGGATGGAAATCGTCAAATTGCTCGGCACCGATCGTCGAGATGTTTGGCTTCGTTCCACCAGTTCCAACAGCTAGCGTGTAGAGGGCTCCGAGGAACACTGCTAGCTGTAATGTGGAGGCCTCTTTGCAGGTCTCCACGGCGGCGTTCTTGCAGATAGGTGGTCTGAGTGCAGGAAGGGAAACTGATAGTGTTAGAAGAGACATCCCCTGCAATCATGTCAGATTCCTTCATTGATATTCTCACAACTGTAGTAAAAATCAGTACTTCAACAGTTGTTCATGCATAAACAAATGATGAACGAGGAATCTTGTCCAAAAACTACGTCGTCTCAGGAATTGTCCGTATAAACCGAGGTCATTCAAAAGGTTAATTAATTCAAAACTTCAACACATCGAAGCAGCTGGTTTTTCTCACAGCGCACGACATCTTCCTAATTAAACAGAAACTCTGTAGTCAAGCTTTCATATGCCGTCCTCCCACAAGTTGGAAATAATTTTGGTCACACTGCTAAATTTCACACGTATTTATTTAATCATAATCATAATCATAGCCCTCGATTATTATCCCTTAAGTGGATTGATAAATTTAGACAAAATAAATATTTAATATTTTCTACTAGATGTTACGTGTGAAAGTGTGGTTGCGGTTGTTTTTTAAAGTGTTTTTTGTTTAAAAATACATTCAAATGATATTTTTTTATTTTTAAAAATTATTTTTGACATCAACACATGAAAATAATAAAAATTTGTGTTTCTAAAAATAAATAAATAAATTATTTTTTTGTTAAAACACTTTTGAAATACAATGAAAAATTGTACTGTAATAGCAATAAACTATAAGAGTTTGCGTTTCTCAATCCTGATATCTACAAAATGTATCATTTCACTCATTTTCTAACTTCGTTATATTATCAATATTATATAAAGAAACCCAGAAATAGCTGATGCGAAAAAGATATGAAACATGCGGTCCAAAGAGCTTGTGGTCCAAACCAAGTGGGTGTTTGACACTACATTTCAAAAGTATTTTTAAAAAAAAATTATTTTGTATTTTAAATTATAATATTTTGATGTTTTTAAATTATTTTTATATGCTGATATCAAAAATTATTTTTAAAAATTAAAAAATATCATTTTAATTTATTTTTGAACAAAAATTACTTTTAAAAAAAAATCTCAAGATACAATTGAACCAGAAGCAATGCATGCGCACGATAGAGAAGCTAGAAATGGTAGCATGCATGCATGCATACCGTAAGATAGATAATCGATGCAGTGACGAAGGTCCAGTAACGGCCAAGATGTGCATCAGCAACATAGGCACCCAGGATTGGAGTCAACCAAATAGTGCCGACCCAATTCGTTACATTATTTGATGATTCCACTGTTCCTTGACGGAGCTTTTTTGTCAGGTACACTACAAGATTGCTTGATATCCCATAGTATGCCATACGTTCGAAAACCTCGTACACTACAGTACAATACAAAAGGGAAAAAAAAAGAATTACATGTTAGTAATTAATTAACGAAATATAAAGAGAAATATCAGCTCGAGATAATTTTTCAGAAATGGGAATATCGAAATAGTTCTGTTGGGTTTGCATGTTTTTTTGTAATGAAAAGAAGACAATTAAGAGGGTGTTTGGCACTATTTAGGACTATCATCGAGATTATTTTTAAAAATATTTTTCATTTAAAGATGCATCAAAATAATATTTTTTATTTTTTAAAAATTATTTTTGACATCAGCTTATAAAAAATGATCTAATACCACTAAAAGATTTAGAGTTAAAATAAAAAATAATTCAAAAGTGTTTTTAAAACACATTATCAAAATCTTAGAAAACAAAATGTTAATAATGAGTAAATAACTTGCAATGTATAATTAATTTAGCTAAAAATTGACTTGATGGTTAAAGAATCAAGTTTTTTTTTTATTATATTCAAACCTCTAACCAAGTAATTTAATAAAAATACGTTTTTTTTTATAAATCTCTTAAAACTGTAATTTTATCGAGTCCTCTTGTTCTAATATAATTAATCTATCATTAATTGAATTAGCTAAACCTATATATATATATATATATCCTATGAGCAAGCTTGTATGAAGAGCTCCCATGGAGAAGCGCAGGAGCCACCAGCCGGGACGAGCAATAAATGACAGGCCAGATAGATGGGCTGATCTCACTAATACGAGATCCCTGACCCTACCTAACATGGCACACCCCGAACCTGGTGGCCGGCTCTAAGAGCGGCATTCAATTTGTGGACCAAAAATATTGGTGCAGCAAGATTAGAACAGAAGTAGCTGAGGGATTTTTCTTGCAAGCTCCACAGGATCAAAATATTTTTCTTGTTTTCTACGTTCACTCGATACTTAACATACTAAACTTCGTCGAGATGGAATAGCTGGGTTGGAGAAGACAGAAAACCAAGAGTACTTGAAAGGACAAACAGTAGCCAGAATGAATATATATAATACCTCCTTATTATCTATGATCATTAGGCCCATGTAAATTAATAATGTGATATGTTCATGAATGAAGCTGCAATGAATTAGAGCACTAGTGTCCTGCTTGATCGATTGACATCAAAGCAAACCAGTCCTCCTGGTGGAGCTGGATAAATCTATAATCGAAGAATAACATGCTGAGAATCAAGGAGTCATTGCCGGGACATACTGTCTTTCCATGGCATGCACGATGGTTTGAAGAGGAGGAGGAGGAGGAGGAGGGGAGGAGGAGGAGGAGGAGGAGGAGTTCAGCCACCTGGCAAACAGGTTCCAAGTTTGAAGGAACACAGCTCAAAACAGCAGAAGTCCTAGAATATTTGCAGACTAGTGGGGTAGCAGGACGTTAATGAAACCCTAGATTGTCCTGTAAATCTGGAAAATTCATAGAGATCGAGTAGAGAAGATAAATTACCAACAACAAAGGAGCAAGCTCTCCATCCACCACTCTTCGATCTAAGAACAGGCTTTCCCTTGAGATCCACAGTCCCATCTTGTGTGTAATCATCGAGCTCGTTTTCCATATATAGCCAACTTGCTGCAACCAACTTCTCTTTTCTTTTCTTTTCTTTTCGAGCTTAACTATGCTCGCCCTCAACTGGCTTCTCGCTACCACTATATATCTTTTTTTTTTTTTTGGTATAAACCATCTGGTAATCCAGCCACTGCCGACTAATCCGGATTCGAGCCGGGTAGGACCTTAAAGGCGGCAAAGCTCTCCCAAGCGAGTTTTAAAACAGCTGCATATCCAAAGCTCGAACTCGAGACCTTGGTTAAGCTGAGACAACCCCTCACCAGTCGACCCACGCCCCCGTTGGTCTACCACTATATATCTGATACCAACCCTTTTAAAACTTAATTTACCACTTTGCCATTATCAACTCCCTTTATCATTTCTCCTTTAGCTTAATTTAGTCGTATATAGTTTATGGTATAAATTGAGACCTCGCCGGTGGAGCCACACCGTGAGTATAAATGCAGCCACCGAACAATTTGATATGATATATCAACATCTTGGAGCGTCAGCAGAAGGTGGTTAAGTACTTATGAGGTTAATTTGGTGTGCATCTTCACTCGGGAAAATGCTTCTTGAAGGTCATGCTGAAGATATTTTCTTCTTCGCATTGCCATTTCATATATATATACACACACACACACATCCATTTTAAAGATTTGGTCTTTTTTCTATGCAAGTAAACCTCACTTTTTAAAAAATATATTTTATAGATTTAAATACACGAATAAACTCTGATTGTCCTATATTTTTATAAAAGAAAATACATGTTTGACTCATATTATTTGGCCTCATTTTGATTAATGAGGAATATTGTTTCTTACATTCTTAATTTCTTGTAAGAAATAATTAGAATCCTTGTGTTCTTTAGTTTCAAACTTAGATGATTTGCCGTTGTTAAAAAATAGATTAATGAACGGAAATCAGCTACAAAATACCATTTTGATACAAAATAAAAATAAATTATATTTACATGTTGAGGAGTTGGTTGAGAGGAGTAGGTGCTAAGTGTAAAAAAACACAGCGAGACAGGTTGCATAATAAAAAAAAAATTCTCCGGGAATCTCAAACTTGATTGCTCGTACTAAAGAATGCTTTGACCTTTTGTAGATTTTGAAGGGTCTGAAATGTTTTTTCTCCGGTAAATGAAGGGTATTTTTCTCTTTAATATTAAATAAATTTTTTTAATACTATCATAATAAAGAATTAATTTTAAGTCTTTTCTCTATCATCAAATCAAATGGTAGAAACGATGAGTTATAATGAATAATTGGATCTTTTAAAATAAAAAAAAAGTTTATCAATCTTCATTATTTATTGTATAGTTACTGTCAGAGTTATTTTCTAAAATATTTTTTTATTTTTATTTCAAAATATATTTATTTTAAGTATAAAAGGGTCTGTAAATTCATAAAAAGAATTTTTTACAAGTACCAATCATCAATCATCTGGACTTAAATTGAGGTTTAAAAAAATAATAAAATTCATAAGTATAAGACCGATTAAAAATATAAAAAAATATAAGTTAGGGATTAAATTGAGGTTTTCTGGCTTATTAATTACGGGTTTATCGTGTAGTTTATGTGCATGTTGCCAAAGCACTAGTTAAAACTGGACCATAACGCTCTAGTAACGCGTAGAGGTTTCACTGTATTTATTTATTATAGATTTCAGTAATGAAATTATTATTTTGCCTCTAGAGTCACCACAATTTAACTCTTGGTACTGAGGGTTTCTAGTTTTTCAATATTTATTGCACAATAAAAGTATTTATTTATCTTTGGGAGCTGACAAAAAGATGAAGAAAGAGAATATTTATTATTTTTCACATATTTGTGCACAGTATAATTACTTTCATACCTTCAGAAAAAACAAAAATGAAGGTTTGTGTCTACGGGCATGATGGTAATTTCACGCATGTGTTTTTTCGTAGTTATCTATGGGTTCAAAGATGTTTAGATAATTCTGTATTTTTTATTGTTATTATTTTGTATTTACTGCAATCACGTTGTACGGAGGTGCCATCAGTTTTTCACGTGCACTTGCCTCTTAGGCGACGTATGCCGTGTGACGGTGGGTGGTGTAAAATCTTCTTCGATTTCTATCCTAGATATCTCTTAATTCAGTAAATTTATTTTAAATCAAACACAAATTTCAAGAGATCTACATTGATTCTCCTTGGCACTAAAGAGACATATCTAAAGATATGATCCATTTTACCAAAACTATTTTTTTTAGACTTTAAACCCAAGTCTATTCATCAAGATAAGATAACACCAATATCACAGTAATCATAAGGCAAACCAAAAATGCAAACCAAAAATATCAAACAACTTATTTTAGGTAGGTCGTATCAGGAGTGTTAAAAAATTTTTTCTTTACACAACCAACAATTTCTTATTCTTATAATCTTTAAAAGACCAGTTAGGTATTCCAATAACTATAATATTAGGTGACAACTTTCTTTTTCACAAAATAAAAAATAAACCAATATAAATTCCTACACTCAAGAAGGGTAGCCGTGACGCCATGCTCTTGCGAGGTAGTGACATAGGTGATATACCTATTGTTCTTGTGAAACTATATTTCTGAAGAAGAAGAAAAGAAGAAGTTTTATCTTATTTACTGGTCCTTGAATCTATCAGCAACAAGTGGAGGTTCCACGTCAGCATATCCCCAGGCTGATGGATTCCGATTTTCATTTCACACCGTTAAGTTGACGTTAAGCAGTCATTTTCTTAGATTCGTGACTAATTCAGATTTTTATTGAGTATAAAGAATTTTTTTTTAGAAATATATTAAAATAATATTTTTTTTATTTTTTAAAAAAATTATTTTTAATATTATATCATGAAAATATCTAAAAATATTTAAAAATTTAATTTTAAATAAAAATTTTAATTTTTTTTAAAAAACATTTTAGAAATAAAATAAAAAACTTATTATTAGGAATTTTGTTTGGTTCCCATCGTCTTCTTTCTCTGTTTTTCTCTCTTCGACGCAGATATTCGTCAGGAAAGGCTGCCAATTTTATATTTACAATTACGCCGATCCAGTTGCTGTCATTTTGAGGATTTTGTGTAGTTATTTTTTAAAATGTTTTTTTTATTTAAAAATATATTAAAACAATTTATATTTTTTATTTTATAAAATTATTTTTGATATTATTATATTAAAATAATCTAAAAACATAAAAAAAAATTAAAACCAAAAATAATAAAAAATCAATTTTTTTCAGTTTTTTTAAAACATAATATGGAACAATTATGAAACTTAAACTATCAATGTTTTACCTATAGTTATCAGTTTCATTTCGATTGATATTTTATTTTTTTTATTGGTACAAAATATTTTGGTTTTGGAGCGTTTTGGCATACCGTTTCGAGATTATATTGTTTATATATAATTAATTAATTAATTATATATAAAAATTAAAATATTATTTTAAAAAATATAATTTAAATTCAAAATAAATTAACTTTAAATTATATATTATAAATACAAAATCAAAGAAATATAATATTAAAATTAAAAATATCTCTAAATATCGTTTTCTATTAGTCCTTCACGACTGTAGGTAAAGCATGAAAAATAATTATTTAAATTTTTTTTTATATTTTCCAGCGAGAACCAAGGCCCTCATGACTAGTGATGAGTGATGACTCACCAATTCTATTTCTATGTACTCAAAGCCTCGCTCAAATACGTCTGTTTCATAGAGTATTTAAAATTGATTTTAAAAATAATTTTAATTTAAAAAATAATTTTAATTTAAAAAAATATATCAGACACTATATAAATATCAATCCTGAAAAGGAGACACTTTATAAAACCAACCTGAAAAGGAAACGCGCCACCCAGCCCAGCTGGCCGTGTCTGAGTGCCCTATCCTATCCTCCAAACTATATTAATAGCATATTCTTATTTTTTTAATTAAAATAATTTGAAAATTATTAAAAAAATAGTTTTTTTTTAAAAAGCACACAACGTGTCGAAAGATCAAAACTTTCTGTCCACCATTCCCCTGCTTATCTCACTGAGACCAGACAAAAAGAGAAGGAAAAAACTCGTTTGATCACTGCTTCATCTTTCAAATGGAAGAGAACAAAAAGACAATAATCAACCGCCTGGTGGCCGTGAAGAGCAAGTCCGGCAAGAGCTGTAGTCAGATAGCAGAGCAAACTGGTCTGACAAATGTGTATGTGGCCCAGTTACTAAGACGTCAGGCTCAACTTAACCCTGATACTGCCCCAAAGCTACGGGCAGCCTTACCTGAGCTGCCTGAGGACCTGCTTCAGGAAATGATGAGACCTCCCATGAGGTCCTATGACCCCAACTTGATTCAAGAACCTTGTGTTTACAGGTGGGTTTTCGCTCTGTTTCTCAAAGATTCCAGCTTTGTCCTTTTTTGCGTCAAGGTATGAGAATTACTGAGATGTTGAATATTTTTTTGTATGTAGGTTGAATGAAGCAGTGATGCATTTTGGTGAGAGTATAAAGGAAATTATCAATGAAGAGTTTGGTGATGGCATGTGAGTTTATTACTTTTCTTGTCTGTTTAAGTTACTTATGAAGTTGCTATTTCTTTCAAGTTTTGTTTTTGTGTTGATGTGATGAATTAAATTTACAGAATCAGCTTTACAATAATTTTGTCAACCTGAAACTCAATTTCTATTAATTCAATCTGGGCGAGTAGACATTGGTGTTCTGCACTGGACTTGCTTGGCTTCCAAGTCCTGTATATTTGCATTGAAACTGGATCCCATTAATGAAATGCATTCCGTAACCAAACACCATTTAAGTGCAGAACTTGTACTTCTCTTGTCATGCCTATGCTTCTACAGATTTTGCAGCTCAGAACTTAGTCTGAAATGTTGTTGCTTATAGTAGGATTTTATTTTCTGTAGCTGAAATGGACATTCAATTGTAAATATTTTCGTCTGCTATTACGAGGAAGCAGTGAGCATATCAGCGATGAAGTCTCATCATCAAGAGTGATTCAGGATGATGTTTTGCTAGTTTGAGTACTTGAGTTGTTGGATTTATTAAATTGAAAACTCAATAAAACAAGGCATGTAGTTGAGAGCTTAAAAACTGGAGGTCTTTTATCCTTTTCCCTCTAGATGTCAAAAGTTCATCAATCAGGGTTTGTGTTTCCTTTATTTTCTTATGAACAGTCAAATCAAGCATGCAGTGGATCCATTGCTTCTGTCTTTTCTTAAAATGTTGTCTGCTATACTGTTGTGATAAGTGTCCAAGATGTTGGTGCATCCTGAGGGAAAACTACTGTGTGTTTGTTATACATACAGTCTCACGCAGTCCATAAAAGAAAAATGAAAAGAGGTTGACTTGAAATTCACAATTTTTCGGTGGTTAAGGCTAGATAAACGAAGTTCATGTTATTTGATTGTCGAGTATCAACTTAATTCGCGTACTCATTTGCTGTCTGCTCTTTTGGTCAGCATGTCAGCTATAGATTTCTACTGCTCTGTTGACAAAGTGAAAGGTGTGGATGGAAAGGATCGTGTGGTTGTGACATTTGATGGGAAGTATCTGCCTTATACTGAGCAGGTTCATGGCCTTCTAATTCTATGACTGCCTCCTTTTCTTTTCTTTTTCCTGGTTATTTGGGGCGATATTGCTTACGACTAACAAACAATTGTGGACAGGTCCAAATTTTACCATGATCCATGTTTGTTCTAGAGTCATGAATACTTAAAGAATTTTCTTTTTACTGTATTTGTGGAGATAAATTCATATGATATCATGTTTTTCATAATTTGATATGGTTTGAGCTACTTATCTGATGTAAAGTGTAATTTTGGTTATTCTGGCGGACTGCCCGGATATCGTTATTTAGGGCTGCTTTTAATTAATCTGGTGTCCTGCAGAAACGTTTTGTGTGAGCCTGGGTTTGGTGTGAGCAAATTATGGTATGTTAGCAACTATTTTGGAAGAAATTGGGATGTCATTACTGCTATGAATACTAGATGGGGTATTGTAGTAAGGAGAGCATATTCGCGGAGAATAAGAAGCACCTAAAGAAACTGAGAAGAGACGAAACACTCTTAGGCTGCAGCAGTCAAAGTAACCAAGAAACATATAATTCCATATTTCAGGTCTGAATATGTGCAGCTTTTAGGAACCAAAAGCTTAGTAGTTCTAAGCCAAGCAAGAAATATAAGCCACGTAGAAAAAAGGAAATCCTGAGACATAACTAAGAGAAAGCTCCTAAATACAGCTATAAATTCCTACATAAATTATGAACAAATATTCTGAATAGAACTAAAATTTCTGAATTAGAAAAAATCTCGAATAGAATAGATTTAGAAGAAAAACTAAAATTTACTTTTTAAGAATCAAATTAAAAGCATTCATTTCGCTTTCGTCCTGGTTGCATCAGATAGTTATCTTTTGCTGACCCTTTCCCTCTCTCTCTCTCTCTGATTTAGAGGTTTAATTTCTATTTGATTTGGTTAGAATTTTTAAAGTAATGAGCATTGGCATAAGAAAACAGCAGGAAAAGAAACTGTGCTTTACTTGAACTGATACATGATTGCGCAGTACATCTCAAATGCTTTCTGTTATCTGCTGCTGTAGGATCATGTTATTCTAAAAACAGGATTGCGGCATTTAAAGCTATGAACTTTACATACAATTTATTCTGTAGTTTTCCTCATTGAAGATTATTCAAACAACAGCTTTGAATTTCTTGTATTTATGCTTACAGAAGTCAGAGCATATGGTTTCCAGACCAAGGCCTCATTGAAGCTGCTGGATCAGGATGTGTACACGGGAACCGCTTGTAATAAGGACTTGGGATTTCCTGGGGGCTTTGTTAAATTACTTGGATATGGATTTTATTGATAATCATTAATAAGGTTCATGATCGAGAACTGTATTGTCACTTGAATCCTTACTGTTTCCTGTTCTAATGTATGCTGTGCATTGGAATGATAAAAGGTGGCCAAACATTTTATTAGCTTCGCATGTCTTTCCCAAATCTACGGGGAAAATTATTTTGCAGCTGTGATTCAAGTTTCTGGCCAGATGTAGAAAGACAGAGATCAAAATCCAGAATCCACCATTTTTTAGTCAAACCATGGAACCAAATACAGGAAAACACAGATGATCTTTAACATGAACTGAGTAGAGAGCATGTAGGCATGAGAGAATATAGTTCATATATTTGAAAGGAAATTGTTGTGGGGGCAAATATATGTGACTATTTGAGAGCGTGGTTAAAAGTTGTTTTTAAAAATAGTTTTTTATTCAGAAATGATCGGAATGATGTTTTTTTATATTTTAAAAATTATTTTTAACATTAACAAATTAAAATAATCTAAAAACACTAAAAAATTTATTTATTTATTGCTAATTGTTCTCAAAGCAAAAATATTGAAAGCATCAACTGCGTATGTACTCTAGGCCCAAGCCCAAACTAAAAGTATCTAACTCAAGTCCTCTAGGCCCAAATCGGAAAAACCCAGAGATGTTAGAAAATAAAGATAAAACCTTCAACTGCCATTATCATCTCTTAAACCCTCATCTCTCTCTTATCAGAATGGCCCCAGCCCTAGTTCGTTCCCTCGCAACCCGCCACCTCAGTCTCTGCGTCCTCCACCCCAAACGCCTCCTCTCCACCTTCTCCATAACCCACCCTCCTTCCCTTCCTACTGTTCTACCATGGCGCCAATCTCTACTCTCACTCTCTCACGCTCTCCAATCCATCAACAAAACCACTAACCCCACCCGTTTCACTGCCATTCGATGCCAGGTCAACCGAGCTGGAAACTCGGGTTACTCGCCCTTGAACTCAGGGTCAAACTTTAGTGACCGGCCACCCAATGAGATGGCCCCGCTTTTCCCTGGTTGTGATTATGAGCACTGGCTTATTGTTATGGATAAGCCTGGTGGTGAGGGAGCTACTAAACAGCAGATGATTGATTGCTATATTCAAACACTTTCTAAAGTTGTTGGCAGGTAAAATGGGTAAATGGGTCTCGTTTTTTATTTGAAAGTTTCGATCCATGCTGTTTGTTTTCTTGATTGCTTATCTTTTTTTAAATATATTATTTTTGTTATTAGTGAGGAGGAAGCAAAAAAAAAGATCTATAATGTTTCATGTGAGAGGTATTTTGGGTTTGGATGCGAGATTGATGAGGAAACCTCTAACAAGCTTGAAGGTCTGTTCATTTTTTAAGTCAATTCATTCAATTCAAAAGTTGGATTTGCAATGCCTTTCCCACTTGGATTACTTTTTAATTTCTTTGTTAACAGGTTTGCCTGGTGTTCTCTTTGTCCTCCCGGATTCTTACGTTGACCGTGAATACAAGGACTATGGTGGTAAGATTTTGTACTTCTTTCAAAGAGTGCTGCTAATTTGCTTTTGTTTCGGACTCATCTAGAACTTTAGTGGATAAGCTAACTCTGTGCGTGTTGTTCTTTAACTCTGTGCGTGTGGAAGTAATATATTTTATGCATGTGCTTCAATGGAGATTTTGACAGAGATGTGGTGCTGAAGCTTTCGATAGGAAGAAACAATGGTGATGTTATGGTTTTTTATTCTACTTCAATGCACAGTCCATCTTGGCAAAGCTATAGTCTTATGGACAATGTTTAGCTTTAAATGCTAATGGACTTGTATTAAGTTGTTCTCTCTATACTGTTCTGTGCTTTATATTCCATGGAGATGCAGATCAGTGGAGATGAAACATGACTCGTACAGCATATGCTAAGTGTTTTAAAGATGAATTGTGTAGTTAGCTCCTTGGTGAATGTGCGTATAGGTTGATTGTTTCTTTTTTTTATGAATTGCTGTCTGTTCTGTCTCAGTCCATCTTGGCAAGGCTAAAAGCGCCAGATGGGCTATGTCTAGCTTTGAATGCTAATGGACTCGCTTTGATCTACTCACATTACCTGTTCTGCTCTTTTTGTGCTCAATGGAGATGCAGCATCATTTGAGATGAACATAAATGTTATTGCTTTTGTAAAATTCCTTTTAACTCACAGTCTATATTGGCAAAGCTAAAGAGTCTTATGGGAAATGCTCAACTTTGAATGCTAATGAACTTATATCAAATTGCTCTGCATACTGTTCTGTGGTTTTATATTACATAGAGATGCAGATTGATGGAGATGAAACATGTCTGCGACATTTTTTTTTACTAATTGTTTGAAAGTTGAATTGTGTAGTTATTTCCTCGGTAAAATGTAATTACGGGGTTGATTCTATCTTTTTGTTTATGGCTTGCTGCTTGTTCTGTCTCAGTCCATCTTGGCAAAGCTAAAAGCTTTAAATGAGCAATGTCTAGCTTTGGATGCTAATGGACTCACATTAATTTACTCATTATCTGTTTTGCTCTTCTTGTGCTCAATGGAGTCACAGGATCATTGGAGATGATACATAAATTCTGTTGCTTTTGTAAAATTCCTTTTGGTGTTTTGACATGATTCATGATAAATGTTACATGAGCACCTTAATCTTTGTTTAGGCCCTGTTGTTGGAATATTGCATTTATGTAGTGCTATTTTCTAGCAGTAGTTCTGGACAGATTCTTCTCTCTATCAGCAATTTGTCCTTTTAAAAGTAGATCTTTTAATGTCCTGAATAGAAAACTTGATAGCTTGATGAATATCATTTGCTTAAACTGGCTGGTTGACCCTGCATTCCATCTCTGCCTTTGCTCTCTGTTTTGAGACCGTAAAGGCTTAAGGTTGTGGCTGCATGGTTAACTTGTGTCAACTCTAGAAGTTAGATATGGTCTTCAACAATCCAAATTGTAGTCCAAACCTCCCTTTATGTTGCAGGCCTAACTTCCTTTCAACTAGCACACAATGCTTTCAATGGGCTAACTTTAGTGTGTTGCTTCTTCACCATCATGGTGAAGAGGTTATTTTTCCGCCATTGCAAAGCTTAGAGACTTTTTGGCATAATATTCTTTTTCTAATGTTGTATGTTTTATGGCAGCTGAGTTATTTGTGAACGGAGAGATAGTTCAAAGGCCACCTGAAAGGCAGAAAAGAGTGGAACCACAGCCACAGAGAGCAAATGACAGACCAAGATATAATGACAGAACTCGATATGTGCGTCGCCGAGAAAACATGCAGTGAAGCAAACATGGGAAATCTTTTACTACTGTATAGTTTCTGTGATTTGAAGCTTGTCCTGCTTGGCTATTAATGGTGTCCGTAACTATTTAATGTAGCCAGTTGTTGAACTAAGGATATTGTATGTGATAATTTTATGTCTCTCTCCTTGACATGTCCCGACTTGAAGTGTCTGAATGTTAAATCTTCTATCCTCGCTTTTCTGCTCCTCTTAGTTCAGGCGTATAAGCTGCTTGTTAGGTTTTTCTTGCAACTGAACACATGGTGGAAATTGTAAAAAACTTTTCGGTGGTAATCCACATTGAGGGATGGTTTAGCTTTATGATTTTTTCAAGTACTTATTAGCAGATATGAACTGTGCGAGCATGGGATCCAAATCCCTTTTTTTATAATATTATGGGATAATTAAAAAAAAAATCGTTCCTATACTTGAAAAAATATAGTATTCAGTAAATTTCGAAGTAGAAGAATCGAAAATAATATATCTAAATTTATATAGTTTTAACGTAATTGTTCTCTATCTCCAAAAATTGAATTTCTTTCTCAAATCTCCCTCTAAGCACAACACATCGACACAAACACCAGTTCATCCCTCCTATTCTTGTACAGGATCCAGCCTTTCAACTTTGATTCTCTCATAAATCAAGGGAAGAGGGGGTGATGGCTGGCTTCTAAGCAGTTTTTGAGTTCACATTTATATGCCATCTTCAAGGATTTGATTTGGGATTCAAATCGGTGGTCGTTTCCTTTCATTCATCTACAAAGGGCAGGGGAAGGCCAGGACTAAAAACAGGGAGAGGAGACAGGAAAGGAGATCCGGAAGACAAAAAAAAACAGAGTGGAGCAAAAGGGAATTCAGTAATAAGAAGAGAGACTGCGACAACAAGTCTCTCTCACTACTACGGTTTCCTTTTTCCCGGGTCTGTGCAAGCTTTTTTTTTATTTATTTTTGCAGCAGCTTGCATTGGTTAAGGTTACCTTGTATTCTCATCTCTGTACATTGGTCAGTTTAATAATGAAATTATAGGCCTCTGAATATGTTTTGAGCATTGCAATTCCACAAATCCCGTGGTTTAATGTAAGAATATTATACACTGATCTTGTTCATTCATCAAAGCTTCTGTTTTTTGGCGTTTGATGGAAAACACTACACAGAAAACTTGGTAACATAAGAACTACTCACCATCGATACCTGCAATATGCGTAAAGTAACAAAAAAAAACAGTTCCCTGTATAATGAATAAAAAACAGGAGAGAGACCATTCTTTTCTCAGGATCAATCCGCCTTTTTTTAGCCCAGTAAAATAAAAAAAAGGTCACCTGAAATCCATTTTCTTCCTAGATTACTATGACCGTGTGCGAGATAAGGAGGATCAGCACATTTTGATACAGTTGTATGGCCAATGAAGATTGATTTTAGCAGTATTCGTGATTTGCGGAGAGCAAAATCAAAAACTTAAGACGTTAGATTCTTCTTTGAAAACAAAAAATGGTAGCCCGATGATCCCTTAGTTTTCAGACCCTCTTTCTAGGTGTCTAGTGGTGGCTATTCCAAGTTTACATCATTCGAAGAAACAGGGGACTGGAGACATAACCGAGGCAGAGTCAATTCCATGGTCGGCAATTACGACAGTAGTAAAAAGGCCGAGTTTCTTGAATCCTAGATGGTGTGATCCCTTCTCCATTTCTGTTGCTGAATTAATTGAGTTAAAAGATTATTATGTTGATTTCATTAATTTATTTTTTTATTTTATCCTCAGATTGTTTTTGTAGCCGGCCATGTTACTTTTAAACCAATTAAATTGAGTGGATCATATTAAGATAATTCTAAATTATTTAATATTAAATCCAAATAAGATAAATAGCCAAATTTAAGGGATTTCAATATTAATTTATTGGATCAACTTTAATAATAACACAAAATAGTTATGTACAAATCTAAATATGTTATTGTTATTATGTTTATCTAACAGGTGGAAAACCATTTCTATTACAGACTGTGTAGGGATGTATTGAGCCCTGTTTGTTTTTTAAAGTGCTTTACTCGTTTAAAAATACATCAAAATTTGATTTGATTTTATTTTATTTTAAATGAATTTTTTTGTGTTTTTAAATCATTTTGATGTGCTGATATCAAAATGATTTTAAAAAAATAAAAAAAATATCATTTTAATGCATTTTTAAATGAGAAATACTTTCAAAAACAACTATAACCACACTCCCAAACAGTCCCATAATATGATGTGTGGATATAAAAAAACTATTATTATTGCATCATTAAAAGGAATAAATATATATATATATATATATATCGTTGTAGTATCGACGACACGAGGCAACATGTGGGGTGCGTGTCATTCATGAGAAATCAAAAGGGGGGGAAGGAAATACTAATAGGTCGTCGTCTCATCCTTATATTTTTTCATTTTTTGGGCTCACCCTGCAAATATATGCTGTTTGTTGGCCATCTTCTACCTTAAGTTTCTTCTATCTCATCCGCACAGCTCTCATCTCCTCCTACTCGTAGGCTGTGTCCAAGTATACCTAACTATTTTCTCAGCCCCCGCCTCCAATCCGCCATTCTCCAACTTCTTCACCCCGCTAACTGCCTTTCAGGTACGGCTCCTTACAACCCTCTTCTTACAGTATATTTAGTTTAATTTATTTTTCTTTCTATTATCTAGACTGAATATTGTTTTGTTTTAGAAGCAAACTTAATCAAGGTGAGTTTAGTGTGGGAATTTTAAGCAAGTTTTTCGAAAGGTGGTTTTGATTCCTTGTTAAAACCCTTGGATTAGGGAGTAATATTAGGAGTAATCTGTGTGTTATTTTCAGATTTATTATAAGTAACTTTACTCTCCGTTAAACCTGTATGTATTTGGAAGAAATTTGATATAATGTCCATCAGTCAGTTAATGTGTTAGGCTTCATGGATTATGGGGTGTCCCACTGAACAATAGTATGATAACTGGATGCATAAAGTTAGGTGCCTTCCTCAGAGTTGTTACTTTGTACCAAACTTGTAATCTCCTTCCCTGTTATTGTTTTGTCCTAATTTGTTGTCAGAAGGGTTTGATTTGTTAAAAACACATGGATTAGTGACTAATACTTGCTTAATGTGGGTGCATATCTTTCCTCTGGGCTCAGGATAGTAACAGAGCGACTGTTTTACTAACAGCCAGAGTTTCACTGGCTTTTCTGCTTGCTGCACGATTTTTTTACTTCAAGGCTTGCACTTTTTTCCATGCTCTCCTAGGGCTGCAGAATTCACTGTTTATAGCTAGTTCGTATCAGGAAAGATGAGCAGATCCAGTCGGCATAAAGATAAGTATGGAAGAAGTACCGAGATGTCTCAAGACAAACAGTATGAAGGCACTGCTGCACGAACTAGACCATTCAGCTTTGATGAGATTATGTCTAAAAGGAAAAACAAGAAAGCATCTGAAAACTTGGAAGGAGAATTAAAAGACACACTAGGAGGTGTTATTAATGAGAAAGCTTCTGATCACAGATCTGAAAGGGGTAATGGCCACAATGAAGAATCTTTGACTGGTGCCCGCCTGCACTTGTCAGAGGAACATGGCAAGGCTAGTTACAGAAAAAAAGAAGATAAAGTTTCCATGAAGGAGGATTTTATAGCCAAAGGAAAAGATAGAGATGTTCGAGATTCAGAAGCAAAATCAAAGGCCAAAATGAACGAAGATATGAGAACTGAAGTTAAGGAAAAGGCTAATGAAAAAATTCATGACAGGAGAAAACGTGATAAGCGGCCAGGCAATTTTTCTGAAAGTGAAGCTGTGAAGAAGCATTCAAGGGAGGTGGAGAAGGATAGACATGTGGGCAAAAGTAGGGGAAAATCTGAAAGAGAAATAAAGGAAAAATACAGGAATGGCATTGATGATAAAAGTAGAGACAGGAATGCTGCTAAGAAACATGATTTAGGAAAAGGGCATCATTTAGAAGCTTCTGAGAGAAGGGAAAGGAAGGAATCTTCAAAATCCCATAATGAAGAAATAAGGCTGAAAAGGACACGATCAAGGAGCCGAGAGCATGAGGACAGAAATAGAAGGTCTATTTCACTCTCACCAAGGGCTCACAAACATGGCTCTTATCATAAAAGAGAAAATGCAGAATTGTCCTCACCTTATGTCAAAGAAAGGTCTGGACGACAACAATTTGATGCTGAAAATAGCAAACCTACAAACAGTAGTTCTAGTAGGCATCACAGGAGACACGGTGGCTCTGCAAGTGGGCTTGGTGGCTATTCACCAAGGAAGAGAAAATCTGAGGCCGCTGTTAAGACTCCTTCCCCAGCTAAACGCTCACCAGAGAAGAAAAATGCTAAAATGGGACCTTGCACCAGAAGGAAAAAACAATGTCTTTCCTGCTGTGATTCTCTCCAATTTTGAATCACAAAACCAAACTGCATCTTCAAATATTCATGAAGTGGTCAGTGCTGTTCCTGTTGTTTCAGCTCCAATGAAGCCTCTTTCTGAGGTTTCACCCGGTGCTTTGTCAACCGCTATGAAAGTCTGTACTGAATCCATTCAACTTACACAAGCGACCCATCCTATGAAGAGACTTTATATAGAGAATATACCAGCTTCAGCCTCTGAGAAAGCTGTGATGGACCGTCTTAATAACCTTTTTGATTTCTTCAGGTGTCAAGCATATTCAAGGAACCCAACCATGTATAAGCTGCATTGTAAGTTTCTGATTTGTATTTGAATAATGTCCATGTTATTTGTATCAAGTGTATGGTTACAATTGGGATGTGTCATGTCTTACCATATCTTATCTGTAGATACAAAAAGAAAAGGGCCGAGCTCTTGTGGAATTTCTGACTCCAGAGGATGCTTCAGCAGCTCTCTCTTTTGATGGCTGTTCTTTCTCAGGCTCCATCATCAAAGTCAGATGGCCCAAAGACTCTATTGAAGTGACAGTAAGAATGATCATCCTCCATTTCTTTTAAAGTTTAATAGCTTTGCACTAATCTTTATGATTTCTTGTTTTTCTGGCCCATGGCGTGCTATTGTTTGGAAATTTTTGGTATTGTCTATTTTGATATTAATTGGTCTGTCCGGATTCTTAGAAATAGATTTGATCTTTTTCAATCACTTATTTTCCCTGTCTATCTTTGGTCATGATTTATTTTTATGTCAGTTTTCTGTCCACTAGATTTCTAACTTCAGTCTAATTACTGCAAGCTCTTAAGATGTATATATGTGTATCCTGGAGCACTCTATTTTTCTCAAGTCATAGAGTACATCAGTTCCTATGTCTAGTCAATCGGGAACCTTTTAAGTTGCAAGAGATAGTCTCATTAGTTAAAAGGAAATGACATTAGAAAAGCCAAGCTCTCTGTAATCCGGTCCAGACTGCATGTTGACCAGAATCACATGTTAAGACAAGATTGATATTTTCCGAAATTACTTTTTAGTGAGTCCTGAAGGAGGAGTGCTGCAGTGGTGAGCTCAGTTTAGGTCAGTGTGCTGTTTAAAAAGATATTAAGGTGTGGCCTTTCAGATGATTGAGTGCAAACTGTTGTTTTTCTTTCAGAGTAATTGAGAAAGATGGAATGTTATGGCTAGGGTTTGCTTATATATATATATGGCATGTATTTATTCACAGTGGATCTTAGGCTTGCAATGTCAGGTTATAATTCTACTAGTTAATCTTGTCTGCAAATATTTTACCCGCTCCTGAACAATCATTTTGCAAGAATGGTATATTTCTTTGCAAATGGGTGTTTTATAACAATTACTCTGCAAGAATGCTATTATTTCTTTGCAAATGGGTGTTTTGTAACAATCACTCTCCAAGAACTGTATTATTTCTTTGCAAATGGGTGTTTTGCCAGTTCAACAACTTATAAACTTTGGTTGCATTGTTAAAGTTTGGTTGCATTGGTTAACAAGAGAATGAATTCAATGCAATTAACTGTTTATAAAATATTGCACAGAAAATTAGTTATAACTTACGTAATGCAGCTACAGATCAGAAAGGGAGGTTTTGGCATTTATCATGACTCCTGTGTTGGTTTTGCTCTCAAATGCATTACCTGCTCTTGAACCTAAAATTCATTATTGTGTTTTTGTTTTATGCATTTAGTATTTTACTGATCTTTTGTATCTAAAGGCTTTCAAAAAGATGAAGTTGAATGCAACTATCAATGGTCAATCTATTTGTAGGCCAAAAAATATTGGGTTAACCAAGAAAGAGGTGGCTCTTGATGTGAAGTTATTGCTCTATTATTCTCCCATCATTTATAAATGGGGAGTTGTAACACATGCAGTTACTCTTTTGACTGTTTTGGTTAGAATTATACCATAATCTTGGAGTATACTTGCTTCATCTCACATGCACATGGGTCTCACATGCACATGGGTCTCACATATGATAATTACCAATGAATCCCACATGCATGTGAGAGAGGAGCATGCTTACATGGTTCAGTGAAGTGAGCTTGGTCTGTATGCAATTGTAGTAGTTTGCAATTCACTGGTTATCAGTGCTATAAATTAGTGGACTGTATTCTGGAAACTATTTTGCGGCATGTGCCTTGAATGTTAGACCGTCCTTACAAGTTTCTTTGCTACACATATATGTATTTAGATGAAATGAACCCTTGTGTCATTTACAAATACCAAACACAGGAGCTATAGTTTATGGAGTTGTCTAGTTCAGGATTTTCTGGGTTTCGTATATTCAAAATTGTGGTTTATGGAAGATTTTGTAGTCCTTATCATACAGACGAGGGCCTCATAATTGTGAGTTTTTGCATGATTTTGTCATTTGTTTTCATAGACTCCTTAGATTTTGCTTGCTCTGTGGAAGAAAGCAAGATTGTCCACAAATTTAACATAGGAACTGTTTCTGTAACTTCACAAACTTTATATTGCACATGGAATATGCTGTTTGCCTAGTTACATGAGATTTATTCTGACTGTCATGTTGGAATCTCTTAAATAGGATATTTATATTGGGTGTGTCATATTTCACGTACTGGATGGTGATGAAGCTGTCTCCTAAATAAGAAGATATCCAGGTGTAGTGACGAGTTTGATGGTGCTTCTCTGGCATTGGTTTTGGGCTACTGATCTAGGCTGCTCAAACAGTAAATTTTTTGTCTAAGGAAATGCAGTGCTGTTTTTTTATGTATTTAATGTGCTACTTCTATAATGCTTTAAGGTGTATATATATAGGATCTGTCATTCTCTGTTATCAACTCTGAATTTTCCCAGTATATTTACTTACATTATAATTTTTTTTCTGGCATGATGTTTACTCATAATATTGGCCATGGTTGTGCACATTATTTTATTGATGTCAACTTCTCTTCTTTAAGTTCAATTCTGTATATTTCTTGTCTTAACAGAAATTTAGAGAAAACACGAGAGTTATGGTAAAAAGTGTTTATTGAAGGGATCAGTAAGATCTAACCATTTGAAGTTCATGGTTTTGACTAAAAGGATATTTCCTTTCATTGATTAACTTTTTCAATGTTCTTGTATCATTATCTCTCTACTATGTTAATTCTGGCATCATATCTGCCCTGGATGAAAGCAGGGCTGATTACATAATTGGTTTGCTCTATGTTTGCTGGAAACAAACCAATATGCAGGTTCAATCTTGATCTCACAGTACAGTTCCTGTGCAATACACAGTCTTTTTCCTTAATTATCAATGCATTTGACCTTTTTTTAGGGATATAAGCCTTTTGATGATGTAATGGGTATTGCAAAACCAGAACTCTTGCACATTTGGTATTATTAAATTAGAATATACAAATTATATTTGATTTGATATATTGCCTCCTATCCTATCGTCAGTTTTCAGAAAATCTGTTTGATTTTATACTCGTTGCTTGAGTTTGTGTATTGCTAACAGAAGCAATATTTTGTTCAGCCGATGCTTTTGGCTTCTTCTTTGATTTTTCTGAGGTATATTGTGGTTATTATCCGTGTAGCAGGTTTTCAGACAGTTGCTATTTTCATGCAGACTGGTGAGCTAGAAAAATCAACAGCTGCGATTGCGTCAATCGGTGATATTGTTAAGGATTCACCTCACAAGGTGTGCACCACCATCCTTCTAACTGATTTTTTTGTTTACTTTAACTCCCAGTTAGCCAGGTCTATTTTGGTTCTCTGGCATGAACAAAAAGCTATGATTTTTATTTCCTCTTTCTTATATATATATATATATATATATATATTATTTTTTTTCATTTAATTGTGAACCTTGAGTGGCAATTTTCAGTTTGTATGTGTTTCCAATGGAAGTCAAGAAATTCTTTGTTAATGACATTAGCTGATGAACAGAAATTTTTCTTTGTTTCCCTCACCTCTTTCCTTTTCTAATATTTGAAAAGATGATTTCCACCATTCACAGAAAAATGCTTTCTTCTACCACATCTGTGAGACAAATTTCAGGAGTTGGTGACCACATGGGGAGGGACAGGGGAACTTTTTTGATTGTGAACTGGCATTTGCAATAGAATTTGGAAAGATTCAAAGCCATGGTACATAGGATAGCTTCGATGTGTCAAGTGTGCTAAAACTAAAAAAGAATTTGATGACTAAATATGATGGTTTGTGGATGGCCACCATCACTCTGACTGCTCGACTAGGCTGTTTTTAAGGTGAAAGAGGGCGTCCCAATATAATTTAACTGCAGTGAATTGTTTTACTCATAAAATAGCTTGTTCTTAAACCCCCATTCACCGCTGCTCTTGCTAAGCTATAGCATAATTGATAAAACAATTGGTGTGTAGCTGAGACTTGAGACTTTACGGGGTGAAACTGATTTAGCCATGTGTTTATTTTTGTCCATCAGTTGTAAACCTGAAAGGAACCCACCCTTGCTTTTACCCGCATGTAATCACCACCTCCTTTTGTGTTTATTTCTTATTATTTTTACTGGTTTTGGATTTTCATTATTATTAAATATAATTTTATCTTGTAAGAGTCTTTATTGCTCATATCTAGTTGCTGTTATGCTACATGCTCTGATTTGTATTTACAAATTTGCGCTTATTTTTCTGTTTGGAGTTTTTCATGCAGATTTTCATTGGTGGAATTTCAAAGGTTCTTTCTTCTAAAATGGTAATTTGACTCTGAACTTCTCAATTCTTTGTGTATAGCGTTCCTTCAGGGAATGGCCTCTAGGGTTCCTGCATTCCCATACACTCCTCAATCTCTCTCTCCAAAATTCCCATACACCATCTATCTCTCCATATTCTTTATTTTATTTGCATATCTCCAATTTCCCCAGTTCTGTAAGTGACAAAGATGTTCTTGCTGCTTTTATAGCTTATGGAGATTGCTAGTGCCTTTGGACCTCTGAAGGCATACCAGTTTGAGAATAGTAAGGATCCTGATGAACCAATTGCCTTCCTAGAGGTAATATAGCATATTTGTGCTGTTGCTTACATTTGCTTCAAGAGACGCATACCGCTGTGATGCTAGAACACTTAGGGTTCTCTTTTACATGAATTTTACTGGGCTTCCTTGTTCATTTTGTTTTCTTTGTAACTTTATCCTCCCTTTCTCCTGACCTTGACTGTCAAAGAACTGATCTATACTCTTGATAACAGTATGCAGAAGAATCGGTTACTCTCAAGGCTTGTGCGGGTCTCAATGGTATGAAGTTAGGAGGGCAAGTAATAACTGCCATTCAAGCTGTTCCAAATGCATCTTCCTCGGTAGTTCCTCACCACCCTAGTTCCTCTACTGAAAATTTAATATCAACTCTATGCATCACATTGTGATGGGAACTGACATAGAAGTGCCACATTTTAGGGAAGTGATGGAAATCCACAATTTGGCCAGATCTCTCAGCATGCAAAGGCACTTCTTGAGAAGCCTACAGAAGTCTTAAAGCTTAAAAATGTGGTATGGTATATGTTTCATGATATATATTATTTTGGTAATTTTTCATATTTCTATATTTAAACTTTATTTTGGATTGATATTTTTTTAACTATCTATTTTATCCTTGTCCTTTTCTCAATATTAAATAGTTTGATTCAGAAAACCTTTCAACCCTATCTAACATGGAAGTTGAAGAAGTATTGGAAGATGTACGTTTAGAGTGTGCCAGGTACTGCTAGCAAACAAATTTTTCATTATTGCTTTCTAACTTTATAGTAATTTGAATCATGGTTTGGAATATATGTTCACCTCTCAAACCTGCAGGTTTGGCTCTGTTAAATCCATTAATGTTGTCAAGTATGCTGCAATTACCGCATCCACTTCAAAATCATGTGAATTCAATGATGATACGGTATCTGCTGAAGCTACACAAAGCTTAGGTTGTGATGGAATAAATCCTATAACAAGGAACATCAGAGGATCTATTGACCAAAAGTTTATGGAAGGCGACAGCATTGGTGATGATAAACCAGCAAGTGATGTCATGGAAGATGAGCCATGCCAGCCAGGTCAGGTTGACAGTGATGTGGCTGTTCAAGACTTAGCATGCAAGAATTTATCTGACTCTCAAGACCCCCCTCAAGATGAATTAGACAGCAATGTCGACAAGGTCACTGATGACATTGAAATTGAGGAAGTTCATGCTGAAAACAAATCAACAGCGGGAGAAGATTTGAATTTGAAGGAGTTAGGAGATAGCAAATTAATGGCTGGAGAAGAGTTGAATTTGGAGGAAGTCAGTGGAGATGTTGAAAAAGATTTTGTGAATGATAGCATGGAAATAAAACCAAATTCTATCGAGAAGGGAGATTGCAAGGAACAGGATTGTAATCTTGGACGCATTTTTGAGCGAGGATGTGTTTTTGTGGAGTTCAGAAGAACAGAAGCCTCATGCATGGCAGCACATTGTTTACATGGAAGGTTATTTGATGACCGTGCTGTAGCGGTGGAATACATTCCTCTTGATGTTTACCTTGCCAGATTCCCAAAATGATTGTTTTAGTAGATGCCACGAGCTACGAGCCACGATCATGCAGGCTGACGGGGGGATCTTCTGTTCATGTGGTAAAACAACCACCTTTTTTTGACATTTGGAGCAGTATTGAAGCTTGCTTAATGTCAGCCTTTTTCCCATATGAAAAGTAGGGAACCTGTTTTTTTGAACTGCAGGGAAAGTTACAAAATGCTGAACTAGGTTGATCTATTGAATTGATTGTTCACATGATGGGTCTAGTAGAGTAAATACATGAAGGATAAGGCTGAAAGAGACATTTGCTAGTGTAATATTTTCCTTTTATTCAAGGAGTTTTCATCTTCTTGCATTTACAAGCATGTTAAGTACAGTGTTGTTGAAGTTGTTATTGAAAAAGCTTTTTGTTTAGAAATTATCAAAATGATAGCTTATTGTCATAGTTTTGGTTCCTGTTTTCCAAGGTATCCCTCCCTCCCTCCCCAAAAACATAAAAAAGAGAGGAATTTAGGGTTTGTGTTCGTGGTTTTCCCTACAAAAAACTTGTTTGTACAAGCAACATGTTACCTAAACTCTTTAAGAGAACCACTATCTATAGTTTATTAAAAAAAATTAGCAATTTGGCAACTGGTAACGGGATTCTTATTTCTGTAGCAGCAAGAAATCAAAGTCAGGGTCTTACATTGCTCATTGACGTTATGCTTTGTGACCTGGGTGGTACAAGCTCGCTTCAACCTAGAGAGAGACAGGTGACCAAAGAGTGTCGAAATTGAGGTCTAGAGCAACACAGGCTTGTTTTCGATCACGAGTTTGATGTCTAAATTCTGAATATCATCGAAGAATTTGCGGTGGAAGATCTTCCGTGTTTTTTAATGGACTAATGAGAGGTACATGATCCAGAAAGAAATTACTACCGCTCTGTTTTGTGTTTTGTAGTGGTGTTCGGGCAATAACGAAACCATAATATAATTGATTGGTTTTTTTATGCTAGTAAATTCTATCTTTTGGAAAAGTGTATTTTTTGGGTTCAGGTGACCGAGTAAAATTCTGATTGTTCTAGGTTCTTACAAGAAGTGCATGTTCTAACTCAAACTCGAAAATTTATTATATAGATCGCAAGTTCTCTTTTATCATGCTGCCGCCACACACCTTAAGGACTAATTGATAGTTCTCATTGGAAGGAAAAAAAAACAATTACTTGTCTCTACGTGTATGTAAATAAACATAACAAATCAATCTACCATGTTATTTAAGGCAGGGTTTGATATTATGATGATTACAATATATTAAAATAATATTTTTGAAAATTTATTTTTAAAATCCATAAAAAATTATTTTAAAACAAAAATTAGCAAAAGCATGTCTCGTTGCGTAGCTAAATCAAGGTTGTAAATACCGTTTTGGTTGACGTTTCATGTTTTCTATTGGTACAAAATGTTTCGGTTTTGGAACGTTTTGGAGTTATATTGTTCATATATAATTAATTATATATATATATATATATATATATATATATATATATATATATATATAATTAAAAAGAAAAAAAAATATACTTTTTTATTTTTTATAAAATCAGTTGAAGCAATAATTTTATTTTTTTATAATATATATTTTTAATTTTTATTATTTTGATTTTGGTTTATATATAAGCAGGAGATAAAACTTTGAAAAGCAGGAGATGACAATATATAATTATATATATAAGCACAAGATGAAAACTTTGAAAAGCGGGAGATGACAATTTATCAGGCAGCGGGATATGAAAAGCAAGTCAGGTGAGAGATAATGTTTTTCTGTAGTCGAAATGGCACATCCGAAGCAATACCAGTGTGTTTCGGCTGGTATTTGGCCAAAATATCCTGTATGGGCTTGAATTTAAAATGAGAAAAAAACAACGTTATTTTATCTCGTTTTTTTTACTGATATGAAATGTTTCGTCCATTTTGATCGAAACAAAACGAGATTGATAACCCTGAGCTAAACGAGATCAACATATAATTTTAACTATTAGAGTATATCCTCTGTCTTTGTTTTTGGCTTCCATTGTTCTTCCTTTTTTATAGAAAAAAAATTTGATTTTCCTTTTACAGTAATACCAAAAAATGCTAATTTTATGAGCGTTTTGTCATTTTGTTATGTATTTTTGTTAATAAAAAGTTGTATGATAATATATTTAATATTGCCAGACGTATGGATTTCATTGCACTATTAGGCCATTTCTTAGGCCCTGTGTAGCCCAGACCGAGTGAGAAGGTTGATGGGCCGTAACCCAACCCAGCCTAACCCAAGAGGATACGAAAAGGAAAGAAAAACAAGAGGCCTGAAATGAAGTAGCTGCTGGTGCTGCTGCTCAATACATGCTATCCGTTTCTGCCAATTTGAGAGAAGATAACAGCCTAGAAACAAAAGGAAACACAGAAGAAGAAGAAGAAGAAGAGAATGGCAACAACAGCAGTAGGGGTAGGGATGGGAGGAGTGCTGCTTGGAAACAGTATATGCTTCCGAAAAACTCAGCAGCTTTCTATTTTCGAAGACTAGTCAGGTTTCGGTTTCAGAGATAGGGTTTGTTACTTCCCAATTGAGTGGCATCAGAATTTCCTACAACCCACCAAAACCACTCTCCGCTCCTTTCTCTCCCGCTCTCCAACCTGTTATCGCCCGTAAAGTTTCCTCTCTCTCTCTTGTTTTCGTGTGTTCTGGATTATTTAATTAATGGAAGTTTTAATGTGTTTTCGTAGACATGGCCTTTTTTTATTAAACCCAGCATTGCTAATTCTTGTTTATGCTGCATCTGTCGTGTCTTAACATGCTAGTGTCTGAAAAGGGGCAAAGCTAATCCTTGCTGATTTGATTTTTGTTCTTCATGTACATGGGACTCCGGTTGGTGCTTACTGCATTGCAGCGGTTTAGATTTTGATTAATTGTGTTGTGTGATTCGTTTTTTTGTTTTTGTTTTTGCAGGTAGAATTTGTCCCTTTACCGGGAAGAAAGCAAACAGGGCAAACAAAGTTTCCTTTTCAAACCACAAGACCAAGAAGTTGCAGTTTGTAAACTTGCAGTACAAGAGGGTGTGGTGGGAAGCTGGGAAGCGCTATGTCAAGCTGCGATTGTCGACCAAAGCGTTGAAGACTATAGAAAAGAACGGATTGGATGCTGTTGCTAAGAAGGCTGGCATAGATCTTCGCAAAAAGTAATAAATTGGGCCTCATGGTGTTGTTCCCAGTTGGTATTTTTTGGTTTTCTGTTCATCGTCCCCTGTTTTGTTGAATTCTTCCCTGGAATCAGTGATATCATCATTACATATCACAAGCTGGCAATTGCTCTTTATTCATGTGCTCTGGCTTTTCATTTATCTAAAATGGTATTGATTCTATTGGCGTTGAACAATCTAGCCTGAAATTTGAGAACCTGGTATGAAAATTTCAAGAACACTCTGCAGAGCCAATATAATCTGCAACTAGGATTATGTGACACTATTCTGCATTTCCTGATAGTGGATGGATGAATGATTGCTTTAAGTTTGAAAAAGAAAGTAATCTAGGTGTGATTATGTTTTGGACGGCTGAATCATCAAAAAAATAAAAAAAAAAAAAAATCTGTTTCATTCAACCGTCCAAATTAAACTGTTATTTTCTCTTGAATGCTGCAGGTTGAAGAATTGCGACCAAAAGAGAATTAAAAAAGGAACCTAAATTCTGAATGCTATGTTTTTCTTCCGGTAAAGAAACCTGATTAATCTATCATTTCAGTTTTCACAGTCCACTAATAGTCTGCATCAAGATCTCAGCCATGCCTGCAAAAGTAGAAATACCAGTAGTCAATTTTAGTAAACACAATAAATGATTTTGTTATTTTAGAACCTGGTAAACTACAAAAACATCCTGAAAACTTCTCCACAGCCTTTGCTAACTTATCCATCTGCAGAACAGGATAAAAAAGAAAAGAAAACTCACCCTCTCAAGAAGTGGTTCTCTTTTGCAGATCCAAATCGTCAGCAGAGTAATAATCAGCAATGAGCCGGTGCACGAATGATGGATTATATCCTCCTCTGCAGCGTAAAGAATGACCAGCGCTTAAAAACCCAAACAAGCCAATAAGTTTCTAATAATAAGAATACAGCATAATTACAGTTAAAAAGATAAAACTGTACAACAGACAATCAAGTTAAATGTTGCCAATATGTTTTATAATGATGATAATTGGAGACAGGGAAGCTAATTTCTCAAGAAAAAGAAGAACAAGCTTGCTTCCTAACACTTAGAATGGTCGTACATGTCGGTAATGAAAAGACTGACAAGCTCTGGTGGCACATAATCAAATGCAGGATTGACAACATTAAGTAGAGGATTGCCGCTCCCATTGCATACACCCATGCAATCTGAGAATTCCCCGTCTTGCAAGAGTTCTGATGGACATCGCATTTCATTTAGCAAGACTTGTGGATTTTGCGGATATAATGGACACAGCTGCCAGATAAATAAGAGCGTTATCAACAAAAAGCAAACAGGCAATATCAGAGTCAAAGGCAAAAGTCGTCAGAATCGAGAATTTACAGGGCAGTTTTGAGCATGAACATACAGATATGTATTGACTGTGTTAGAGAATAATATAAATTATATTTTTGGAGATTTTATCTTATAATTTAAGTTTTTAGATAAGATGGTTCTTTAACATGATATCAAAGTCTTATTGACCCTAGCAGTCACGAGTTTGAATATCAATATTCCTAATCTATTTGATAAGAAAAATCAAGCACAAGATAATATAAGTCTATGCAAATTTTAAGCCTAAAAAAGCTTTTACTTGGAAGAGAGTGTTAAAGAATAATATAAATCATATTCTAGGACCTTACCTTACAGCTTTAAAGCATTTAAATAAGATGAATCCTTTGACTATTACCATTTGGACAGTTTCATGTTAAAGTCTTCAAACTTTCTCTTCTATTAAAGCGAGAAGCTTTGCGATATTATTTTTTTTTCTTCAAATTTCTTATCCTTTAGCAGATCAAGGAATAGTACTGGAAAATCTTCAAAGAATACATGTTCTATCCAATTTTATGTTTTTTTCAGCATACCTTATGAGGACCAGCGACCACAACAAATGGAACAGCATGCTTCCTGGCAGCTAGCGCAACCATGTTCAACCCAACCGGACCTATGACGCCACCATTTGCCATCACGGCATGAACCCCGACGACAACCTTTACCAGAAGTCCAAATTTCAGGCAACTAAATTACATTCATCGGTGAAAGAGCAGGGACATTTGAATATGGAAATTACCTTGTTGACTCGAGAAATCATTGCGAAAACTGCAGAATCAGTAATCACTGTTGTCTGTAAGCCTCTTGCTCCGAGGTCTTTTGCAAGGGCATGCCCCTGATACCTAATATATAGAAATGAATCATTAGAGAGGAGAGTTGAACTGTCAATGAAGGGAGTGAGGCGGGAGACTATTTTTGTTGATTTCACATTTAAGATTTCTACTTACTTCGGAGCTCCTTCAGCAACAAAAACACGAAATGATCTTCTTTTCTCTTTTGCAGCACAAAGGAATTCCCTCACAGTTCTTGAACGACCAAAAGTTAAAAGAATCTCACTGAAAATATTACAAATTTGCTGGTAAAATGTGATGACCGGAAAAGGGTGTTGCCATTTGTACTACATGTTCAAGCAATGAAACCCAGGGATGTAACCATTGACACTTAAAATCTGGTAAAATGAAGATTCACAAACTCAATCTACTAGACCAAAATCCCCTTTATGGGGGCAATGATATACAAAATGCTAGAAATGATGAATAAAACAAGAAGGTAAGCTATGCAATCTTCTGAAAGATGAAATGAGAACATCTGACTAGCAACTAGCAAGTTTATCATTCTTTCTATGCTTCCATATTAGATCTTGGTAAACCTTAAATAAACTGGTTAGAACCGGAATTGTGTAACTTTCTTATGCCCAGACCCAGAGTGTCAAAAGCAGAATAGATGAAATCAATATGATTGGGAGGACAGTCTAAAGGTAATAACTAACGTGAAGCAACTTGAGATAGAAAATTTAAGTGGTGATAATATATACTTTTGATGAATAAGCTCTACTGATTGTTCTGCAATCTGTTCGTGGCAACTGTTTATATCTTCGATGAGTTCATTAACAGCCCGTATCACATCATGCTTCAATTTCCAGCTCTCTGCGTTTCTATCAGCTGCTGCAAGGGATAACATACCGTTACACACCAAAACCCAAAAATGCTTCGAAGTGGACGCGGGTTTTGCTAGACACCATTATATATCTCTCTGATAAAAGAGGTACAGAAAAGTTGATAACATTTACATACTTGAAATTTGTAACTATCGAACATGGAATAATACTGGGAAAATGTTCAGGGCAGGAAGAAAAAAAAGGTGCGGGGGATTTTGAACCTGAGCATATAGCAGCTTACATTTTCCTTTTCCTTCGAAAGAATCTCCATCACGGGAAGAGTGGTGAGCTCTTTCCGAATCAGGTGTGCGGTCAAGAATGGCATGCAATGAAGGGGATCGCGATGGGGGTCCTGCAGCCACGGTTTGAACTCGGAAACCATTCTCTTCAGCAGTTTCTCTGTCATCACCGCCAGCAGATGATGTCGCTACTGAAAAATCCTCATCTCTAATTATGTGCAAAACACGCCTTACGATGTTCCCAACAGCAAGCTCTGCAATGTCGTTCGCAGAGCATTTTCATTAAAAATATATCAAAGAAGAACTATCAGGGAATAATATAACTTGATATCATCTAAAAGTTGATGAGATGGTTTCTTAACATGGTATCAGAGTTTTTATCGACTCAGCGGTCACAAGTTTAAATCTTACCACACCGATTCTATTTGATAAAAATCAAGTACAAAGTAACGTAGGTTTATGTAAGTTTCAAACCCAAAAACTTTCACTTGAGAGGATGTATTGAAGAATAATATAAATCATATTTCTGAAATCTCAATTAAAAATTTAAGTTTTTAGATAAGATGGTTTATTGACAATAACTTCCGACCTATGAAATTGTGCTGGATAAACAATTCGAGTGATAATTACTCGCAACTAAATTTGAAGTTTCAGAGGGGAAAAAAATCATTTTGATTTTATTGTTTATACTGCCTAATGCCCACACTTTCCTAAAGGAAGAAAAATATTCTTGATTGCAGAGGAATGGAATTCAAAACCTGAACTTTTCTTTCAGAAGTCTACAGAATAGGCATCATCGAGACCACGATTCATCTTTTTAATCACTTGTATCTCAACAAACCTGGTGAGGAATTTACAGAAGAAGAAAACTGTAAGCATACCAACAGGATTGGCAGCAACGAGCAGCTCGCCGACAGTTTTTACAGCTTCAATGAGAGTTTCAGCCTGGTTGGTTGGTGGCACCTTCAGCTGGGATATGACTGACCGGAGCAACTCCGCTGTCAGAAGAGCAGTTTCCTGTGAACCCTCCACCCTTCTGCCAAAGAAAAAAAAGTGTTCACCACAGAGATGAAAACAAGAAGAAAAAAAAAGCATTTAACAAAGAAAGAAAACACATATTACATCATAAATATTCATGTCCAGGAACAACCTAGTTAAAGGTTACAGGTATTAGTGTTCAACATGTGCAGTTGTTCCTCACAAATACCATCAAAAACGTCAAAATCACCACAAATTCATGCATGCATAAACGAGCCTGTGACCTATAATCTATACCATGCCAAAAACCAGGGATCATAAAAATAACCCTTCTACCTAAAATTTATTCACAATACTATTAAACAAATTTATGTGATATAGAGTATCGCATTGGTGTGTAATTAGCAAAAATAATAATAATAATAATAATAATAATAATAATAATAATAATAATAATTTAAGACAACGTTGAACTAACCGTTTCTTGAGCTTGGTGACAAGCTCGTTCACAAGAGTTTGAGTGCCCGGCATTTTTAGGCCTGAAGCAACGCGACAGCAATAAGATTTATTTATTTATTTGAAAACAAGACATGTAAAGGGAAAAAACGATTGAGAGTTAAGTGCATATACCCGTACTTAAAACCCTAAAAGAGAATGAAATAAAATAGTATTAGGGTTTATGATGAGGAGACTTTGAGATTTCAAGTAGGGTTTAAGAATTTCAATCCTCTATTATTATTACTTTTAATTACGATTTCTTTTAATTACTTGAACGTTACATAAAAGATCCCGACTTTTCCAGGCAAAGATAGGAATTGCCTAATTCCGCTAAATAAATCCAAATTAGTTTTGATTATATTCTTCTCGGATCCATGTTTCCTAATTAATAGTAAGAAATAATTTCTCAAATTTCATTTTTTTTCCTCAAGTGAAACTGGATTTAATTAATTTGTGAGCACAAGTTACAATATAGTTATTTACTAGAAAACTGGACTGATCTCATAAATCATATTTTATTAATTAAAATTTATATTTAAAAAATAAAACACATGTATTGGTTGAGGTAATTTTGTTATAATTTTTAAAGAAAATACACCAGAAATAATTTAATAAATTTATATAGGATAAATAAAGCACATATATTGCTTTCAGAATCAAATAAAATTCTAATTATATATATAAAAAAATTACTATAAAAATAACCAAAAACTAAAAGCATTAAAAAGAAGAAATGGGTCTAGTGCATCCTGGCCCACATGCCACAGTCCTGGCCTAGTTTGGGAAGCCTATGCGTGTTTTTCTTTTCTTTTCATTCTGTTAAAGAAACCGAGGACCGTAGCCGGCCGCTCCTTGTTTCCGATGATACTTCGATCGTGAAAAAATAGAGGCCACCGGCGGCCAATGTGCGTCCATGGTTTTCAGCGAAGAAACCTCTTGAGCCCATCCTAACATCCTTCATAAATCTCTTTCCAACTTCAAAAAATCAACTTTAAATGTTACTGAATTGAAATCAAAGTCCTGAAAGGAAAATATATCTCAGCTACGATATCTTCATTTTGTCGGCCATGAACGAGTCTTTCATGGAAACCCATTAACGCAACTCATCCATTCGACCTTTTCAACGTCCTTTTTTACCAGAATAGTTGCTGGAAAAGCCATCTTCATCTGCTTTTATCTTGCTTTCAATAATTTTTTTCATCACCATTGTCAAATGAGAGACAGCTCTGATCTCTCCTTGCAATGGATTGCTTCTTTTAAACTCAAACTCTCCGAAGAACATATTTGAGCCCATGTCTCCCTTATATCTGTGAGTTTACTGTCATTAGATAGGCTCATTGATCATTGCTGTGTAGGCCATGGATTTGATTATTACCTTTGTGTTGATACAATGAAAGTAATATTTCTAAAAACTTTGAAAAAACAACTGCCTTGGTCTGTTTTTTCATTCCAAAAAAGAAAGAAAACACAGATCAAGATCATCAGTTCAGCGATTTGTTGAATGATCTAGCTACTGGGATGCAAGACTTGGATAAGCATCAGTGCCCAAAGCTTTTATATTTAGAATTACTGGGATTTATTCTTGTTTTACAGCCATGTGTACAATCCCCACACCAGCTTTTGTGACCGAGATTTCTTTCCTTCCTGATCTTGAAGTACTTCTAACTGGAAAGAATTTGCTCGGAGAAATGAACTTCCACCTGAATTGTTTTGGTTAGTAAGAAAAGATTTGAACTTGAGACACCTTAAGGTGAAAAGACATCAATCGAGATACAGCTTAATAGCACATGAATTTGTTTCTATTCACCAATCGAGGAGTGTTTGGAATTAAATTTAATTTTCTTGAATTAAATCCCAAGTGCAGAAACATGGCTAATAAATATAATTACTTCCTTCCACTACCATAAGCTGAATTAATTTGAAGTTAAATATTACAAAAAAAAGGGGGGCTTAAACTTACAAACAAAGCAAATCATATTTAAAAAAAGATTTCCAATACATTGAAGTATGTCAAACAGGTATTTGTAGTAACAATACAAATCTACACATGGACAATCGGAGAGAAATGTACTTCAAGATCAGGCAGTCATCGGAAGGACTCAACTGGTGCCGAATCTTCAAGAAACGCTGCGGCCTCGAAGCATTCGGCCGCCTCAAGAACTGAGGAACTGGGATCAGCCTTGTAGAGCAGTCCAAGGTTGTACCATGCAGAATGGTTTGTTTTGTCAAGTCGAATAGCATCAGTGAGAAAGGTTCTGATAATTGGTATTGATTGGCTACCAAGTCGTCTAAGGACACAGGCAGTGGATACCAGGCTTGGAACATGGTTCGGTTCCACATCTAATGCTGCCTTGAATGCTTTCAGAGCCTCTTGATGCAAGCCCTTTGCTTCATAGAGTAATCCTAACATAATCACCATTTTTTTTTATCAGTATATTAGGAAGATCTGGCAGAAAATTTATTCATATTTTGCTACAGAACGACTTAAAGCAACTTTTTAAAAAAAAATCGGTACCCTAAACCTAAAACTCTGATGCAAGGCCTGCAACCAACATAAGCGACTAAAATTGAACTTTCAAGATGGGTTTACCACATTATAGATTCGATTCCACAGTTTTAAGCAATCTTACATTAGTTGACAGGAGCTAATGAGCAGAAAAGGAAACAGCTCCACTAACTAGACAGCTTATATATTATATGTAGCTTCATGTGCATGCATGTACCATTTTTTTAAAAAGAAATTGGATGCGAGGAAACCCCACCCCCGAAAGCATACTTTATAGGCCCAGGTGAGCAAGTAAAATCTCGGTTATCCTAAGCTCTTACAAGGGGTGCATGCCCTGACTCGAACTCGAGATCTATTGTGCAGATCGCAAGCCCTTTGCCATCACGCCACGTCCTTTGGGACTCAAGCATGTACCATCCCAAACACAAAGACATAATGAAGGTGAGAGTGCATCCTTTTTTAACATCTACTCACCTGTGGAGTGCCATCTTGAAGCAGAATAAGGACTGAGAGTCTTTGATTTTGAAAGACAGACCTCAGCATCCCGCCACTGTGACAAACTTGTGTACACGTTAGCCAGATCATGCCATGCTTCCATTTCCAAACTCCTATTGCTGTTTCTCCGATTCTGTAATTTTATGTGTATATGTATATATAATATATATGTATGTATGGAAAAAAGATTCAGAGAACATATTTGTGCTATTTAATACCACTATTCTGCCTCACCACAGGCTTCATGGGTTCAAACCCAAACTTTAGTTCTTTTCACCTCTCAAAGCAATGGGAGAGCCCAAAAGCTTTTCAAATCATATTGACTTTGGGATGAGAATAGCTGGTCCTAGAGAGCTCATCAGAATTTAGTTATTCACCAGACAAGAATTTCGCATGAAAACTTTATAAAACATGAGAAGTCCAACTCTCATCTCAAGGTTGAAAAACAGAAATTCTTCTTACTGTTGCAAGTAAAGCTCATGGTACCATAAATCTATTTCTGGTTTCACAATATAGTTAAACAACGATTACTTTTAGGAAATTTGACAGATTTTAATATATAAATATGATTCCATTGACATTTAAAGGCACTTTTGTATTTTGAGGACTGTAAATATTTATAGTTTTGTGCATTGCAAAAGAATTACAAAATTTATGAAGCCAACAGTACTCATTCAAAAATTTAAATTTATTTTCTTCAAAACTAGTGTTGAAAAGATCAAACAAACTATGTTCCTGGTGGTGATATTACCTTCAAATGACTATATTATGAATTCTAGAGATTAACGTCAAGGAAAGTTAATTTTCAAGAAAGCACTTGTTTCAAAAGTTAATTTTCATGAGAGTAAAAAGTAAGGAAACCCTTGTTTTCATTAAAACAATTTCCCGGTGCATATTCTTTTCCCGGTGTATTCAATTTGTCGAGGACAAGTACACATACCTTTGCAAGATTCTTCCCAGCACCTAAGCTTTTAGTTCGAACTTGGATGATAGCAAGAAGACGAGTGTAGGTCTCTATGGCATTCTTTAATTGCCCCTGTGCAATCTGGAGTTTAGCTTTTGTCCGCAGCAGTTCTCCTTGATCCCACTTCCCAGTTTGATCTAGAGCAGTATTGATTACATTCTCTGCGTCAACAAACCGTTTTTGAGCTGACAATATTCGAGCCAAAAGGATATAACTTCTAACACTAGACCCAGCCTCCAGTTTCAAAAGCTGCTTCGCATGGTGAAGGGCAGCATCCAACTTTCTCTGCTCAGCATTTTCTAGACTGAGATGGAATATGATGGATGGATCTCTTTCGATCGTCAATTTTTCAGCACGTTCCAGCATCTCAAGTGCTTCACTTTGTTTTGAAATTCTCTCAGAATCAGAAGCTACTGATCTGGATTGAGTTGACACTAAAATACCCTGTAAGTGGTTTGCGACACTTGCCATCTGGTTGCATCTTCCATGCAACTCAGAAAGCGCCCTGGAAGCATAACTTATCCCTTCTTCCACACAAACCATATTCTTTGCGCAGATTTTTGAAGCCACCAATAATTCCAAAACACAGTCTGGGTTCCCTCTGTTACGCAGCAAATTCCTCAGAAGATTCAAAGCAATCATTTCCTCACCCTCTCCGTGATAACAGAGAGCGAGAATGCTGTATCTTTCTCTCCTTTCCATGATCCCTGGAAGCAACTCTTCCACCTGATGGGCTAGTGTTCTCTGTTCCCCTGAAACTGATAGTGCAAAAGAAAGGTGATACATGATTGTCGGGTCCCACTCAATCTTTTTGACAGCAAATTTTCTTAATAGAATTAATAACAGAAGAATAGCCTCTTCTATATTGTTTCTTGGTACAAAAGATTCTTCCACCTGTGAACGGAGATTAGGAGGACTGGCATCACTACCACTATACAACAGAAAAACAGCAAATTCCTTTTCTATCTTAGATGTGGTTTCTGTATCCAGATTCCAGTAATATAGCAGAGCCCGCCGGTACGACAAGATAGCTTCTTGGGGAGACCCAGCGAGTTTCCATAACTCTGGAAGCAGTTCAACAGCTTTGTTTAGAATATCCTGTAGTTTGCAATCTGAAGAAACACTTTCTGGTAAGCCTTCTGGTAATGCAGACTCAATAGTGTCCAAAATCATTTTGCATGATTGAGCAGCTTCTGCAACACAAAGGTCAGGAAGGAAAGTTAGTCATACAGAAAATAAAACAAAATATATACATTGCGCACAACAATCTAAATTCCTGTATCTCATATTTCCATCACTTGCATCACTGTGTGCATGTGCTCATGTTGTGGGTACTTCTAAGCGTGCATCAAATAACTTGCTGCATATACAACAATAACCCATAGAGAAAACTTAGGCACAATAGTTATAAGAACCAGGCAAGATATGATTACTTGATATATGCCCTCCTTTTCTCTTATAACAAAGAAAAGTGCCTCTACAATTATTTATTTTTTATATTTGGATCAACTCAATAATAGAAATATCCAAGCAAACTGAATTCCAAGAAGCCTGCTGCTCACTGGCAGTCCTGGCATCGCAGGGTCCTATGAGTGATATGCCAAACCAGTGGCTCTCCAGAATCAAACCACAACTTTTCCATCGCAGAGTTTCATTTGCACCAAACTAAAGATAATATAAAATGGAAAACCAAAAAAGATGCAAAAGTTTACCTTCAAACAGTCCCAGACCCTGCAACGATTTTACTTTGAGAAAAATAGCTTCGAGAAGTAAACTAATAGCATGCATAGACATGGGTGGGGCAGTATCGCTTTGAGAACGACGTCGATTTTGCTGCTCACATCTTCTAGAAAGGGAGGCTTTAATTTTAGAACTCACAGAGGCAATGTCAATTCCCTCAAACACATGAAGTGCTGCCTCTATATTTCCCTTTTGATACTCAAGCCTTCCCAATAATGCTCTAGCTTCCTATAAAATAAGATCGCCCGATTAGCTTCATGAAGTACTGTGAAGTTACATTATAAAACTCAACAAAAACACGAATTTTGATGAAGTGCAGCAAGGTTTGTCAAATAAACAGAAACAAAGCATCAAATCTTATAAATGAGAACTACGAAAAATGCAAGCCTCTGGTGATTGCCCCAAATAGACTCTACCTTTCCTCTCTCATAATACTTCTTTGATTGATGCATCCACAGTTTGACCTTGAATGGGGTCAAAACATCTCAAATAACATCTTGAGGTTAACATTATATGTTTCATATCAAAAACACAGGCATGTGCGCTCGCGCAATATGCTAACCTCAAAATGGTTATCCTATGGTTTCATTTACAGCAAAATGATATTTTATTTGATCACCATAATTTATAAAGGAATCCCTATATCCACACCTAAAAGGTGCAAAACAGCTAAATTCCGTGTCTCTGGTAACAGTTCATTGCATAACCTTTTTCCATTGTCTTCTTTACAGATTCAATATGAAGAATTATAAGTTTATTAACTCTTTTAGTGTTCAATTTCAAGATTCCTTTTGTCAAGTGGACGTGATCACCATAAATGTTTTCATTAAATTCTGTTTGAGGGTGGGAAAGTTATAATTCTTTTACCTCATAGTTGAGATAACCACTCTCACGAAGGGATGACTCTGCTTCTTCAATGTTGCTATTCTCAACCTTTGTATCTACCCCAGCAGCTTGAGATGAATAACTGACTGAATAGTCCCGAGTTGCCAGGGACTCTGAAGAAGAAGCCATGTCATCTAATCTTAGCTGCTCCCCAGAACGCATACACTTCATCATCTTCCACAATTTCCCTCTAATGCCAAGTCCCCACCTTTTCATCCACTTCTTAAGTGTCATAATGTTTCATCACCCTTGATATTGTTCCAAAACAAAATCAAAATCAAAACCCCTTGAGAAACTTAAAACAAG
The DNA here is from genome assembly GCA_029228465.1 of Salix viminalis. NCBI lineage: Eukaryota > Viridiplantae > Streptophyta > Magnoliopsida > Malpighiales > Salicaceae > Salix > Salix viminalis. The sequence continues at coordinate 12,222,412 of CM055435.1, forward strand.
AAAATAACCATGCTCTAATTACATGCCATGTAATTCAATTTTCATGGACAAAATGGAAGTATCTGAATCTGTGATCTCTCAGGTATATTGAGTCGATAGGTTTTTCTTAACAATCAAATGAAATCTACATTGCCATCCTAATCAAACATGACTAAATTTGAATAAGAATAACCTGAAATACATTCTTTGCAACAACGTAATGCTTCTCGACACATTTCAAGCTCTTAAAACCAAAAAAAACGGGGTTAGAATTCAAGGATCCAAATGATCACGTGAAAAGAAAAAACAGCCGGTATCTTTCAATTCTACTTCTCCAAACCCGACCACGAAAATAAACCTCAGCACCCCACAAGCTAAAGAACAGTAAAAAGGAAGTAAAATGCTAAAAACAAGAAAAGTCCAGCTAAATCCAGACGAACTATATGCAACAGAGAATCAACAAGAGAGCACGATTGGAAAGGAAGGTAAAGTGGGAAAGTAATATAAACTCATTACCATATGGACAAAGAAAACAGCTGGGATCAGAATAACCATCCAAAAGAAAGTACCTTTCATGGAAAAAAAGTATTGACTGAGCCCACAACACATCAAAACCTTCACTGTACATCTCCGCAATTCAACCAAGAATCCAAAGCTCCAATCAAAATTTTCTTCCTCTCCTCTTTTTTTTTATAAAAATAATCTTCTAAACGTCCTTTTCCTTCTCTCTGTAGCGTAGACTTCAATTTCATTTCAAGTTAATTTATCTTGAGAACGTTTTCTTGGTATAATCGTCGAAGTTTCAAACAGTAGAGTAGGCATGTATATGTGCATTAAATTATGAAATCAGAGTCTGACGCGCACAGAGAAGCTTTTGAAACGGACTCAATTTAGCCCCCAGTTATTACTTTGTTACCAATTGAGTCTCAAAACTTTTAGTTTCATTGATTTGAATCCTAAATGTAGTCAAAATTGGATACCATCATCTCTCTTTCATCCGATTTTAGCTATAATTAAAATATTCCGTCCAATTGTTTGTCCGGGTGTTTTCATTTAAAAATATCAAAATAAATCCCAATTCATTGTCAAGAAACAATCTTAGCATTAAATTAAATTTCTTTCAACTTCACTGATTTGTATAGAGGAGAAATAAAAAATAATAATATAATTTTCGCATTGTCAGCTGTAGTGCCGGGCCCCATGATAATACCTCGCGCTCGCGCGCACAGCTTTGCCGTATTTTTTCTCTTACTGCAGCAGATACTTCAGGCAAATGGCAAGGTCAATGAGCTCTCTTTTTGAAGAAGAAGAAGAAGAAGAAGAAGAGGCAAAGCCAGTCAATCACCCGTGCTTTGGTGAGTGCGTATGTTTTCATTACTCCATTTCTAATGCCAGGCTGTCTCATGATTGCGAGACTTTATATAAAAGGATTATGTGAAATTATAAACCGTAATTATTAAAAGACCCACTTCTCCCCCTCTTTTTTCCTTTGAGAAAACTCGAGATTTACTTTTTATGGTAGGGGCTACGATCGAAAATATGTGTTTTATGTTTATTCAGTCAAGCCATAAAAGGCTTGTTATATATATATATATATATATTATATATATATCTCATTTAAAATTTTAAGTTGTTAGATGATATCTCAGAATATGATTTATAGTTTAAGAATCATCTTATCTAAAAATTTAAGTTGTTAGGGGAGATCCAAGAATATGATTTATATTATTATCTACCACACACACTCAAGTGAAAAATCTATAGTCTTGAAACTTACACAAGTCCACGTTACCATGTACTTGATTTTTATTAAATAAAATGAGGATGGTGAGTAAGATTCAAACTCTTGACCGTTGGGTCAATAAAATTCTGATATCATGTTAAGGAATCTTCTCACCTAGAACTTAAATTATTAAATGAGATAAGATAATATAATTTATATTATTTTGTAATATAATTTAGTAACTAAGAATTAAAAGAAACCATAACACGACCTATCGTAGCTTGGCATTGCTCTCATTGACAGCAATACAATGGTGAGAGTCAATAGAGAAGTAAGGATACACGAGATTCTACAGTCAAATTCCCTATTATGAAGTTGTCATCAACCAGATTTCATGGGATTTTCCTTTTATTTTACAAACTGAATCATTGTATCTTATTAGTTTAAGTACTTCACTTGAGTGACTGAATATGTTTAATTTTAAAAGTGTCAGAATTAATTTGAATTTTTTTATCAACTTTGAAACTACAGTCTGCTTAATTGTGACGACTTTTCTACTTTGTTCCCTACTTTTTAATTTTGTTTCTGGCCAATGCACTTGATCTAGGTGCTTGAGTGCCGTTTGGGACGGCGTGTGTTTTCAAAAAATTCATTTTTTTTTATTTTAAATGAATATGTTTTAGTGTTTTTAGATTATTTTGATGTGCTGATGTCAAAAATGATTTTTAAAAAATAAAAAATATCATTTTGATGTATTTCGGCACGAAAAAAGCACTTTGAAAAGCTACCGCAACAGCTCTCTCAAACATGTCCTGAATTTGAAAAGAAAAAAATACAATTGCCGGAAAAAAAACACTAAGGTACAAAATGAAGAAAAAAAAAGTAAATCCATGATAAAAAAAAATGAGAGGATAACTTGTGATGTGTATAAAGTGAGACACTTTTTAATGCTTTCTTTTATTTTATATAAGTGTTTTAGAAGGTGGTTGAGGTTGTTTTTTAAAATATTTTTTTATTTAAAAATACATTAAAAAGATATTTTTTTAATTTTTAAAAAATTATTTTTGACATCGGTACATGAAAATCATCCAACACTAAAAAAATTTAATTTAAAATATAAAAAAATCAATTTTTTTCACAAATATTCTTGAAATATAATACCAACCCAAAAGTTTAGTTCTTTTATGTAAGTTTATTTCCAGCACTGCAGCATTTTTTTCCCCTGCTTAAAAAAAAAGTTGGAAATTTTTACAAAGCATAAAGATTGATTCGAGCTTGTCTTTGTGTGGTTGTAACTTTCAAGGACATAAAAGATGCTTTACCTATAGAAGTTCTTTTTTTATTCATATATGTGTTCGTGTTAGTTTGTGCGTACCTCGATTAATTTTATAGATCCTGAAATTAACAACTATATAAATCTTTAGTGATTATTATATTAACAATCAACCCCACAAGAGATTTTGTTTAGCAAAGTAATGTAACTGTACTAAACTGGTTAGAGCAAAGATAGTATTAAATAATGTTTTATAATATTTTTGGAAAAAAAAGGATTTTTTTTTGTGTTTCTCGTATTATTTTAATGTGTTGATGTCAAAAATAATATTTTAAAAATAAAACAATATTATTTTAATGTATTTAAAAAAAATAAAAAATAACTCACATCACACTCCCAAATAAACTCTAAATGTCTGTTTGGGAGTGTAATTGAGGTAATTTTTAAAAATATTTTTCGTTCAGAAATGTATCAAAATTATATTTTTTTATTTTTTTAAAAAAATTATTTTTGACATCAGTATTATATAAAATTATATAGAAACACTAAAAAATTAATTTAAAATAAAAAAAAATATATTTTTTTTCCAAGAACGCTTTTGAAAAGGGGTAACAAACACCCCCTAAGTAGTTGACGTGTATCTCCTAGCATACATTTTGCTGCATCAAACCGAATAACTTCTTTTCTTTTATTTTTGCTTAATGAGTATGGTATAAGATGTGTGTGCGATTCTTTTTAATTGTGATTTTATTTAGTTGTTAGTTTTTTCACAAATAAAATAATTATTCTCTTACATTCTTATAAAACCTTTCATCAAAAATAAATAATTTATTTATTCATGAATATATTATATTACTTTCACAAACAATTGTTATTTTATTCTATCTATCTATCTTGTTACTTTAAATTATTTTCCAAATAATTAATTTGTTTTATTTTAGAAATAATTTATTCTCTTTTTGTAAAATTATAAATGAGAAAAGTCCAAAATACAAGAAAGTGAATGATAATTTCAGATTTAAGAGAAATGAACTTATCTTGGCAGCAGTGCCCTGGATTTATTTGCCCATATTTTAATTTTAATTGTTAAAAGATACAAAGACCCTTACAATGACTCGAGCCCCAATCTATGCTGCCTGAATTGCCAATGTCTAGACATAAATGTCAAGAAAATGTTTTAAACGAACACCCTTAATAAGAAAAATAAATAGTGAAATAAAAATAAATTATGTTTTTTCATGAATTCCAAAAAAGTATTGTTACTTTTTTTTATGTGAGGAAATCCACCTCGAAAAATGCACTCTATGAGTTCAGATGAACGAGTAAAATTTTGGTTATCACGGGCTTTTCAGGGGATGCACGCTTTGACTCAAATCAAGATCTACTGTGCAAATTACAGGTTTTTTGGTCATTACGCTATATTTTCTAGGAACATTTATTACTTATACCATTGTTCACTAAGGAACAAATCATAGTTGATTGTCATAGTGATTTGTTTTTTTTAAGTAACTTTTCTTCTAGTTTTTTTTAATTATTATTACACTATTATAGGTCTCGAATAATGATTGATTAGAGTATATTTATTAAAGAAGAACAATAATCAAAGATAAGGGACTAATATGAGAGAAGCAACCAAAGAGATGATTTTTCTAAACTTGACGCTACATGTATCCCTTGGTCCTCAAACTTTTTCAAATTATAAACTTTTAATATCTAAGAGTTTATAAAATTCAATTTTGATTCTAAATTTTATTTAATAATTTAAAAAATAGAAACAATGGTTGGATTTCAATGATAGAGAAAAAAAATCTCAATTGAGACTGATTTCGACTACAAAAATAGATGGTTTTAGTGTTAGCAAGTTTTTTTTCATGGGAAAAGTTTTGTGTCTTCCCCTCTTAAACCTGTTTAAAATGGTAGATTTGAACCCGAAAAGAATTTTTATGTTTGAATTGATTGTGAGTTTTGAAACTAATTTATGGGTTGTTAAATAATATGAGTAGGTACTTATAAGGTGTTTAGAATGATTTAGAAGGGTGCAGAGTTTAATGGGCCTAAAAAATGAGACATGCCCAAATTACTATACAACTTACAAGGTAGGAATTGCAGAGTTTATCCATTATGTGATAAATAAATCGACTCATTTTCCCAGCAAATAAATGGATAAATGAGACAAGGTGCCAGACACGTGCCTGAATGAATGGGCTTTACCGGAAACTTTAAAATCACTTAAGTGGGCTCATAGTTCAGCTCAACTCCATGGCAAAACGTGGGCCAGGCTCGGATGTTTGGGCCTGGATCCTCTGTCACTGACACCGGCCTCAAGGCCTGCTTTGAATTAAGATTCCAAAATCCAAGGGCAGGCTTTGCCCAGAATTAAGTAAACCAACCCACGTTTTAATGTCGGGTAAATTCTAGTTTATGCTTCGTCTAGATTTCCTCGCTTGACTTTTTATTTTGAATCAATGTCCCCGCGTCGATGTTTGTAAACTCCATTAAACAAACCCTTCCAGGTCTTCCCTAGTAAATATTAGTAAATATAGTCAAAGTTATTTTAAAAAATATTTTTTTTATTAAAAAATATATTAAAATTATTATTTTTTTAAATATTTTTTTATATCAAGACATGAAATAATATAAAAACATTAAAAAATTTAAAGTAGAATAAAAATAAAAATAATTGTTTTTTCAAAAGCAACACCCTTTAAGTCTTTGTTTGATATTGTTACGATAAATGAAAAATTTATTTATTTGATATTTATATATTATAATGTTGTGAGATGCCAATAATATTATTTTAGATATAAAAAAGTTTTTTTTAATTTATTTTCAAGTAAAATATATTACCACACTCACAAATATACTCAAAACAACTGCGAGGAAAATCAGTGTGGCCTAGAAAATCTCAAAACAGTTATGTATTTAAGTACGGTATGGATGTGTAAATACTAGAGAAAATAGTATAGATATACGCTGCTTGCCAGGTTCGTTCCCTCCTTGACCATCCATGGCTGGCAAATTTCCAGGAGTGCTTAGGGGCATTACAGTAACTCCGACCCCACACAAAAGCTTGTGAAAGGCATCGGTGTTAATTACACACACCATCCCGATACTATCTAATTTGATCAATCGAGTCACTATATTGTACCACCACTTTGAACCGTCGAGCCCTTTACCATCTATGGCGGTCAAATTCAACAGGTGTCAAAAATATAGCGGGTAAACCAATCCTCTTCCTTCCACTTCACCCACTAGATTCTTAACACGTCGCGGGCCTACCATTCCTTGCTAGTGAGGTTTCGGAGAAAAAGTTTAAATTTTGAGCACAGAAAGATGGTTAAAGGACTCAATGCATAAGATCAATAATCGGATGGTCCAAATAAATATAATAATATAATGTAGGGATTGTGAAAATATAATTAAACATAAAAGGGATCATAATTCATGGATTGCCTCGAATTCTCAACTAAATACTGGGGCATTTCTGTCATTCTCATTAGGCAGAGAAAAAGACTAGATCGTTTTATAAATAGAACCGTACAAGGCAGAACAACAAGTTTCCCTTGTTTCTCCCTCCACAAATCCTTCCCCCCTCGCTCCCTCCTCTCCTTCCCAATCTATTCTTTTCTTCTTCACGCGCCGCCTCTAATTCAAATTGCCGACCACGCACTCATCCGCGGCCACCGTGTTCTAGATCTGGTTCCGTCCGTTTCAGAATCTCAACCTAACCCCAGGTCTCTGGTGTATCATGAATTGATTTGAAATATGATCTGTTATTTTACCTTTTTGTCCTTGAACTCGTTTGCCGGTTTTAACCTAGCCAGCCATTGAGTCTCTCTCCTTCTCGACCCCGTTTTGGACCTTTTCTCTCGCTCCCTTGTCAAGAAAATGATTTGACACTAACGTCCCGAAAATAAAACTCCAAATTTTTGGTCTGACTCTTTTGTCCCAGAATTAACTGCAATTTAACGGTTCAATCCTTCAAAAGATGAGCTATCACTCGCGAAGGATTTTAACACCTGGCGCCTCAAAGAAGCGCAAAGAGAGAGAGGCCTTGTCTTATTCAATGAAGCCGAGTTCGGCCTCGGCTCAACCAGCTTCAAGTCTCGGGGAGCCGATTTCCTCTAATCGGCTGCTAGCCGGCTACATGGCGTTTGAGTTCTTGACTGAAGGCACTCTTCTCGGGCAGAAGTTCGACCCGGCTCGAGCAGAAGCCATGTCCTTAGCTGGAGGCTCGGGGGAGTGCTCGAAGAGAGCAGAGCCGGGAAAGAAGAAGGAGCACAAAAGCTATGCTGAGGTGGCAAGCATATTAAAGAGCGAAGGGGCCCACATTCCCGGGATTGTCAATCCTTGCCAGCTGGCCAGATGGATCCAGATGTAGGAGCATATTAGCATTTGTACGTGGCGGGATCTGATTGGGGAAAAAAGATTTGAGTCCACGTAACGTAACGATCAAGGGCATGTTTGTGAATATGTAGCCGGGTCTGTTTGGAAATGGCGAGTGATCTGTCTCAGAAGCAAGATGAGCCAGAAATCAATGGAGCAAGCACAAAGGTCTCGTCTGCCTCTTAGTGGAGGCAGTGTTTGCTCGTTTCAGATTCCAAACGACTCCGTTTCTGAGCTTGTTTGTTGTTTAATATAATATCATCAGATACGGCTGGCTAGCTTCTCAATATTATCGAACACTAGACTACTTGCGTATCTGGCGCCAGTACGAACGTATGGGATCGAGAATGTACGTAAGAAGCTTTCACCCTTTTTTAATTACCGCTGCTGAATAAATGCTTGCTTTTTCTTTTGCTATTCAAGGTGTTCTGTATTCCTGTGGTTGTTTGATTTGATTCCTTACACCATGCATGTGGCCAAGCTAGCTTCTACGTGACTGATAAGTATTTTCATGCTCATCTGTAAAACCTAAATGGGTATGCAGGCGCACTCGTAATCTCTATGTGCTCAGCTGGATCATGTAATTGGTGTTATTTTGTCATTTTCATTTCAAGCTATCAAGCATGCATTTGTGCAATGATCGATAACGCACGATCGAGTGGAAAATGTTTGATGGGGGTGAGGAATCATGTGAATGGTTCAGTTTTTCAGAATGGATCCTTCACATTTTAACTTCAATACTGATCACAGCACAGAACTCTAGCAGTATATATCTTGCAAAGAAAGAACTCTAGCAGTGTCTTGCAAAGAAATTAAGACCGAATAATATATATATATATATATATTAAAATAATATACTTCTATTTTTTTTTAGTTTTAACAACATAATTAATATTGAATGACAAATAATTTCCATGACATCATCATATTTACTTTGCATTTAATAAATAAACAAGATAATAATTATGTAAAAATACATATCAAAAGCAATCGCTTAACCATTTTTCATTATCTTTTTTTGTTTTTGCTTACCGAGTAAAAGGAATTCCAAATCAAGAGAAAATATTTAGTGAGATAGGGTGGCTCTTGTTAATTTAATTCGGAGTGAATTGACATGTGACCCGACACCGAAATAATCAGTGCCCACCGTTTTGGCTACTAGCCACTCGACAAAAAAAAAAAAACGGGAATAAAAAAAAACGTGGGAGAGTCGAGCGAGTGTAATCTATTATTAAAAGAAAAATCTAAAATACACGGAAAATTGCGATTCATATGCTTTGATTTACTGCTGGATTTTTTATGTGGCCTCCAAAAAAATCGTAAGGAACCGTTTTAAAGGGGTACAATGGTCTTTTTATCTGGTTGATCTGTTATTTTTTATATTTTGTATTTTTCGCTAAGATGTAATGACTATCTTGCTGTTGGAAATTTTTCAAAAGCTTGACTACAAGGGTTTATTTGTAATAAACTAGTTTATGTTTGTTCACTGGGAAATTGTCAAACGGAGAAAAGAAGAAGAAGAAGAAGAACACCCTTTGATCTCAAAGCCCGAAACTTCCATCGTATCCCTTCTAAAGCACGCAACCTCAGCCATGTGGGTTCCTAAAACGACTACATTTACATGGAAAAAATGTTGTCCTTTTTTTGTTTTTTTGCTGCATTTTCTCAGAAACCAACCAAAGGGGTTTAGTTGATAGTGAAATTGGTCCCTTTATTGACTGAACAGAAAAGGATGTCTACGGTCTGCCGTGGCCTGTGAGGGTGCTTGTTCTTACCGGAATTCTTGGCCGGGAAAAGGAAGGTCACCATGCTCCTTGCAAAATTGCAGAGGTGAGATTTGGTCTCTCTCTTTAAAATTAGGCTCGACATTGCAGCCGTCTAGCATGCTAATTAAGTCTTCGTTTGGGACAACGTTTCAAATGTTGTTTTCAAAAAAATCATTTTTATTTTATTTTAAATGAATATGTTTTGATGTTTTTAGATCATTTTGATGTGATGACATCAAAAATGATTTTAAAAAATTAAAAAAAATATCATTTTGATATATTTCAGCACGAAAAGCACTTTAAAAAGCTACCGCAATAGCTATCCCAAACATACTCTAACATCCCTTCTCTAAACGTTATTTATGTGTAAAATTGGCCTGAAAAAAGGAGCAGCAACTATACTTGGATTTATGTGTAAAATTTGGTCTGAAAAAAGGAGCAGCAACTATACTTGGCATTGAGTAATTATCTGAGAGAACAGTAGAATTTATTTTTGAAAGTGTTTTTTTATTTAGAAATATATTAAAATAATATATTTTTATTTTTTTAAAAGTTTTATTTTTAATATCAATATATAAAAATTTCTAAAATCATCAAAATTTTTTAATTTAAAATAAAAAATATATTATTTTAAAAATATTTTTAAAATATAGTGTAAAACACTCTGAGTGAAATTGAAATGTAGCTGCATTTGTTTTCCTTTTCTCTGGCCCATGGACTTGCTCAATAGGTTGCCTGCCAGTCCACATCTTCTAAGATCCTTAGCCCAAGCTCACTTTTTGTTTTTTGGGAGAGCTCAGATGGAAAACTCAAATCTGGGTGTACTCTCGTCGTTCTTTTCTTTTTTATTTATTTATTTTCCTAGTTTTGTTTTTGGTTTACACAAGTTAATTAAATCTAGTGGTGAAAATTAATTTAAATTACTTTAATGACACAAATCTAAAAGTAAAAGGTGAGGCATGGAATTAAAAAATGTAAACGAGGACATTTTTAAAGTAAAAATAATTTGTTTTTAAAAGTTACCGAATGAAAATTGATTTAATTTAAAACAAAAATATTTTTAAAAAAAAATATTTAAAATAATATTATTAAGTTGCGGATTAACTAAGATGAGAACAACTAAATCATACCAAGTTAATTTCCACCCGATTTGATTTAAAATTTAATCAAATTAAAAACACATTTAATAACACTAGTTTATAATTTCTCTCACCCTTGACTATTCCTTACAGCCATATATAAGCAACTAGAATGATAGTTTGACACCGCATTTTGAAAATGTTATAAATTAAAAAATTAATATTTTTAAATTATTTTGATATACTGATGTAAAAAATAATTTTAATATATTATTGAACTAAATATATTTTTATTTTATAACAGTATCCCGACAAACATTTAATTTTGCTTCCAATGAATACGCTTTCCCTTGATGGGCCAACTGAGGATCTCATCCCTGCTCCTAATTATTTTATGTTTTTTTTATCCATAGTTGTCTCATTACACATGCAAGGCAGATTGATGATCCTTGCCCTTTAAATTCTCGAAAGGGTTCTACGTAAAAAGTAGAAAGAAAATTGAAATTTCTCAAAGGCCGAAAGGATTCCTTTAAATTAACAATAATATTATATATTGAGAACAACTGCTGTCGCTTACTCTCTATCCATTATAACTTATAAGTGACCCTGGCCGGTTCAGCTAATGGGACGACGACGACAAGTCACGTGCCTTTACAGCTGTTCCACATCTTAAACGTTTCCTTCTTTCTAAACACTACTTTCAAGTCCAGTAAACTCTAATATTCTTGTTATAGATTCTTTATAAGAAATTTACATGTTAAGCTCGAAATTTATTATGCAGATCAGAAATTCTTTACGAGAAACAATGGAGCATACATGCATGATGCTCAGGATGTATTTCGATGATGATAACCGACGTCATAATGTCATATTGATCATGTCAATATATACTTAACACATAGTTTCATCTTCTTCTTTTGTTTTTACTAAGAGGTCCAATGAAATTTCACTTCCATATATAATTAATCAGGATGATCTCTCCCTTTTTTATATGTTTTTCCAGCAGAAATCACCGGTCTTAGTGTCTGTTTAGGAGTGTGATTGCGGTTAATTTTTAAAATGCTTATCGTTTAGAAATGCATCAAAATAATGTTTTTTTATTTTTTAAAAATCATTTTTGACATCAGCACATCAAAATGATCTAAAAACACTATTTTTTTTAATTTAATGTAAAAAAATAAAAAATAAAAAAAATTTTCAAATTTTTTCATAAGCACTTTCCGATCGCAATTGTTTGGGAGTGCGATTGCGGTTGCTTTTGAAAGTGTTTATCGTTTAGAAATGCATCAAAATAATATTTTTTTTTATTTTTTAAAAATTATTTTTGATATCAGCACATCAAAATAAACTAAAAACACTAATTTTTTTTTAATAAATATTTTCCAATCGCAATGACAAACCGTCCCTAATTGCTTACAAAAATTCCCGTCACTTGCTCATCATGCACGTACATAAATCTACCGATCGAGGATGTTCTGTCGAAGGAAGCCAGTTATTGGACAGCGTGTGTATTTCCTGACAAAACAGGGGGTGTTCGATACAAATCATGTCCACAGCAAATGCTTTCCGTTGACCTCTTGGATATAATTTCTGTCCTATGATAATCTTTCATGGATACAGATTAATCCGACTTTATCTAGATATATGATCCCATTGTTTTATTCAGTGCTCCTACTGTGAAGAAATAATGGGATTTCTATAATGGGTTCTTCGTGTATTACACATTTCAATAATTGTATTAAATGAACGAAGACTTGTTTACTCATAAATTCCTCACGCCTACTCCCTCACTCAAATTATTGGCTTATGCTTGAGATTTTCTTGGTTATATATTAAATTTATTCGAAACCCTGCTAGAGAAAAATGCTCTCCATAGGTAGTCATTGGCTGATGAGAGCTAGCAACCGATATTTTTTTTATACGAGAAAATTTCATTCTTTAAAAAGAGTATTTTATAGATTCAGATAAACGAGTAAGATATTGACTGTTCAGACTTTTACATTGACTGTTCGACTCTTACAAGAGATGTACATCTTAATTTAAACTTAAAATTCACTGTATAGATTATAAACTCTCTTCCATCATACAACAAAGACCCTCGAGAATCTAGCTTAAAATGCTTGAGATTTTCTGGGTTATATATTAAATTTATTGGAAACCCTAGTAGAGAAAATGCTCTCCTTGGATGGTAGTTGGCTGATGAGAGCTGGCAAGCTAGGTTAGAGTGTATTATTGCTAGACTTGTTCTCGCAACTTGATTTAGTGGTACGGTCTCTTTCATTGTTTTATAAAAAGCCTCCACTAAATCCACGAGTGGTCTTGGCTTTGCCTTAATGGTCGTAACACATTAATGCAATTCTATGTTTCCCACTCAAAGTTGAGGCTTCGACTAATTTATAAGCTCTTCTTCTTTAGTAACAAGGCCGCCCTCTTGGCTAAATTGAACGATGATGCCAGATAGGAGGATCACTGTCATTGACCCTATCATCTATTTTTATTCAAGTAATTTTGTTAATTTAGCAATTTAATATTATTTAAATAATTATAAGCCGAGGTGCTTTTCTAGAATGCTTTTTTTCATAACCTTGTTAGGAGGTTGATAAAGCATGCTTGGTTTTTTTTTTTTTTTTTATGGTTTTGTTGGTTATTGGGTTGGGTCTGGGATTCGTTCATGAAAAAAGATGAACTTGATCTATATATCTAGAGAAATTACTGAAAAGATAACCGCTAAGATAATTATTTTTTTTTCTTATATAAATAAGAGCATAACCATCTATGAAAATATATGTTTTTATAATTGAAAAAACATAATTTTCTCTCTTTCTTTCCATCTCAATTATATGCATTAACTTGACAAGATCTACAAATATATTCGTACTATGAAATATCACTTTAATTTTAGTAATTGAAGTGTTTAACCTCGATATGAAGAGTTGGGATTAATTTTAAACATGGATAAAATATATCTATTGGCAAAAAACAAAAACAGAACGTTATTTAATTACTGGAATATTTATTAATTTAACACACTTAGAACTATTAATATTATTCTATATTCTAATGAAGAATCTTTAAAGGCTTTCGGCATATGCCTATAAGATACTTCACGATTACTTTGAGACAGCTATTTAAAAAAGAGTATAAATATTTCCCCTTTATTCACGTGGATTAAATAATCACGAGCTTAGATATTGCCATTTTATTATCTTTTTTTAATTAAAATTAACAATACATGACAATATAAGCACGTGTAAATTTCAAAATCTAATTTTTTTTATTTAAAATAATATGTAAATGAATAGTATAAATTATATTTTAGAAAATTATTTAAAAACTTAAGTTTTAAATTGAAATAATTTTTCAATATATAATGCTTCATACATAAAACTATATGTATTCATGTACATGATTTGTTTTAGGTGATTTCAAAGTGCTTTAGATTATAATTATTGCCACATAGATTACAAATGAGTAGCATCAAATGGAAATGGTTCTAGCCATCATGCACCATGTAGTGCTTTTCGAACTTTATTGCAGGTTCGGAGGATTTGCTCGGTTCTAACCGTGTTTTGATTCTTATTACTAGATAGATAGATTGTATTATGTTGTTGGCTAATTTATTTTTTAATATAAAAAATAATATTAAGATTATGCAAATATATATTTTTTAAAACCTGATAGCCAATATATTAAATCAATTGGGTTTAATAAACTTGACTATTTTAATGATATAAATTAAATATATATATAAAAACAATAAATAAAGTGAAAAAAATCTAACAATAGAAAAAAAGGTAAAAAAGTTGGAGTCGAGCCCATCCAGGTTAGCACACAAAATAGGCAACTTGACCGTGACATCAGGATAATAGCAAATCGAATATAATCATTAGGGTAAAATTAAAAAAATATTTTTATTTTATTAAAAAATCAACAACCCCCAAGACAAACCATGTTAACTTTTTAGCCCTATGATCAAGAGTATAAGATTAAGATATCTCCAATAAAAAAAACAAAAAAGAAAAAGTACAGAGATGAAGTATAAACCAATTAAATGATGTAGAATAAAATTGAAATAAAAAATTAAATTAAAAAGAGTAAAATGTTGAAGGAACTCATATGATAACAAAGCAAAGGTTAAATGATATGCATAGCCTCATAGAAAGTAAAAATAAAAAAAAACCAAAGCTCAATTTTTGATAAATAAAATATTGAAGGATAAAATTAAAAAAATAATTGAAAACGGTAAAACAAAAAAACTTGACTTTAATCCACCTAGATTAGCATGCAAAATCTATAACATAATTGTGATATCAGGGTAAGGTAATATTTGTGATATCGCTTCAAAATTTCTTTTTTAAAAAAATAAATTTTTTTATTTTATTTTTTAGTATATTTAGATATTTTTATATACTATTATCAAAAATAATTAAAAAAAATTATTCTAATATATTTCTAATTAAAAAACAATTTCATGATCACAAATAACTTACAAACAGTCACTGTGTATGAAAAGAAAGGAACGAAAAGCTTGCTCGATGTGAACAGTTTGCAGGACATGAATTTGATGTGCTTCCATAATGCTTGGATAAGTTGACCGAAGAATGAAGCCTCAACGATATATCAAGTACAGTACTCGATCGTCGTCGTCTACGAATACATGAGAGACGCAAATAGGAAGTAAATATAATAGGGGAATATCAAATGTCTTTTTTTTTTTTTTTAATTAACATGGATATTCAAACCATTTAATTTGTTTATATCTCAACTAATTTTACAAATCCTGAAATAAACAATCATGTAAATATCTAGTGATCATGATATTAAAGATCGTATTACTGAATCACTCAAGCAACCATGTAAATTTTTAATAATTATTATATTAATAATCATATAACTTAAATCTAAAATAAATAAAAAAACAAATCTCTTAATTTTCAAACCGGTATTACTGGACCGGTTAGTGTAATGGTTAATATGAAATGTCTTTGTCGATGGAAAAGAGGGATCTGCATATGGACGGACCTTTTATGTCAACAGGGTCGAGCACCCAAAAGGGAAAATGCATGCTTCTAGTTCTACTCTAACAGTAACTCTAGCCACCGAGATGTGGCATTTCCTATTCTCTTTGATTCAGAAAAGAAGAGGCTGCTGTGAGTGTGACTCGTTTGGTGCCTAATTTGCTTGCATCAGCCCTAGCAATATTCCTTAGGGCTTAGAAGTTAGGTAAATCTTCTTTCCAGCTTCAAGCTCAAGGAAACGAGATGATGTTTCAATGGATGCGATATGATGGTAAAAATTTTAATATCTATATAATAGATCTTGAATTCGAGTTAGAATGTATATTTTTTTTTTATAAAAATCTAAGATAATTAGAGTTTTATTCATTTATCCCGAGCTCATAAAATATGTTTTCTATAAAATAAGGTTTTCTCAAATACAAAAAAAAAAAAAACAGAGATATGTTACATGAAAATATTGAAAATCCTGATTGAAATGGGTCTTGGGTGAAATCAATCAGTTGAAAAAGATAAATGATTGTGTAATTTTGATTTTTTTTTAAATTAATACAGTGATTGGACGTAATAAGAAAATTAAATAGAGAATATGCCATTAAAGATAATCAAAACATTTATCCTTAATTTCTCGTATCCTGTTTCTCTTTTTGTTAATATACTATTCAAGCTCTGCATATTTTCTCCTTATCAGAATATGCCACTTCCAATATATCGTTATAGCAAAGACGTATATTTCACTATTCTAAGCTAATAATAAATATAGTCTTGTTTTAAAGGAGTATTTCATGTTTTTAAACATTTTTCTCAATTATTTTTCTTAATGGATTAATATCAAAAAAAGAAAAAGAAGCGAGTGATCGTATGGGTCTCCCAATACATTTCTCTCATTCCCACTAGACAGCTCCAAGATTCATTCCCGCTACAAGAGGATGACAGCCTATACTGCCTTCAATGTTTGTTACGTATACGATTGCAAGATACGATGAGAGCAGATTTTAAGAAGAGGAGGAAATCCATGGACTCTTTTTAATTTTGATGTTTTTTTGGATTGGATTAAACCCCACCTTCTTTTTAGGCATTCATTATGGGTCTGGGTTAAGCGGATAAAACTCCGGCTTTTCCAGACTCTTACAAGGTGAGTGTTAGTGAATAATATAAATCATATTATGAGGTCTCATTTATAAGTTTAAGCTTTTAGGTGAGATGATTCCTTAACATGGCATCAGAGCTTTGTTGACCCAGCGGTCATGAGTTCGATTCTCACCACTCATCATTCTATTTGATAAAAATCAAGCATAAAGTGATGTGGGCTTATGCAAGTTTCAAGCCCAAAGGACTTTCACTTGAGGGGGTGTGTTAGTGAATAATATAAATCATATTATGGGACCTCATTTATAAGTTTAAGCTTTTTAGGTGAGATGGTTCCTTAACAGTGAGCATGCTATAACTCGAAATAAGACCTGCAAGATAGATTTCAAATTCTTTGCCACTACGCCACATTCCTTAAGGATTTTTATTAACATAGATGTCCAGGTCAGCTTGCATGTACCTCGACTAATTCCACAAATCCCTGAAATTAACAATCATATAAGTCTGTAGTGACTATCATATTAACAACTATAAAACTTATATCTGAAATTACAGGAAAAACAAACCCTTAAGTTTCATACTTGCACCATTGTACAACCTTCTAGACCACAAGGAGAGCAAAAGTAGATTTGAAAGTATGAACAAACATGAGTTCTTATCTCATTAATTAGATTTGAAAGATAAAATAAAAATTTGTGAAATCAGAATTCAACTTAGCTATGTACGTGTCTGTCAATGGAGGGCATGGATACAAGTTCTTGTAAGAAAATAAATATAATTAAAGAATTGATTACCGGCATTTTTAAATTGTGCAGAATGTAATTGCTTACGAGTATCGTATACATTGCGTGTATACCTACTAAATTGATTTATTAATGTAGAATGTGGCTGTTTACGTGTATCCCATGCAATATATATATATATATATATATATATATATATATATTCCCTACAAAATTGACTTCTTTGGCATGTAGACTTCAAGTTATTTCATGCACTAAAATTTTAAATGTAATTGTATAGGAATAAGTTATGTTTTTTGGATTTGAACTCCTAGTCATTCAATTAAATAGTTTTAAAATTGTTAAAAAGTTATTAGATCTAAAAGCTTAAGAGTCTGTTTGACATTACGTTTTAAAAATGTTTTTGAATTTTTTTTTATTTTTTATTTAAATTAATTTTTTTGATGTTTTTAGATCATTTTCATGTGCTAATATTAAAAATAGATTTTTAAAAAAATAAAAAAATATATCATTTTGATGTATTTTTAAACGAAAAACATTTTTAAAAATAATTGTAATCACACTCTCAAACAGACACTAAAACATTAGCTGCCATTCCAAGTAATTCCATTTTATATAATATACACACTTATATTTGATATATTTTGATCCAAGTAATTGCGCATTATCCAAAAGTAGTTTTGTTTATACTTTCATAGGAAACTAAATAAATCATAAAATTAATTGTGTAACATATAAGTAACGTGTGAGAAACGAGATTATTCTTGCATTCATGGGTGGACAACGATTTAGATAATTTCTATTTTTGTCCTGTAGAACAAATAAATAAACATAAAGGAGATGCTTAACTTTTTTTCTTCCTTTTTTGACTTATAATGAAAATGAATAATATTAGTCGAGACCGGTGGTCTTCCAATTAAGGCTATAATTAAAAAAGAAAAAGAAAAAAGAAGCACATCCATGTTCAACATGCAACCTAATAAAAATCTGTATTTTTTATTTATCCCACTGTTAGATTAAGCTAAAACTTTTTTTTATAAGAAAAAAATTAATACAAACAAGATTATGAAAAACAAAACATTTATAGTAATCCCAGTTCAAACAACAGTGATCAAGAAAAGGCTGTTAATCTTAATTAATTAAAGTAATCTGCGTTCTTAATGGCCAAACTGACACCTGCACTACGAAACTTAAAATAACAGGTGTGATGCCTGCATTAAGTGGTCGTCATCTTCATGATGAAGATAAAAGAAAAGGTTCCACTGAAGTGGAAATGGCGTCAATAATGTGTGGAAGCCAAACACATCTTCTATTCAAGAATCAAACGCTGCTCCATCCAACCGGCCATTTCCCCTTTTTGATTTTTGATCACGTCGATGATCACTTGCTCGTGGAATCTGTACTCGAACCAGATCAGTAAGATTGATGTGAATCAATCGGAATCCATGCATGCTGCTGCTCTCCATGATCCATCAATGGTTTAAGGACCAGTTCTAAGAAAATATATACCGTTAGATGAAGAACAGGTGCTGGAAGAGAACAGGGCAGGCATGCTTGTAGCACAATAAGAACTAAATAATAAAAAAACATATATTATCGACTCCCACTAGTGGAATATGCATTAATTTTCATTTTTGTTGCAGAAAAATACACATTTAAATGGAAAGGTGACCTAGAAAGGTCTACATAGACTTGGACAAATAATATATATATATATAGTTAATTCTCTCCTCTGATGGTGGAAATTAAGGTCACGAGCACTCATTATAATCAGAACAAGGAGGGGCACCAGATATTATTTTTTCTTGTTTTTGCTGCACAGCTTCTTTACTGTACTTTCTTCGTTGGTGGAGGTGTTAAACTACAGATCTGTGGCTCGATAGGGTCATTTTGTCAAATAAGATTCAAGGGCGTGGTGTGATGATAAAGGATTTGAGATCTGCACAACATGTTTTGAGTTCGAGTCAGGGACATGCATCTTTTGTATGAGTCTTGGACAACAGGAGTTTTACTCGCTCAGCTGGACCCATAAAATAGACTTTCCGAGGATGTGTGGTTTCCTCGAATCTAAAAAAAATACATGTCCACCATGCACGATCAGTTACGTGTTCTTGTGGGCTCAATCTTGTAGATTAACAGCACCTGGGAGCTATCAAACTCAAAATTACGCTTAAATTAACTATCTATAAATATGGGCTGGATCGATTATTTGTATTA
This sequence comes from Salix viminalis, assembly GCA_029228465.1. Classification (NCBI taxonomy): domain Eukaryota; kingdom Viridiplantae; phylum Streptophyta; class Magnoliopsida; order Malpighiales; family Salicaceae; genus Salix; species Salix viminalis. The sequence continues at coordinate 12,241,682 of CM055435.1, forward strand.
TTTCTGTCATGGCTGCATGCTGTTCTTCGCTGCAGCATGCAGTTTATGTAACTTTCCCTGATCTCCATTCTGGGATTTCTGCTACTGAATATATCATGTCCATCGGCTTCAAAATAAAATAAAATTGAACTCTCTAAATCATCAGTCTCGATAGAAATATTCCGGTTCCAACTCAAGTCAAGCACATTCTTCTGAAACCCTAAAATGTTACTGTGATTCCAGGACAATATTCCCACAAGTTTGACCTCCTGTTTCATCCAATTCCAGATAAACCTTAAATAGTACTGCCCTTAAAAGGGCACGTAACAGTATCCCAGGCAATTGATTTTGTACTGCATGTCCAGAGTTATGGGCAATCTCTCAAGGCTCAGGATCAGTCAAGACCTTGAATATTTTTTTACTCAGTCCACTGATATGATAAAATGGGGGCTTCTCTTAGTGGGGGAACACAAAAAGGAATACATTTTTCCAACGTCATGAAACACTCAAAAAGAAAAGAAAAAAAGTTCTGCAAATCTGGCTCCACGGCTTGTTTATTTCATCAGCAAATCCCACTAGAGCCATTGTTTTTGTCCCTTGCACTGTTCAAAACAACTTCTCAACAGTGCTCACCAGATCCCCTCGATCATTTCCAAGTTGGCAAAACTGAGTGTATATTCTGGCAAAGAATCTATCCACGTTTTTTAATTAAACGCATTGAAAGAGCCACTGGTTGGGCTGTTGCTCCCCATATGATCATCAGATGCGATTCAAAATGTTAAAAGTCTTCAGTTAATTAGTACTAAATGATATTATTTAGCCTATCTAATCATGGAACACTCACTATATACTTATCTGCGAGGCAGAAATGCTTTGTAATCATATATATATAATCAGTAAGAAAAATATTCCCTGTTAAAAAATCCAGAACTAATTATATTGGAGATCAAGAGGTGTTGGTGGGAGAGATCACTAGTAAATGACTTTAATGAATGTTTTTGAGATGGATTGAAAAAAGAGAGAGTTTAATTAGGTGTGTTTGTGAAAGAAAAAAAATGAGGTTGCATCAGGGATTTCATTTTAATTCTAATGCAATGAATTAAATTATATTTTGATTCTTACCAAGTCTAAAATGTATACCTTTAATATTGATTTTGAATTTTAAGATTCGACCTAATTTTTGTTAACTTTTTTTGAAGTTCTTTTCAATTATTTTTTTATTTATTATAAATATGTATAAGGATACGATCGTATTTATTTCCAAAATTGACTGAAATCAAGAGTTCAAATTCGATATTAATCGAGAAAATAAATATAAAAACTTGTATTGGTTGTTTTTTCAAAAAAACTTCTTAAACAATAAAAAAAAACAGGATTTTTATCTTGAGACTGGACAGTGAGGATAGATTAGGGCTTTTCTAAAAAGAAAACATCACTGTGTTAAATAAAATTAATTAAATAGTAATAGTAAAATAAAAGTAATGTTAGTGTCATTACCACTGTTCACTAATTGATGTGACATCTATGTAAAGCAATATATCTTTCTCAGCAAAGCCAATCGCTCGCATAATGGGGAATATAATGCATCGATGATAATAAATATGTATTAAAATAAATTTCATATTTTAAACAAGTGAAAAAGAAATTAAATATAATGTTATATAGAACACCGAGTTTTGTTTTTGATAAATTATAATGTAAAAAATTTCTACATTATATATATAAACTTACTATTTTGATAGATATTTGGAGAAAATAAAGTACACGAAAGTGAGACAATTAAAATGTGTGTGCAATCACTTAAGCAAATTGTTCCTTAACATATAAATCGCAAAACATGTACTTATAATCCTATTTCTAGGAAACTACAGGGATAATTCATATTAAACAATTAATTTTTGCTATTTTATTTTTTGTTATAGTGATCCATTGTAAAGGTATAGCAGAATTGATGACCTAGTTTACAAAACAACTCAATTATTTCTTACGATCGTGGTTTCTCAAATTTTGGGATTTAGTCTAGTTGCTTCCTTTAAATTAAATTCTTAAGATTTTTTTTTTAAAAATCAGTTTTAACATATTAAAATCAAGTTTTTTGTTTATAATTTAATTTAGTCATAGTCAATTGATCTATAATTTGTGCATAGAATTGTTTTCCTCTCAGTTTCTCTGTGCCTATAGAATATAAATATATTTTTTTTCTAAGAGTAATTCACCGGTTAATTTTACCATATATTCAAGAATAAAGAACTAATTACATAAATAGAAGACATTAACACCCCGAATATACTTTACATGAGGTAAGCTATATTTTGTAATTTGATGTGATTTAAAGATTTTAATTGGTATAAGTTTTCGTGCAAATAAATCTGACTTTTTGAACTTTCTTGTGGGCTCTTGTACCCAAAATAAAACTTTAGGTAGTAAATCAATTTAGATGTTTTAACATGGTTCATCTATGTAGATGAGTTTTCTCCAACTTATACATCATGATAACTATTCCAATTAAAAATTGATAAAAACTCATAATAACTCTTAGAATATTTTGGTCAATTCTATATATTTATAACAAAAATTTCACCATTAATTCTCATGAATTAGAATTGTGAATTATTGAAATATTGACCAAATTTTCTTGGATTAAGTAAACTTGATTATTAAATCCTGAAATGCATGCAAGTATGTATTTTGATTTTTTCATATGGAAATACTAAGATATGACTTTTTCTCTTTTGAGAAACTTGGTCATAATGCAACAAAATATTTTTGTACAAAATATTTTTTTTTATTAATTTTTTTATATTTGAAACAAAAAAATGAATAAAAGAAAAATATACCAGCACACACACACTCTTTTTTATTATATTTGTTACTTAAACATCTAGAGATACATGCTTACAAGTAATAAAATTTCAAAAATAATTCAAATGACACATTAAACATTTGACAAAAAAAAATCATAAATTAATCTGGCACTACTAAAAAAAAAAGGTTATTAGCAACAAATTAATCTGTTATAGTTAACAAAGGAATCAGTTGCTAACAAATATTAGCAACGGAAAATCCATTGTAGAAAAAAAAATGAAAGTGTACTCAGCAACGGGTATTAGCAACGGATATTTTGTTGCTAATGCCCATTGCTGAGTAATATTTAGTAATGAAATTTCCATCGCTGCATTTTGTAAAGCAGCTAAATATCCATTGCTAATTTTTGTTGCTGACTATTACCCAGTAAAAAAATTTCTGTTGTTGTGCTATAATGGATATTCTGTTGCTAATTTCCGTTGCTGAGTAGTAGCCGACAATAAAGTTTTTGTTGTTGATCATCATTTTTTAATCAATATTAATTTTCCTGATTTATTAATTTTGTAATTAATTATGAATGGATATTTTGAAACAAGTAGAACATATTAAAATATAATTAATATTTAAAACTAAATATGGTGTAAATTAAAATTCATAATATAATTTGTGGATGAGAGGAAGATAGACCAATATATGGTAGTCGAGGCCTAGGTTGATGTACTGGAGAAGACGCGAGACCCACAGGTGCCATTGTATGTGATGACATTGGCGGGGCCACAAGTGTTGGTATACCTTGGCCTATATTTGATGTCCTATCATAGCATCCATGATTGTTCATAAGAAATTTTATTCTGGAATCTATCTCCTATTTAATTTCTAAAATGAGATGATTTTTTTTCCTTCAACTCTCTTTTCAAATCCCAATACGATGTACTAAGATATGATGACTCCACTATACAATAAAAATATTTGAAGTTATTTGATATATTACTGTTAGATTTAACTCTTTATTGTATTTGATATTTTGTTTTACGACGATATTTTTCACGCCTCGCTCTCCATTATTTTTGGAGGGGAGACGAAATGCGGTAAAAGGAGAGTTTTATAGTCGTCAAGTTACGACTATAATTTTTGGGAGTTGTCACCTAGTATTAAAGTCACTAAAAAACTTAATAGTTTGCGAGAGTCTAGGGTAAGTGGACTTGTTGTGTAAGGGGAAAACGAATCACTCCAAGTGCACCCTACCTAAAGTAAACTACATTGTTGTTTGATTATGTTTTCCAAACTATTTTTTTATTCATTGGTCTTTCCTAAAGCTTGAGGTAGATATCTCTCCATGAGAGAGTCTCTACCTTACGGGGATTGAAAAACCTAACCAAAATATTTTTACACTGCATTTTAAAAACTCCCTTTATTACTATATATAGGTGTACTTTACAATGTAATTTTACACCGCAGTTAAAAACCTTTTCTACTATCTATGGGTGTACTTTACAAAGTAATTTTATACTGCGATAGCTATAACAAAATAATTGTTTATTTTTTTGATATTTTGGGCAAATTTCAATAGATAATCGTAAACTGGTTACGATATTGAATTTTTGTTCAAAACATGTGAATGATGCAAAATTTGTGTTTTATGAAAAATATGCTTGGAAAAACTTTGAAATTTGGCCATATGCACGAAACAACATATTTTTTATTTGTTTTTTAAAATAAGATTTTTTTATAAAAAATAATAAAAAATCAGACTAGGCTTAATCCAAGTAAATGGGTCCAACCTAAGAGTTAAAACAACAACAACAACCCATGTGAACACTAACAGGGTGGTTGGCCGATGGTAATGAGAGGCTCATCTGCCACTTCTGACAAATAGAGCAAGTCAAGGTGGTTGTTCCTATGGTGGTGGCGTCAGAAATGGTGGCTGAGGGAGCGACAAAAGAGTGTTGGTCTGCTCTGTTACTGCTGCTTTGTCGTTGGAGCTTGTTGCAACTGTCGAAGGTCATGATGGAGCTGCTGGCATGGAGGATGAGCCACTGGTGCGGAGGAAGGTTACGCAATGTAGTTGCCCGACTGCTTTTGGAGGAGAGAGAAAGAGTTACCGATTGAGAGAGAGGGAGAGAGAGCTACTACTTGTGATGGAACTCTTGTCGGCGTGGAGTGTTGTTGTGTGTTGGTGGTTATGCTACAATTTTTTCACACTGTGCCATCGTTTTCTTTCTCTATTCTATTTTTTTTTTTTGCCAATTTCCCTAATGTGCGTGTGTGTTTTATTATGTGTTCTTCCCCTTTTATAGACTAAATATACAAGTTATAGGGTATGGGGGTGATATACAAAAGATGGTGTGTTTCAGTGTAGTTGGTGGGTTGTTGGGATGGATGCCGGCATGGCAGAATCATTACTGTCGGTCATGCCTCGGTAGACTAGTTTTTTTTTGCAAAAATATAAAATAGACATAAGAAAATGAGTTGTTATAAAAAAGAGTTTTTTGATGAGAAAACCAGGAAGAATGATATTTTTTCTTCAATTTTGGCTTCTGATTTCACTAAAAAAAATTGTCTCTGAAAATTCTGATCTTTTCAATTTAACCCAAATTAGGCTTCCAAACTTAATTTCTCACCAATTAATCCTTTAATAAAATTAATTTGACCCATTTAAAGTATAATTAAGTTCTTGCGCTTAATTAAATCTTTCAACTAGGCCCTAAATGAATTCATAAACATAATTAAACTTTAAATTGGTTGGGTGATTAATCAAATTGACCCATAAAAATATAATTATGCCTTTTGACTTAATTTTTACGTGAATTTATCCAATGATAAATTATTTAAGCCTTGAATCTGTATTTCCCTTCATTTTTGGGCACAAAAGAGGTACACGATAGTGCTATCGGCAACGTACAAAACTTTCACCTTGATTTTTCCGTCGATTCTAGCCTCTTTTATTTTATTTTTGTTTTATTTTATTTTATTTTGGGTAGATTTAGAGGAATAACCCGGAATAGGGTTATGACATTTTGTTGGTCTGCTTTTTTACCAATCAATTCCTATATCTATTGATATTTAGGGTTACTGATAATTTTTCCAAGTAGGTTCATAAATTTGTTTTAATATTACTGAGTGGATTTTTTGTCTAAAATGTATCTTGATATTTTTAATGAGTTGAATTGTGAGTGCTTAAAAGTGCAGTAGTTTTGAATTTTGAATGTGTTTCATTTGAAAAATATAAAATTGAGTTTTTAATATTTTTAACTTGTTAATATTAAAAAATAAAAAATATATTTTGATGCATTTTTAAGTTAAAAAAGTATTTTTCATTACAATATTAAACACATGTTATTTCATGGACACCTAATACAAGCGCATATTTATTTCTTTTAATACAAAATGCCCATTAATTTTACCTTTGCATGCACTGAAAATTAACCTATTTAATTTTTATTTTCCAATTTTCGCTTCTACCTAACTTAAGTGTACAAGAAAAGATTGTCCGTAATTACTGACAAACTACCTCCCTGCATTTCCCCCCACGTTTCTCTCTTTCCCTCTCTCTATATATAAAAACCTCCGTAATCCCTCTCACACCCTCTAAGGGCCTCTTCTCGCCTACCTTCTTCTTCTTCTTCTTCATCCTCGTTTTATCTTTCTCTCAGCTTCCTTTTCGTTCAGAAAGACGAAAATGGTGAAGTTCTCAAAGGAGCTTGAAGCTCAACTGATCCCCGAATGGAAGGAGGCCTTTGTAAACTACTGGCAACTCAAAAAACAGATTAAGAAGATCAAACTCTCACAGAAACCCCACCAACCCCAGCAAGTTCTTGATCGTGAATTCGGTCTCTCGGTTTTTGATCCCATTCGTTCCCTCGCCAATAATATATCCAACAAGCTCTTCCACTCTAATACCATAACCGAAATCATTCAGGTACTTGTCAGCTTAACATATACATATACATATATAAACACATGTATATATATCATGTGCACATTGGTGCATGTAATATACTTTTCTTCTTGTGTAATCTTCCATCTTCATTCGGGTTGAGTTGGGTTTATATATTTTGGGTACATAAATAGCGAGGTAGGGGTTTTGACCATCAATTGGCTTTCCCGGTAATTAAGTTCACAAACCGAGAAATCGGAGTTTTCTTTTTCGGGGTCAATGTTAGGAAAGCAACGTAGAATCGATTTATTCATCAAAATGGAAAAAAAAGTGGCATCAAATTTACAGCATGAAGTATCAGGTTTTCCGATATATAGATACATGCGCCGACACATAATTCCTCCTCCTCCTCTGGATTTCGTCATTTTTGGGTATCCTCGGTTTCTGTTCCTCGTCCTCTTCCAGTGTTTGCTTACGCACCATCGTACCAGAAAACAATAGCTTTCTCCACAAAATTCCATGTGGTTTTTGGTTTTATTTTTGCTGTTCTCTAACTTTGAGAGTTCTCTGTAGTCATCCAACGTGGAATGAATGGGTCAGGCAGCTTTATGACAGCATCTGCCACCGTTCTTTTGAAGTCACAAATCTATTGCTTTACCATCTATACAAGCCAGCCACAGTTTTCATCACTAAATTAAATAATTAATTGATTTCTCTAGCTAGCTATTGCATAAGTGGAGGCTCTTCTTTTCCACTAAAAATTGTTAATGATGATGCTAGTGATGGACATGGGACTCGAGGAAATGCTGTTATAATCCAGCGAGTGTGGCTGCTTTATGCACTATTTTTTTCATCTGGTTATGGTAGCTTTCCCATTCTCTCACGAAATCAAGGAAACGTACGGTTATACAGGGTGCTCAATGGCACGATATTATTGTGAATAACATAGAGACTCCGGCAAAAAATACAAAACTAAAAGAAAATAATCGATGAAAAAGTTCAGCAGAGGGCAAGGAGGTTGCTGAATATATACATATATTTTTCGTTGCTTACAGGTAAGGAGAAAGAGCATGGGTGATGGTGACGAAGAAGTCTACGAAACTGAGCTTGTTCAATTGTTCTCGGAAGAGGATGAGGTATATATATATATATATATTAAATAGTCGCTTGCATGCCCTCAAAATACTATAAAACAATTGCTACGTACAAACTAGGTTTTATATAATTTCCCAATTTCGTCCAAGTTCTAATTATATATGACTATTTAATTTTACGTTTTTTTTTAAAAAAAAAGAATTGATTTTACTAACTTGTTTTATGATGTTCCTTACAATTATGAGGAGGGCAGACACCTTTACAACTTTTGATTTCTTTGTCTTTTGTATTTTTGGACTTCATTTTTAGGTGAGGGTGTTTTTCGAGGGTCTGGATGAAGAACTGAAATAAAGTGAACCTGTTTTACAAGAACAAAGAGAGTGAGTTTCTTGAAAGAGGAGAGATTCTGAACAAGCAGCTAGAGATTCTGCTGGACCTCAAACAGATTCTCAACGAGCGCCGCCGTAAGCCGAACGCCGGTGTTCTACCTCGTTCCTGGTCATCTTCACCTCGGAACTCCGGTTTTTCTGGTTAGTTTTTAGCTTTTCTTAACATAAAACTAGTAATTAAGTACATCGGAGCAATGAATGTGTTTTTATTTATTTATTTTTGGTTTTAAGTGATGTGAACACATAAAGCACGAACTTATTAACTGGTTGGACAGATGTCTGGGTGCCCAATTTCTCGATTTGATTAAACTGAAACAAATGGTTGTATGATGCCATGCCATGATGTGATTTGATTTCAGAAGAGAGATGCGTTGATTCTAGCTAGATGTCTTACGTAGAATGTTTAAATTGTTGGCCAAAATGTTTCTATGTTTGATGCTGATTGTCGGTATATACAGTCCAAATTGACAAAAATAATATCATGTCATGCACATGGAATAAGTAGAAAAAACGTACAAATTTCTTTCAAATGTTGCTCATATATTTTGAGTTTTTCTTGATAGAAAATATATCTATATTTCTTATAATTAATCGGTTACTGCTCTTACGATTTGGTTCTTGGAGGGTACGAGGGACCAAACATCAAATAACCCATTTGAAAGTACATGCATGGAACTTGGAGTGTTAAGAAAATTATCTCACCTAAAAGTTTAAATTTATAATTGAGATTATTCTCTAACACACTCCCTCAAATGAAAACCCTTTGGGTTTGAAACTTGCACACAGACTCATACTACCTTTGTACTTGATTTTTATCAAATAGAATGAGGTGGTAAGATTTGAACTCGTGACCGTTAGATCAACAAGGCTCTGATACCATATTAAAGAACCATCTTATCTAAAAAAGGTTAAGCTTGTAGTTAAGACTTCAAAATATAATTTATATTATTTTCTAATATCATATATGTACGTCAAATAAGAATATAAGAAGGTCGGCAATATATGTGCTTAGATAAAAGGGAGATTATAAAAAGATAAACGTTCTCTCTTGTTCAATTCATGATTGTCAAACTATGAGCCGCAAGACTTTTCCAGAGATGGAAAGCAAGGGAGTCAATTAAAACAAAAGGTGAAAACTTTGAAAAAGAAATTTGGCAGACTCAATTAGAACACGAAAGAAGAGAAGATATTGGATGAAAAAGAATAATTAGTGTCGCATGGTTTGTAATGATAAAATCTAGTAGATAGATAGAAATGTTGAAAGATAAGAGCACAGCAGTTTTCTTGCTGTCCATGAGATGAGAAACAGGTATCCCTAATCTTTTCAACCCAGCAATCATGACCCATCACATCTTCACAAATCAATTCAATTCCGTAGAAATTCAATACTCATTAGACCGTTTACACCTGAAGTTGAATCTCAAACTTTCAGGCTTTTAGCATACGAGCGAGAGAAAGTGACGAGACGAGGAGCAAATTTCCAATCAGGCCCGCCTAGAATTAATTTTTGCATATATACCACTACTGTATGAGCTCTGTTCATATATAGATATGCGTGGAAGAAATTACCCTGTTCATGTTTTTACAGTCTATCATTTGACAATCAGAAGATTAAAAAAGGATTTTAGTATGATACATGTATCATCCGTGCATGCAGACAGTGCAAGTGAATCAAATGATCAGACCTCAGCAGACTCACAGACTGATGAAATCATCGCAGCACTGGAGAAAAATGGTGTCAATTTCATCAACTCGGCCACGAGATCGAAAACAAAGAAAGGGAAACCGAAGATGGCAATGAGGATTGACATTCCGGCCACCACACCAACACGAACGATCTCCGCCGTAACATCCATGTTGTGGGAAGATTTGGTCAATAACCCTAAAAAAGAAGGTGCTGGGGATTTCATTAACAGAAAGAAGATCCAGTGTGCTGAGAAGATGATTCGAGGTGCATTTGTCGAGCTCTATAGAGGCCTTGGTCTGCTTAAAACTTACAGGTTCATTAATTCTTACACCTATATATTCCTCGCCAAATCTTGTTTCAGTTTTTTCTGTAATTATCATGAATATCTTAACAGTTTTACCTCTTCTTGGCAGCTCATTGAATATGGTGGCCTTCACGAAAATATTGAAGAAATTCGACAAGGTAAGGCTGTCTTATCTCAGCTTTTCAGTTTCACATGATGGTATTACGTATGGTAATGGGTAATGGGTAATGGAAGACATCGAAACACAATTGCCGTTAGTTGTTTATACTTTTGATCTGCATTAACATTCGGGGACATGTTATTTTAATATTAGGAAAAGGAAAGAGAAAGAGAGTGACATGGACCAAGAAATTAAAAATATTGACCAGTAATCAGGCAATATTGTCTCCCTTTTTTTATTTTATTAATGGGAAATTATAATATTCAAAATCAGGTAAACAGGGTAGAGCCCAGTAAAAAGAAGCCGAAAGGGTTGTTTGAGACGCGTTTAAAAAGTATTTTTTTTAAAAATATTTAATTAAATATTTTTAAATTATTTTTCATGTGTTGATATTAAAAATAATTTATAAAATATAAAAAAAATTATTATTTTAATATATTTTTAACAAAAAAAACATTTTTAAAAATAACATCATTTTATATTTTTAAATGTCACTTCTTTTATTTTAGAGTATATAATTTATTGATGGAAGATTAGTATATAATTTACTTTAGATTTAATTTTTGAGTTCATCATTTTATATTTTTAAATGTCACTTCTTTTATTTCATTATGAACAAGTCCAGTGCCAATAAGAGGTTAGAAAGATAAACGCTGGAATTAATTTTCTCCCACCCAATTTTGTGCTCAGTTAAACTTACATCTTGTTTAAAAGAAATGTGAAAATAAGATTTTCAAAGTTCATAGAATAATCTTATAAGATAAGTATGAAAATAAACTTTTAAATAATTTATTATATAACCAGGATTTCTATAAATTTTAAGAGAATAGGCTTATGATTTTACATAAAGGGATATAATTGAGAAACAATTAATATCTTGAAGATCAAATTCAGAAAGTGTGTATGAGAGGACATAATTGAGATGCTGGTTTTTTATAAGGAACTCGTTTGTAATTTTCCTTTGATTAAATTACTACCATCAAATTGACAAGAACATATTTCTTTTAACAAAAAATTACTGAAAAACGCAAGTTTATATGTTTTAGTCTTAGAGATTATTTGAGAGTGTAGTTGATGTTGTTTTTGAAAGTATTTTTTGTTTAGAAATGGATCAAAATGACATTTTTTTATTTTTTAAAAAATATTTTTAATATCAATATATAAAAATGATTTAAAAACTCAAAAAAAAATTTATTTTTTTTCAAAAACGTTTTTAGATTGAAAATTCAAACAAATTGGTTCAATTTCAGCGATTTAAATTATTTTGTTATCTTCTGAAAGCAAACCTTTTCTAACTCTGAGTCGGAACAGTAACATCAACATCAACATCAATATATATACACACACACTAACATGAAGATTGTGAGACCCACAACTATCCCAACCAGTTTTCCCATCGCATCCTATGTCTCAAAATAGTCTTGATGATGATCAAAGGGATTGGAGCTCTTTGTGAAGAGTTTTTCTTTAATTTCTCAAGGTAGCGGGCAGGACTTCTAAGTCATTTTTCAAGCACTCTTGCGTAAACATTTTATAGAGATGCAATTTTATGTCATTTGCATAAACCTCGTATGGTGTTTATAGAATTAAAACTGAGATATTTTACACATAAACAGGTATCCAATCAGCAGGCATCGTCAAGTTACTTGAAAGTAGTGAAGAGATCCCACTTCATTAGCTCTGATAAGGTAATGAAGACAATATACTATTACATCCCACATATGATCTGATAATTATGTTATTTGCAGGGGTTTTTTTTTCTAGTTTTAATTAATTACATCTGGAGAATGGGATTAATGGTTTTCTAATGATCATTATGGGTGTCAATGTATTTGTTTGATAAGGTTGTCAGACTGATGGATGATGTGGAGTCCATATTCACAAAGCACTTCGCCAACAACGACAGGAAAAAGACTATGAAGTTCTTGAGGCCACAGAGACAGAGAGAGTCTCACATGGTCACCTTTTTTGTTGGTAACGACTCTTTCACTAGTAGAATTAACCCTCGTCCATGTTTGTGTTTAATTATTGAACTTTTCCCTTTTTGTTTTTGCTTATTGCAGGATTATTCACTGGTTGTTTTGTATCACTATTCAGTGTATACGCAATCTTGGCTCACTTATCTGGTATTTTTAGGCCAAATTCTGAAAGATCATATGTGGAAACTGTCTACCCTATTTTCAGGTGATGAATATAAACATTATCTTTAATCCACCATGTAATTCTTCACATGCATTGTCTACATGATTTTCAACTTAAGACTTTCAGGTCAATTTGACAGAAAAAATCATAAATTACATACTAATGTTGCAATCAGGAGGCCATTTACTGTAGAATCTTTTTAACCAAAAAAACATGTTTGACAAAGAATTGGAAGCACTTGATATGTAATTGGATTGAAGGATTTATTAAGTAGCAGAACGCAAATTGTAATCAACAACGCAATTGATGAACCAGATGTGATCTTATGCAGTGTCTTTGCCCTGTTAAGTTTGCACTTGTTTATGTATGGGTGCAACCTCTTCTTGTGGAAGGGAACAAGGATCAACTACAACTTCATTTTTGAGTTCCAACCCAGCACATCCCTCAAGTACAGAGACGCCTTTCTCATCGGCACCACCTTCATGACCTCGGTGGTTGCGGCAATGGTAATCCATCTTCTCTTAAGGGCTAGCGGTTTTTCGCCGAACCATGTTGATGCCATTCCTGGGATTCTCCTCCTAGTAAGTGTTACTGGTTCCTGTTTTAAGTTTTCCTGCTAGTCTGTACGCACCAGCATTGAATGTTTGCACAAGTAGAAATCATTTTCATATGTAAATGGATGTAATACCAAACTAGAGATTGATGCTGATATCCAAACATATTTTTCAGATTTTTATTTTCGTGCTTATTTGCCCATTTGACATCTTCTATCGTCCAACACGTTATTGCTTCATCCGGATTATAAGAAACATAGTCTGCTCTCCATTTTACAAGGTATGCTCGCTTATTTTGTTGACCATTATTAGAAAAAATCAGTGTAAGAAAGAAAATTCTGTTTCTTGGCTTGCTTCATTGAAAAACCACATTTGCAGGTTTTGATGGTCGACTTTTTCATGGCAGACCAGCTTACTAGCCAGGTGATTTCTCTTATAAGCATATAACTTAGTGCTTAAAGCATCAAACTTCTATAATTTCTTTTCTCTTGATTTATATTAGTTTCCATCTTGGATAATCCTCGTTTTGATTTTCATACAGATTCCATTAATGAGGCACATGGAATCCACAACTTGTTACTTTCTAGCTGGGAGTTTCAAGACTCATAGATATGAAACCTGCAATTCCGGAAGGCTATACAGGGAGCTTGCTTATGTCATCTCATTTTTGCCTTACTATTGGCGTGCTATGCAGGTATAATACCCCTTGGCAATTCTGCACTTTTTTTTGCTCTAATCAACACATTTTTATTGGATGATGAGAAATCATTTTATTTTTAGTCACTCAAAGCCAAATTTTATGTTTTTTCTTGGCTTCATTTAATACAATTTTCTTGTTAATGAAAGTGTGCAAGAAGATGGTTTGATGAAAGTGACCCGAACCATTTGGCTAACATGGGGAAGTACGTTTCTGCCATGGTGGCAGCCGGTGCGAGGATTACTTACGCTAGGCAAGAGAACCATCTATGGCTTGGTTTAGTCCTGGTTACTTCTGTGTTTGCTACTGTATATCAATTGTACTGGGATTTTGTCAAGGACTGGGGACTTCTCAACTCTAAATCCAAGAATCTATGGCTAAGAGATGATTTGATTCTGAAAAACAAGAGTGTCTATTACATGTCCATCGTGAGTTCTCCCTCCATTTAAATCCTACATCTGCTTCCTCTCAAACGTGTGAATATGGAAGTTCTTAACAGATTGAGAAATTGAATTGCAGGCCTTGAACGTAGTTCTCAGAATTGCTTGGGTGGAGACTGTCATGGGATTCCGCTTCAATAATATGGTTGAGTCACGCATGTTAGATTTTTTCCTGGCTTCTTTGGAGGTGATTCGGCGTGGCCATTGGAATTTTTACAGGTACATTAGATTTCAACCTGGAATAACTTAGGAATGTCGATTAGAAGAACTTTGTGATCTATAGAGAAACAAAATGTTATCTTCTAATATTCGTCAGAATGTGTTGAAACAGGTTGGAGAATGAACATCTGAATAATGTTGGAAAGTTCAGGGCAGTGAAGGCAGTTCCCCTGCCCGTTCCGCGAGACTGATTCTGATGGCTGATATTTTCTGCCATGAGAATGTACAGAGTTCCCTTGCAAGTTCATTCAAGGTGAAGTCCCCTGAAGGCTGACATAATTACATAAATGGGCCATATTCAGTACTTCTGATGAAATATATGGAATCCACATCTTATAAGATAATGCGCGAGTGTTCCTTTCCATCCTGCACAGATCCAATCGATTCTGCGACTGTAAAGCTCCGAGTGTAATGAAGAAAGCCAGCATCAAGTTTACTTTGTATTTTCTTGTACAATATTTGGGAGTTCTAACTTCGATTGGATTGTATCAATGAAACTACCAAGAATCCAATGACTTGAATCAATTGGCAGCTACAAAATCCACTTTACTCCTCTGATAAGTTTCAAGTAGAAATTTTGAAGAAAAAAATTCAGCCCCTTCAATAAAGTTTTTTGCATGATATAATAAATAGTTGCATTGAGTTGAATGGAGTGGATAGGTCGCCAAAATGAAGCATGTTGAAGATTAAGAAGAGAAAGCAGAAAACGTAATCAGGATAGAATTAATTTACTTCAATAAATCTGCAATAATCACCATTCTTTCTTTCTTTCAACAATTGTGATGGATTTTCTGTGATTGAAAATCAACCATGGATGATGTTGAAGAAAAAAATGCTTACTCGTTAATCCCAAAGTATCCGATGAGAAGACTCCAAGTCAAAAGTAACGAGCCAATTTCACACCAAAACAACGCTCAAATTTTCAATCAAACAGCAAAAAAGAACGAATAATTTAGTGTGATTTCTCCTAATCATCCATTGAG
Organism: Salix viminalis; assembly: GCA_029228465.1. Lineage (NCBI taxonomy): Eukaryota > Viridiplantae > Streptophyta > Magnoliopsida > Malpighiales > Salicaceae > Salix > Salix viminalis. The sequence continues at coordinate 12,257,013 of CM055435.1, forward strand.
AATAAAGCATACAGACAAATTCTGCTCTTTAATTTCTCATGGGTGCACGAGTGAGACGAGGACGAGGACGAGGACGAAAGAATATGTACAGCCATCGAGAAAAAAAGATAATGCATTTAATTTTTGTTTTCCAAGCGATCCGGTTTCTAGAGATCAAGGAAATTAACAAAAAACAATATGTAGAGATCTCAAGGAAATAGGAAAGATTGAAAAACAATAACATTTTTTTTACAAGAAAACCTCATTATTTTTAAAAATATATTTTATGGAATTAGGTGATTCTAATTATTTTAATCTTTTATAAAAAATACTCATCTTAATTTAAATTCAACATTTATTATACAAATTACAAGTCTTCTAACATTAAGTCAGAAAAGCAATAAGATGCTAATTGGAAATTAGGAATTTTCTCACTCGGTTGATTTCTCAGCGATGGTCACGTGGTCAAACTTTGGGTCCAATGTGATAGTGACTTGTACACTTATCAAGGCGTGTGACAAGCATCATACAATCTTTTTCTCCATTACTTTTCTTACCATGTCATTCTCAGTAGAGACTTTCGTAGTAAACGTTAACTAAACAATAAACAACGTGCTCATGTTACTATTTATTGTGACTATAAAATTATTATTTTATCTCTAGATTCAAAAAATTTTAATCTCTGAAATCGGGGATATTTTTGAATTTTACAAGGGATCACAGATGGTATTTTCGGATTTATTACACAGTGAAACGACGAAATTAGCCCCTCCTAAACAACAAAATAAGCAAAAACAGATCGGAGGTAGTTTAGCAATTTTCAGGGGACATGGATGGTATTTCTGAATTTATTGCACAGTAAAAACAACGAGATTAGCCCCCCTAAATGACAAAAAAACCAGCATCGCACCTAGGGGTATTTCCGTGTGTTTCCATGGTGGGTTTTTCATGGTTATCATGTGGGTCCAGGGGTGTATAGGTAATTGTCCATTATTTTTATTATTTTTTTTCAAAAATATTGCAGGAGCGTTGTACGGATGCGTCCGCAGTGTTTCCGGCGCACGCGCCCTTCAGCGGTGCGTGTGTCTTCATATGGAGGTCAAAAACCAGCTTCCGTCGTGTCACATGGTGCGCTGACATGTCGTCTTTCTCCTAGTGCGGCGCGTGGCAGGTTACGGTTGCCAGTGAAGCTCCGGTGGATGGTTTTAAGTTTTTCCTCTCTTTTCTCTCTCCTCCGGCCAGAAATACGGGTTGGTCCTTGATGTTTGCACAATGTTTATTTTGGTCCTTGGGCTTTTAATTTCTCTTTTATTATTGTTTTTTTTTAATATAGTTTTTTGATTTGTTTCAATTGTGCTCTTCAATTGAAACTGATTATATATGTTAGGTTTTCAATATAGTCCTTATTCTTTTGATTTTCGGTTTGCTTTTGGTTATTTTAATTATTTCAGTGTGCAAGTTTTAATTGCTTCTGATTGGGTCCTCTAATTGAAATTTGTCATATATTCTATTTTTCATTTTAGTCTTTATTCTTTTAATTTTGTAAAAACATTGCAAATGTTTAAAATGTCTTTATTTATTTCGGTCCCAAGGTTTTATTTATTTCAATTTTATCCTTCAACTGAATTAATTATATAGTCTATTTTAATTTGTTTTGATTGTGTCCTCCAATTGAGATTAGTCATATTTCAATCCTTATTCTTTTAATTTTTTTAACAAAATTACACTGAATGTTTTTTTTTAAAATATATTTATTTATTTTCGATCCCAATGTTTTTATTTGTTTCAACTTTGTTGTTCGATTGGAAATAATTATAAATTTTATTTTTCATTTCGGTCCTTTATTGTTTGAATTTTTTATTTGCTATTAATTTCTTTGGTTTTTTCTGTCATTCTTGGACAATGTTTATTTTTTATCTGTATTTATGCATCTATACTTTTAGTTTTTGTTTTTATTTTTTATCGTTTTATTTTTTATTAGAGATTTATTTTTATTTGGTTCAGTCCTGAAATTTTAATTTATGTTGGTGATCATTTTCAAATTAATATTGCTCCCTTTTTCTCTTTGTTCTTTTTTTGTGTTTTCTGTTATTTTTATCTATTTTTTGAATCAGATGATTCTATGATTTTATTGTTTGCGCCATAATAATGATAATTTTAGTGATTAATTTTTTAGTTTTTTTTGTAAAAATATTTTTTTTTATCTTAACAGGAATTCTGCACAGATTTATTATTTCACATAAATTTATATTATACTAAAAAAATCTCATATATTTAATTTTTTTACATTGAAAAAAATATAGTTTGACCCACAATAAAACACGAGGGCATTGACTAGTAGTTTAATATTTCTCGTTTGACAAGATTGATTTTCTCTGCAATGATATTTCCAGTATAGTACAATAAAAATATTTGAAGTTGTTAGATCTATTACTGTTAGATTTGATTGTTTGCTGTATTTGATATTTTGTTGACCTGCTTTTTTACCGATCAATTTCTACGTCTATTGATATTTAGGGTTACTGATAATTTTTCCAGGAAGGTTCATAGACTACATAAATTGGTTTTAATATTGTTGAGTAGAATTTTGTCTAAAATGTATTTTTAAATGGATTGAATTATGAGTGTTTAAAAGTGTAGTAGTTTTGAAATTTTTTTATTTTTAATTTTAAATTATTATTTTTTTGATATTTTTAGATTATTTTTATATACTGATATTAAAAATATTTTTCTTATTATTTTAATATATTTTTAAATAAAAATATTTTCAAAAATAACCGTAATTATATTTCAAAATAGATAATTCATGGACACGTAATACAAGTGAATATTTATTTCTTTTAAGACAAAAATAAACCTATTTAATTTTTATTGTCCAATTTTCGCTTCTACCTACCTAACTCAAGTACAGAAAAGATTGTCCGTAATTACTGACAAACAACCGCCCTGCATTTCCCCCTACGTCTCTCTCTTTCCCTCTCTCTATATATAAAACCGCCGTAATCCCTCTCACACCTCCAAGGGCCTCTTCTCGCCTACCTTCTTCTTCTTCTTCTTCATCCTCGTTTTATCCTTTCTCTCAGCTTCCTTTCCGTTCAGAAAGACGAAAATGGTGAAGTTCTCAAAGGAGCTTGAGGCTCAACTGATCCCATGAATGGAAGGAGGCCTTTGTAAACTACTGGCAACTCAAAAAACAGATTAAGAAGATCAAACTCTCACAGAAACCCCACAAACCCCAGCAAGTTCTTGATCGTGAATTTGGTCTCTCGGTTTTCGATCCCATTCGTTCCCTCGCCAATAATATATCCAACAAGCTCTTCCACTCTAATACCAAAACCGAAATCATTCAGGTACTTGTAAACATAGCATATACATACATGCATGCGCATATATATATATAAACACATGTAAATATATGATGTGCACATTGGTGTATGTAATATAAATGTCTTCATGTGTAATCTTCCATCTTCATGCATGAGCATATATATATATATATATATATAATTGGGTTTATTTTGGGTACATAAATAGTGAAGTAGGGCTTTTGAAGTAAGTTCATAAATGCATACAATTGGCTTTCCCGGTGAGTTCACAAACCGAGAAATCGGAGTGTTTCGATTAGATTCTCGTTTTTTTCTTTTTCGGGGTCAATGTTAGGAAAGCAACGTGGCATCGGTTTATTCATCAAAAAAGGAAAAAAAGTGGCATCAAATTTACAACATGAAGTATCAGGTTTTCCGATATATAGATACATGCACCGATACATATTTCCTCCTCCCTCCTCCTCCTGGTTTTCGTCATTTTGGGTATCCTCAATTTCTGTTCCTCGTCCAATTTCAGTGTTTGCTTACGCACCACCGTTCCTTTGAAGTCATCACAAATCTATTGCTTTACCATCTATACAAGCCAGCCACAGTTTTCTTCACTAAATTAAATAATTGATTGATTTCTCTAGCTAGCTATTGCATAAGTGGAGGCTCTTCTTTACCACTAAAAATTGGTAATGATGATGCTAGTGATGGACATGGGACTCGAGGAAATGCTGTTATAATCCAGCAAGTGTGGCTGCTTTATGCACTATATTTTTCATCTGGTTGTGGTAGCTTTCCCATTCTCTCACGAAATCAAGGAAACGGTTATATAGGGTGCTCAATGGCACGGTATTATTGTGAATAACATAGAGACTCCGGCAAAAAATACAAAACTAAAAGAAAATAATCGATGATAAAGTTCAGCAGAGGGCAAGGAGGTTGCTGAATATATATATATATTTCGTTGCTAATTACAGGTAAGGAGAAAGAGCATGGATGATGGTGACGAAGAAGTGTACGAAACGGAGCTTGTTCAATTGTTCTCGGAAGAGGATGAGGTATATAAAGTAAATGGTCGCATGCATGACCTCAAAATGCTATAAAACACTTGCTACATACTAGGTTTTATATAATTAATTTCCCAAGTACGTACAAGTTCTAATCAAATATCTCAAGTCCAAACTTGATTATATATGACTATTTAATTTTACATTTTTTTTTAAGAAAAAAAGATTTGATTTTACAAATTTGTTTTATGATGTTCCTTACAATTATATATGAGGGGGGAATGTTGATTTTACACCTTTACAACTTTTGATTTCATTGTCTTTGTATTTTTGGACTTCATTTTTTAGGTGAGGGTGTTTTTTGAGGGACTGGATGAAGAGCTAAATAAAGTGAACCTGTTTTACAAGACCAAAGAGAGTGAGTTTCTTGAAAGAGGAGAGATTCTGAACAAGCAGCTAGAGATTCTGCTGGACCTCAAACAGATTCTCAACGAGCGCCGCCGTAAGCCGAACGCCGGGGTTCTTCCTGCTCGTTCCTGGTCATCTTCACCTCGGAACTCCGGTTTTTCTGGTTAGTTTTTAGCTTTTCTTAATATAAAACTAGTAATTATGTACATCGGAGCAATGAATGTGTTTTTTATCTAATTTTGTTTGGTTTTAAGTGATGTGAATACATAAAGCACGAACTTACTAACTGGTTGGCCAGATGTTTCTGGGTCCCCAATTTCTCGATTTGATTAAACTGAAACAAATGGTCGTATGATGTCATGCCATGATGTGATTTGATTTCAGAAGAGAGATGCGTTGATTCTAGCTAGTTGTCTTACGTAGAATCTTCAAATTGTTGGCCAAAATGTTTGATGCTGATTGTATGGCGTCGGTATATACATACAGTCCAAATTGACAAAAATAATTTCATGTCATGCACATGGAATAAGTAGAAAAAACGTACAAATTTCTTTCAGATGTTGCTCTATATATTTTGAGTTTTTTCTTGATCCAAAACATATCTATATTTCTGATAATTAATCGGTTACTGTTCTTACGACTTGGTTCATGGAGGGTATGAGGGAAAACACCAGATAACCCGTTTGAAAGTACGTGGAACTTGGGGTACGTTAGCTAAGAAGGTGGGCCATATATGTGCTTAGATAAACGGGAAATTGTAAAAAGATAAAAGAAATCTGTCGAGACTCAATTAGAACACGAAAGAAGAGAAAATATTGGATGAAAAAGAATAATTATTGTCGCATGTTCTGTAATGATAAAATCTAGTAGATAGATAGAGATCTTGTTTACGTGGAAATTAAGCTTCGATGGATAGAAATGTTGAAAGATAAGAGCACAGCAGTTTTCTTGCGGTCCATGAGATGAGAAACACGTGTCCCTAATCTTATCAACCCAGCATCCATGACCCACCACATCTTCACAAATTAATCCAGTTCCGTAAAAATTCAGTACTCATTAGACCGTCTACACCTTGTTGGAATTGGATGATCTGAACAGTAACTGTTTGTAACAGTTACTGTTTGGATCAAAATTCTGGAAATGCGAAAATGTGCAGGAATGAAGATTCAAAAATGGAATCGGAAATTCATTCAGTTTTATTCAACTCGAAAATGCCTATAAATAGGCTTACAAAGCAATTGAATCAAAAGCCACAAATCTCTCAACAATCTTGAGAGATTTGGATAAATACTGAGTTTTGAAATTCAAAACCCTGTTTCAAATTCAAACACTTAGACAATCAATCAGAAATCCTACAGCTAATACAAAATCCATATCCTACAGCTAATACAAAATCCTTCTTATCCAAAGCTGAACTCACTCCAAATCTAACACTCCTCCTTGAGTTTAGCTTTGGACATCCCATCTTCATCTTCAAGAATTCCAATCTTGCTGGAGGAATTCCCTTCTACCAAAACATTATCATGTAACATCATCAATGAATTTAAATTATGATGCTTAAAACTCTTGTGCCAAATAACACTCTTATCAATTTGGGCAGTAAAAGCATGTCCTTCACCTGCATCCAGCTTTACGTAGAAGCTGTTCCCATTCATTTTCAGCCTTGCTATTTCCAATCCATGTGTATCGTAAATAAGACATGAGTTGTCTTTGAAACGTAATTTCATAATCATTCTTCATCATTTGTGCAACACTAAGTAAGTTTTGATCTAACTCTGGGATGTACAAAACATGTCTTAAAAATTTTGTACCTCTCTTAGTGTTCACAAGTAATGGTGCCTCTCCCTTTTGCTTGAACAATATCACCATTTCCAAGCTTGACTTTTTGGTTGTATTGTGACATCAATGGATGAGAAAATCTCCAGATGTTTAGTCATATGACTAGTACATCCACTCGTCAATAAACCAAACATTAAAATCATGTGAGTTTGAAATCAGTGAAACCATGAACAGATGCTCATCCTCCTCCTTTTCTCGCCTGCATTACGAGGGGCTTGTTGTCTGAAGTTGTCTCCTGAGGTGATTTCTTCTTGGCTCTACAAAATTTCTCACTGTGACCCAAGAAATTGCAGAAGGAGCACTTGATGACAGGTTTGTTTTTATACCAGTAGTCCCTCTCTGCATGATTTGTTCTCCTATAGTGAGAGCAAGGTAAGAAGGCTTGCCCTTTTTCTTCCATATCTGATTTACTTTCTGTAATTCTGAAAGGCCTTCTAATCTGCATATTCGAAGGCATTTTTCCCTTATCTTTAGCATAAAAAGCACCTTCAATTTCTTCTTCATCCCTCATCTAGGTTCTTTGTTCTTGAACAAGTAGTTTACTTGTTAATTCTGCAATTGTGAGACTGCTCAAGTCACAGGACTCCTCTATTGCTGAGATTTTTGCTTCAAATTTCTGTGGTAAAGAAACCATGATCTTTTCCACCACCTTTTGATCCTCAACATCCCCTCCAAGAAGCCTCATTTGATTGACAACATCCATTAGCTCGCTGAATAACTCTTTGACAGCTTTTAGCTTCCTTCATTTTCATCAACTCAAATTCTCTTTTGAAAGCAAGGAGTCTAACTGTTTTCACTCTACTGCTCCCTTGAAATTCTCCTTGTAGCTTGTCCCATACAAGCTTGGGCGATTCCAGATCCATGATTTTTGTAATAATATGATCAGCAAGACCTGCGTGTAGGCAAGTAATTGCCTTATCCTTCTTCAGTTTATCTTCTTCAAATGTTCTGATTTGCGCAAGTGTTGGATCTGGTTCAAGTGGAGATGGATCATCATTGGTTGCCACAACATTCCATAGCCCTTTAGATCTTAAATAAAATCTCATTTTAACAGCCCAGATATGATAATTTTCTCCAGAAAATAGCGGAATGGCAGAAGCTTGATTGCTCGATGTAGACATGATTTTTTGAAAGAAAAAAAAATTAACTCACTTGTGTTTTCACTCAATCCACTCTGTGTTTAGCACTCACCCAAGGAAAACCTCACAATTCACTCGAGAATACCTCACAGTCCCGTAGGAACCAAATGCTCTGATACCACTGTTGGAATTGGATGATCTGAACAGTAACTGTTTGTAACAGTTACTGTTTGGATCAAAATTCTGGAAATGCAAAAATGTGCAGGAATGAAGATTCAAAAATGGAATCGGAAATTCATTCAGTTTTATTCAACTCGAAAATGCCTATAAATAGGCTTACAAAGCAATTGAATCAAAAGTCACAAATCTCTCAACAATCCTGAGAGATTTGGATAAATACAGGTTTTGAAATTCAAAACTTGTTTCAAATTCAAACACTTAGGCAATCAATCAGAAATACTACAGCTAATACAAAATCCATATCCTACAGCTAATACAAAATCCTTCTTATCCAAAGCTCAACTCACTCCAAATCTAACACACCTGAAATTGAATCTCTAACTTCTAGGCTTTTAGCATGCGAGAGAAAGTGACAGGACGAGGAGCAAATTAGCTCGCTTTTATGAGCGACGTCGTTAATATATATAGGCGTGGAAATTACCCTCTTCATGTTTTCCCAATCGTTTAAATTATATTTTTGGACCAAGATCGACTTTACAATCTATATATCATTTGACACACAGAAGATTAAAAAAGACTTTTAATTTGATATTTGTTTGCATGTATACACATAGTATTTCTCATGTTGCTAGTATATCATCCGTGCATGCAGACAGTGCAAGTGAATCAAATGATCAGACCTCAGCAGACTCACAGACTGATGAAATCATCGCAGCACTGGAGAAAAATGGTGTCAATTTCATCAACTCGGCCACGAGATCGAAAACAAAGAAAGGGAAACCGAAGATGGCAATGAGGATTGACATTCCGGCCACCACACCATCACGAACGATCTCCGCCGTAACATCCATGTTGTGGGAAGATTTGGTCAATAACCCTAAAAAAGAAGGTGCTGGGGATTTCATTAACAGAAAGAAGATCCAGTGTGCTGAGAAGATGATTCGAGGTGCATTTGTGGAGATCTATAGAGGCCTTGGTCTGCTTAAGACTTACAGGTTCATTCTTAGACCTATATTCCTGATCATGACCAAATCAAGTATTAGCTGCTAGAACTCTTCATGCATGGATTGTTGTGTATATAGTTTTCTCTGTCGACTTACAGCTTCCGTGGGATTTTTTTTTGTAATTATCATGAATATCTTAACATGTTTACCTCTTCTTGGCAGCTCATTGAATATGGTGGCCTTCACGAAAATACTGAAGAAATTCGACAAGGTAAGGTGGTCTTATCTCAGCTTTTCAGTTCACATGCATGTTGGTATTACGTATGGTAATGGAAGGAAGACATCGAAACACATTTGCCGTCAGATGTTTATACTTTTGATCTGCATTAACATTTGAGGACAGGTTATTTTAAAATTAAGAAAGGGAAAAGAGAGTGACATGGGCCAAGAAAAAATAAATCACTGAAAAAAGCAAGTAATTTTACATGTTTTAGTCTTAGCTTGTTGTAATTATAATGAAGTCATCCCTGCAAGGAAACCGCAAGGATGTTTACAGATTGGTTCAATTTCAGCAATTAAAAATATTTGTATCTTCTGAAAGCAAAACTTTTCTAACTTTGAGTCGGAGACAGTAACATCATTATATATATATGTATGTATGTATGTATGTATGTATGTTCCTAACATGAAGAATGTGAGGCCATGAAAATATCCCAACCAGTTTTCCCATCTCATCCCATGTCTCAAAATAGTCTTGCTGATGTGATCATGATCAGAGGGATTGGAGCTCTTTGTGAAGAATTTTTCTTTAATTTTCTCAAGGTAGCGGGCAGGACTTCTAAGTCATTTTTCAAGCACTCTTGCGTAAACATTTTATAGAGATGCAATTTTATGTCATTTGCATAAACTTCATATGGTGTTTATAAAATTAAAACTGAGACATTTTACACATAAACAGGTATCTAATCAGCAGGCATCGTCAAGTTACTTGAAAGTAGTGAAGAGATCCCACTTCATTAGCTCTGATAAGGTAATGAAGAAAATAAACTATTATATCCCACAAATGATCTGATAATTATGTTATTTGCAGGGTTTTTTTTCTAGTTTTAATTAATTGAATCTGGAGAATGGGATTGATGGTTTTCTAATAATCATTATGGGTGGTAATGTATTTGGTTGATAAGGTTGTTAGACTGATGGATGATGTGGAGTCCATATTCACAAAGCACTTCGCCAACAATGACAGGAAAAGAACTATGAAGTTCTTGAGACCACAGAGACAGAGAGAGTCTCACATGGTCACCTTTTTTGTTGGTAAATACTCTTTCCCTCCCCCCTTTCTCTCTTTTACTGGATCATTAATATCCATCACTATACGTTTCATTTAGTGCATTGGCAAATAAATATGGAGAAAAATCCTGAGGCGGAGATGAATGAGAAGTTAAGTAGAATTAACCATCATCCATGTCTGTGAGTGCGTTTACAATTAGACTCACCAACCAGTGATGCTGGTGGTTTCAGGAAAAATTCTGTTCGTGTTTGATTATTGAACTTTTCCCTTTTTGTTTCTGCTTATTGCAGGATTATTTACTGGTTGTTTTGTATCACTATTCAGTGTATACGCAATCTTGGCTCACTTATCTGGTATTTTTAGGCCAAACTCTGAAAGATCATATGTGGAAACTGTCTACCCTATTTTCAGGTGATGAATATAAACATTATCTTTAATCCACCAAGTAATTCTTCACATGACATGATTTTCAACTAAAGACTTTCAGGTCAATTTGACAGAAAAAAATCATAAATTACACACTAATGTTGCAATTAGGAGGCCATTTACTCTAGAATCTTTTTAACCAAAAAAATGTTTGACAAAGAATTGGAAGCGCTTGATATGTTTTATTGGACTAGGAGACTAAAATGGCATTCCTTGTAACTGGATTGACAAGAACTTAAGGATTTATTAAGTAGGATTTATCAAGCAACAACACAATTGATGAACCAGATGTGATCTTATGCAGTGTCTTTGCCCTGTTGAGTTTGCACTTGTTTATGTATGGGTGCAACCTCTTCATGTGGAAGGGAACGAGGATCAACTACAACTTCATTTTTGAGTTCCAACCCAGCACATCCCTCAAGTACAGAGACGCCTTTCTCATCGGCACCACCTTCATGACCTCGGTGGTCGCGGCAATGGTAATCCATCTTCTCTTAAGGGCTAGCGGTTTTTCGCCGAACCATGTTGATGCCATTCCTGGGATTCTCCTCCTAGTAAGTGTTACTGGTTCCTGTTTGAAGTTTTCCTACTAGTCTGTATGTACCAGCATTGAATGTTTGCACAAGTAGAAATCATTTTCCTTCAAAGGTCATCAGATATGTAATTGGATGTATTACCAAACTAGAGATTGATGCTGATATCCAAACATATTTTTCAGATTTTTATTTTCCTGCTTATTTGCCCATTTGACATCTTCTATCGTCCAACGCGTTATTGCTTCATCCGTGTTATAAGAAACATAGTCTGGTCTCCATTTTACAAGGTATGCTTGCTTATTTTGTTGACCATTAAAAAAAAAATCAGTGCAAGAAAACAAAATTCTGTTTCTTGGTTTGCTTGATTAAAACACCAAATATGCAGGTTTTGATGGTGGACTTTTTCATGGCAGACCAACTTGCTAGCCAGGTGATTTCTCTTATAAGCATATAACTTAGTGCTTAAAGCATCAAACTTCTATAATTTCTTTTCTCTTGATTTATATTAGTTTCCATCTTGGATAATCCTCGTTTTGATTTTCATACAGATTCCATTAATGAGGCACATGGAATCCACAACTTGTTACTTTCTAGCTGGGAGTTTCAAGACTCATAGATATGAAACCTGCAATTCTGGAAGGCTCTACAGGGAGCTTGCTTATGTCATTTCATTTTTGCCTTACTATTGGCGTGCTATGCAGGTACGTATAATACCCCTTGCCAATTTTGCACTTTTTTATTGGATAATGAAAAATCATTTGATTTTTAGTCACTTAAATCCAACTTTTATGTTTTTTCTTGGCTCCATTTAATACAATTTTCTTGTTAATGAAAGTGTGTAAGAAGATGGTTTGATGAAAATGACCTGAACCATTTGGCTAACATGGGAAAGTATGTTTCTGCCATGGTGGCAGCCGGTGCGAGGATTACTTACGCTAGGCAAGAGAGCCATCTATGGCTTGGTTTAGTCCTGGTTACTTCTGTGTTTGCTACCGTATATCAAATGTACTGGGATTTTGTTAAGGACTGGGGACTTCTCAACTCTAAATCCAAGAATCTATGGCTAAGAGATGATTTGATTCTGAAAAAACAAGAGTGTCTATTACATGTCCATCGTGAGTTCTCCCTCCATTTAAATCCTACATCTGCTTCCTCTCAAACGTGTGAATATGGAAGTTCTTAACAGATTGAGAAATTGAATTGCAGGCCTTGAACGTAGTTCTCAGAATTGCTTGGGTGGAGACTGTCATGGGATTCCGCTTCAATAATATGGTTGAGTCACGCATGTTAGATTTTTTCCTGGCTTCTTTGGAGGTGATTCGGCGTGGCCATTGGAATTTTTACAGGTACATTAGATTTCAACCTGGAATAACTTAGGAATGTCGATTAGAAGAACTTTGTGATCTATAGAGAAACAAAATGTTATCTTCTAATATTCGTCAGAATGTGTTGAAACAGGTTGGAGAATGAACATCTGAATAATGTTGGAAAGTTCAGGGCAGTGAAGGCAGTTCCCCTGCCGTTCCGCGAGACTGATTCTGATGGCTGATATTTTCTGCCATGAGAATGTACAGAGTTCCCTTGCAAGTTCATTCAAGGTGAAGTCCCCTGAAGGCTGACATAATTACATAAATGGGCCATATTCAGTACTTCTGATGAAATATATGGAATCCACATCTTATAAGATAATGCGCGAGTGTTCCTTTCCATCCTGCACAGATCCAATCGATTCTGCGACTGTAAAGCTCCGAGTGTAATGAAGAAAGCCAGCATCAAGTTTACTTTGTATTTTCTTGTACAATATTTGGGAATTCTAACTTCGATTGGATTGTATCAATGAAACTACCAAAAATCCAATGACTTGAATCAATTGGCAGCTACAAAATCCACTCTACTCCTTTGATAAGTTTCAAGTAGAAAATTTGAAGAGAAAAAAATCAACCCTTTCAATAAATTTTTTGCATGATATAATAAATAGTTGCATTGAGTTGAATGAAGTGGACAGGTCTCCGAAATGAACTACTGTAGGAGTTTCTATAATTGCCCTCACGTTGGAGTCTCTTGTTACCACTTCGGAAATGGAGACAATGAACAAGAGTTTAGGTTAGAGAAACTCATGTAAGTATTATGAATCATGTGCTTTTTTAATTTAAACAAATTATTCTTTTAGACAATATTAGTATTAACAGGATTATCTAAGCTCTAGATGATTGTTCTTTAATCTCTGCGTAAAGGACTCTGCGATTTTCCTCGACAGACAGTAAGCAGTGGACTGGATTGTGATCATAGGATTAACACCAACAGCACCTGGAAAAACACTGGAATCACAAACAAATAGGCCTTCTGCTTCCCAACTCTCTCCGTTCTCATCAACAGCGCCTTCTTTTTCATCAATCCCCATCCTGCAACTCCCCATTTGATGGGCTGAGGTGTACATCATCCAGTCATCTACCAGTGACAGTGGCCCTTCACCTGCATAAACTGTGTCCAAAAAACTCCTCCAAATCATCTTTCTTGATCCCTCTACATTTGATCCTCTGCCCATCACTTCGATGGGTACCCACTTCGACAGCTCCTGCTGCGACTAAAATCTTCAATGCCTGTCGCAGCCCTGCCTTGAGATTCTCTTTGTCAATTGCATCGAAATTATAGGATATCCTTCCCTCTGTCGTAACTTTCCCGGACCCGCTGTCTTTTACGATTACTATCAAGTGGGCAGTTCTTGCATACTTCACCATTCTCTCCTTCATCTCATTTCCAGACACCCAGGGACATATGGCAGCAAATGACGAAGGCCCTAATGCAGGGAGTTTCTATAATTGCCCTCACGTTGGTGTCTCCTGTTACCACTTCATGAACTGCTGTGATTATCCCACCCTCGTATACTTTCCCCTTGAACTCTGAATTTGACTCCGGAAAGTATCCCCAAGCCATTAGTACAGGGTGTAGATGGAGGTTCCGGCCTATATTCTGATTCTTCAGCCCACTTGAGATCATTAAAGGGGGTGTCAAAAGAGCTCCGCATGCTGAGATTGTTACCTTGGCCTCGATCTGCAATCTTGTTCTGATATTGTTGTTTATAATTTTTGCAGTCACTCCCAAGCATTTCTTGTTTTTCTTTCTTCCACCTTCGTTCTTTTCCAACATGAATCTCTCTGCTTTGCATCCTGTTAAGATCACTGCCCCATGATCAACAGCATCGACCAGCCATGTACGATCAGTCCCTTTCTTCTCTCCTTTTGGACAGCCATAACCGCAAGAGCCACAATAATGGCTCTCGGAGGAATTTCGTGGGACGGTTTTGACAGGAATACCAAGGGACTCGCACCCTTTCCGAAGCACTTGATTTTGAAACCCTTCCTCTTCGCAACTCTCTGTGACTCCTATTCTAGTGCAGACAACATCCATGGCAGAAAGATATTCAGAACTTCCAAAAAGCTGAATTTTCTGGGTCTTAGTCCATTCCTGAAGCACATAGCTTGGTGTTTTGATGGATGCTGACCAGTTAACTGCAGAACCTCCTCCAACTGAAGATCCTGCCATGATCAGCATCTTTGCATCAGTAGTCACAAGTTTTCCACCTGATTCATATAGTTGATCCATGGAAGGGCCTTCCAAGGCAGAATAATCCGTAGCAGTATAGTAGTTTCCTTTCTCAAGAACAAACACCTTCTGCCCAGAAGCTGCAAGAACAGCTGCGGCAACTGCACCACCGCAACCGGAGCCAACAATGACAACATCACATTTGATTTTATAAAGGTTCCTTCGAGGATCTTGAGTAACTTCTAGGCCTCTCTCTTTAAGAGAGTGTAGAAGGGTGGAGTCAGTTTCCTGATTAGTATCTATCAATCCCTTTTGAAGGGGCCTCTCTTTAGGAACCTGGCCTGGATCTTCATCGGTGCCTACATGATATTCAATGGCTTCCCATGCTGGGTTGTCACCTTTTTCATCAACCTGTAGAAGGAAGGAAATCTTGAGTTAATACTGAGTTGCAATGGTTCTGCCATGTAGTTTATGCTAGTCCTATTTCCCGCTTTCATTGGGAGATTCAAAGACTATTTGCGTTTTAAAAAATTTAATATGTATATATATATGTATATATATATATATATATGTATGTATGTATGTATGTATGTAAACGATGATGCGCATATAATTTAACTATAAGGTGTTAAAATATAACACTGCTAATAAAAATTAATTATAATCCTAATAAAAAAAATAATAATATGGTAGGCGATTTCCATTTCTTGATGGAGGATTTCAAATTTCATAAAAAAAATCCCAGCCAGTCCACATCTTCATAAAGTTATGATAAAAATGATTCAACCTCCATTAATTTCCCCTTCATATTTACGTCTGTTGTTTTAAACCTTCTTAGAATGATGAAAATGCAAAAAGCTCATTTTCAAATTGGGGTGAGCAAAAAAATCAAAAACCTAATTAAACTAATTAAATCAAAAAAGATTAACCGAGAAAAACAGAACCAAGAAAAATAACCGATTAATATTTTTCTTAAACCTTTGGCTTTTTAGTTTTTTAAGTGAAAAAAGGTAAACCAAAACTGAACCGAATCGGTTCAAATTAAAAAATATACTATAATTTTTTTCATTTTTTCAGTTCAGTTCAGTTCAATTTTTTTTATTTATTTTCATTTTGGTTAGATGAGAGAAGGAAAAACATGGTTTAAGTAAAAAAGAGACTACAAAACCAAAACTATTTTTTTGGTTTTTTAGTTGAAAAACCAAACCGAACCAAAACCAGTCGGTTTATATCGGGTCTTGTTCAGTTTTAATTTTTTATATTTTTTATTTGATTATTTTTATTGATAAAAACCGAACTGAACTGGAAATAATCACCCCTATTTTCAAGGGTGTTCATTTGGGGTGAGGGGCATTAATATTCTAGCATCAAACATCAAGTATTGTTTCACTTCATACTCTTTGATTTAAAAATATTTCAAAACACCAGTCTCCATCGATAAATAGTGTTAAATATGTTATAAGTTTTATGTGAGAAAAACAAAAAAAAAAATTTAAATTATCTTTTTAATTGAAAATTACAAGATTAGAATTTAATTGCAAACTTCTAATTCAAGCTTTACTTTATTTAGATATCTCAATAAAATAGATAACCACTCTAATGATAAATAAAAAAAAATTGGAAATAAATAATTGTATAGTACATGAGAACAAGTAATACTTACCACTAGTTATTGATGTTCATGCTATGCTATAAATCTGTATTATTTTTTGTTAAAATATTTTATAGTCATTAATGTGTTTTAATTATGATCAACTAGATAAATTAATTTTACTTGAATCATATTGGAAAACAAAATAGACAACAATAACAAACATAAAAAAATATATCAATGAGAGCAAAAAAAATACATTATCAAGAAAGGCTAAAAAAATCAAAACTCTCTTATTTATAAAAATTAATTATTTTGGCGGTCTAAATATTCCCTAACTAAATCAAGTAACCCTCTCTCTCTTCTCCACAAAAAAAATAAACAAAGAGGATAATAAAGTTTAGTATCAAAATATATTCTTAGAAACCTATAAAGACCAATTAACTAATAGCTTAAAAATATGGGAGACACAAATGAACTTTTTAAACCAATTGCACAACTACTATTTATTTTATTCATTTTTTCACTTCAATCTTTTTTTATTTAATCTCACCCAAAAAAAAAAGCGATTTAGCTCTAATTTAAGCTCAATTATGGGAGGAAAAAAAGCTCACAGATCAAAGTAAATTTTTTTAAAAAAATATACTATTGTAATCCACATTAATATATGCAAGATGGTTAAGAGTAATTGGATGAGGAGTGATAAGGTCACCCATTTTAGTCTTTAGAGTAATTAAGAAGGATCATCTTTGACTTTTATGTTTTAAATTTAGAGAAATTATTTCTATATTCTGAATGGATTATCTTGTATTCTTAAATAAACATGACTATCGCAATTAAAATTTTATATTTGATTTTAAATTTAATTACTTAAATTAAATGAGAAAAATCAAATAACAAGAATTCAAATTATTTTTATTTTTATCATACTAAATCATGTTGTTCTCGGTTCATGGTTTCTTACCCATATAAAAATAAAACTCATCATAATAACTACTCATAGATTCTATTTTTACACGGATAGAACCTTGAAGTTAATGATCATGTAAATCTCAAATGATTATTATATTAGCAATTACAGAGCTTGAACCTGAGACCACAGAAAAAACAAACTTATTAATCTCAAATTTTTACCACTGGTCACATCCTATATGGATAATCTTTCATATATAATAACCAAGTTAGACAAGCTATTGATAACCCATAATTGTAATCCCTCAATAATTCCTCACCAATTAAGTTAACCACCCTTGTACTTCCACTGCTCCGATAAAAAACATTACTAAAATGTTAAAAATATATATATATATATATATATTTTTTTTGTCTTACCATGACTATGACAGATGAAAATACCAAAGAATAAAGAGCATGGAATCTTGAAAAGATGACATTACCCGAGAGAAGAAAACGTATAGGATCAAGATCTTGACATACACGAAGGCAGTTCTGATGGGTGTAAGAAACCTATGTTTGAACCACTTCTGCAAAACCTTCTCCCTCTTGTCCAGAGAGATGCTTGAAAAAATCTCCAAGTAGGGCCATTTCTCCCCAAAACAAAGAGACCCACAAAGAAAAAATGTACCCAGCCTTGTGGAAAGAAGCCATAGAACCAATCTCACCAGGAACACAGCTTCTGGCAATCCACTCTTCATCAAAAGCTCTGCCATCTGTAAGAAAATAAAAAAGTAAACCACCATTTTCATTAAATTCTTTAGGAGATTGAGTTGTTTTAACAGTTTCTAGAGAGATGAAGAGTGATTCGATACCTCATCAGGCACAGGCGTTTGAGAACCAGAGGCTTCGTAGAAGGCCTGCACAGCTTTGGTGGGTTGGTTTTGCTTTCCGTCGAGCTCAGGAATCGGTGACAGGGAAGGCAGTAGGGTTTCGCAGAGGCTAGAAAGTGATTCCATCTCAGCTGAAGAGAGCCCATGGCTGTATTTGCTCTCTCTATTTCTCAATCCACTCAACAATGGATGGCACTCTCTTCTCATCTCTAGTCTCTTCTCCTTCACTTTGGTAAACAATGGCGGGCGAGCTCCTCTTTTTATAATGTTGAAGCCGAAGGACAGCATGACGTATTCCTTTTTATCATTTTCAAAAAAAAAAAAAAAAACATAAGTTTTAAGCAAGTGTAGAGTCTATGATGATTTTATTTTCTTTTTTACCCTTCTTTCTGATCAGCGTTGACTGTAGGAAATTTCTCCCTTTTTATTTTCGAGTTACCTTCCAAAATAGTCAAAAAAAATGGACACCTAAAAATTATAAATAGCCAATAAGAATGGGACTTAGTGAATATAATAATAATAATAATAATAATAATAAGATTTAAAGTAATTGATAGGATTAATTATTTTGCTTTAAGAAAAATAAGGATTGTTGAAAAAATGATTGTTGGAAAAATAAAATTTGTGTTTAGTTGAATTTGAAAATGACTAGTAATTTGATTTTATTATGCTTGGTGGGAATTTATGAAAAAAATTAAATAAATTTACTATTCTATCTTTGAGATTTAAAATATATAATTTGTCATGGTATCTTTTCTAAATAATTATGCTCATAAACCCATATTAATTAAATCTCAAATCATGATGTTGAATTGAGCTCAACTATATTTTGGTGTTATAAATTATAGCTACCAATTCATTAAAAAAAAGGAAGCTTTGGTGGGGGTAAAGATGTTATATTAATTGTGTTATTATTGATAAAAATAAGGATATTTTAGTTCATTTAAAAAAAGGGTATTGAAATCTAAAAAAACAAAATTCCCTTCCTCTAAACAATGTGATCCACTTCATTTTAGAAAAAAAACATCAACGTCAAATAAATACAAATATTTTAAGATTTAGAGTTGCCTAATAGAAAAAATCACAGATATTTTTCTTATCTAGTGCCCTTAGTTTTTTTGGTCCTAATCAAGCTCTCAAGGGGAAATTCATGGAGTACAAGTGCCACATTTCAAAGACCACAATATATTAGATTTGTTTTTATTAACGTGAGTTTTCGGATAAACTTGCGCGCATCTTGACTGATCCCACGGGTCCTAAAGTTAACGACCATATAAGCTTTCAATGATCATCATATTATCAATCATAAGGCTCGAACCTCAAACCATAAAGAAATAGCAAATCTTTTAGTCCTGGTAATACTGCTGTGTTTAATTATTTAAAAATATAATGGACAAGAGTGGAAAATAATTAAAATAAATTATCTTAATATAATAGAATTGTCGGGTAAATTTCATCGGCAATATCTTCTGTAAAACTTACATGTTATCATACTGTTTGGCTTCTTCTTTTTTTGTTTTTTATTCTTTCTTCTCTCACAGCAATATACCGACAGAAGACTTCTATCATGTGGTAAACTGGTAATGGATCAGTGGAGTTAATTCCTACTGATCATGAACTTCAATGCCACAAGCTTCCTACATCTTTTTTTAGTAAAGAAACAGTAACAGGGGGCTTCTGCTTTGATTAGGTTTTGCTTTTTTGAAGAAAACTCCAAAGAAATTTTAGTCGGTGGTGAATGAAAGCACATGCATAATTTTTTTGTATCGATAACTTACCTGAATTTATAAAATATGTTTTTTAAAATTGAGATTTTCTTGTATTTTAAAAAAAATAATACCCCTTCAGCTCAAAAAAATACATCTAAAAAACCCGATTGTGTTTATGAGGGTAGTTGGTTTTTTAAGCTTTGTTGTGATTTTTATTTTTATGATATTGTCCAGTTATAAATAAATATCTCAATAGAATTAGGTTATTATATCTTACTCAACTTTAGTTTTTATTGGAAGGAATTTTTCAGAATTCTTAAATCAATCTAACAATAGTTTCAAGCTTAGAAGTGAATTCGGCCTTAGAAGGTATTTAGCTATGTCTCCAAAAAAAAAAGTGATGTTGTGTTAAAAGGATTTGAGATTTGCCTTGTAGATCTCGGGTTCGAATCAGAATGTGCTTACCCTGTAAAAATTTAGAACAACCGGGGTTTTACTCGCTTAACTTGGAGCCACAAACAATGCTTAAAAGGAAGTGGAGTTTCCTCGAACTACGAGTCTGTTGTTAATGAGATCTTTGATTTGGTATAATGTTTTTTTCTCTCTTTTGTGTCTATTTGGGAATGTGATTGTTTTTTAAAGTATTTTTTGTTAAGAAATGTATCAAAATGATGTTTTTTATTTTTTAAAAATTATTTTTGATATCAATACATGAAAATGATCTATAACACCACTTTCATTTGCTATTCTCCTTCATTTTAGAACTAATGTTTTAATTTGGTATGGGTTTTTAATAATAATAATAATAATTATTATTATTATTATTATTATTATTATGACAATGGTGTGGGAGACGATATTTTCTTATATCCTTTTATATAATAAATGTGATGTCGATGCTTGTTCTTAGGTACCTTTCTTATTTTTCTTTGACAGTTAAATTAACTTATTTTATAGAAAAGAAAAACATTTTATTTTATTTCGGGGTAGGTTACTTGGAACACCTTCCCTTTTCTTTCTAAATAAATTTTACATCGTGACAGATATCGTTGCCGTAAATACTTTTTTTATTGTTAATTTCTTTGACTATTTTTTGATAAATTTTATTTTCTTTGACTATTAAATTCACTATCTACTATTTTCTTTGACTGGTAAATTAACTTACTATATAGAATAAAAAATGTTTAATTTATCATTGACTGTTATTTAATTTTTATCTTCTTTATATGTTATATTAATTTTGCGAAAGCACAAGGCGAGTTCTGAGTGAACTCTCTGGTTGTTTTCTTGTTTCATGTTTTTGTGGGTTTTTTTTATAATCATCATCATCGATCTTATGCGTTTTGTTGGGAATTAATGCAGTCTGTTCCTTGGCTCCCTCTCTTGAAGCAGCTACCATGTATCCAGCCTGTCATCTTCACCGTAAATATTCAGAATTCATGTAATTGTTTTTTTTTAATATTTTTTTTAAAAATGAAATTTTTAGTTTTTATTTTAAATTAATATTTTTAATATTTTTAAATTATTTTAAATATTCATATAATTTTAAATACTTTTAAAAAATAACTTCAACCAATCATTAACATAACAGAAAACCGACGTTTCTCCCACCTGTCTATATGGAGGTCTGTATGTTCATGGTCTTCGTTTCTTCACGTCTCTTCTCTCTCTCGTATATACTGAAAATAATTTTAAAAAAATATAAAAACATCATTTTATTATATTTATAAATAAAAATATTTTTAAAAATAATCTCTAACAAATCTCCGAATAGCCACGATAACAGAAAACCGACGTTTCTCCCACCTGTCTCTGTGTTCATGGTCTTCGTTTCTTCACGTCTCTTCTCTCTCTCGTATATACTGAAAATAATTTTTTTTTTAAAAAAAAAAACATATTTTATTATATTTATAAATAAATAAAATTTTAAAAATAATCTCGAATAAATCTCCGAATAGCCATGATAACAGAAAACCGACGTTTCTCCCACCTGTCTCTGTGTTCATGGTCTTCGTTTCTTCACGTCTCTTTTTGTGGATCTCTCATGTACATACAAGCGTGTGCGGCACGCGCGCACATCTCCCGCGTTCATCCATAGAAGAGAAGGCATGGATCTCATGGTTCTGTTTTTTGTTTGTGAACGCCAGGAATGCTCCAGTAACCATCAATGTTCTAACAGCTCACGACATTAACTAAGACAACAGAGAGACCACCTTCAGGACAACTCCCTCCTCATTAAATTCATCAATAAATTCTCAATCGGTGGACGGATTATTTTTTAAAAAAATATAAAAATCATTATAGCAGTATCATTAAATATGAATAAATAGTCAATTTTTCAATTACTCCAGTTTATTCAAAGAAAATCAATTAATTTAATAGATGGTAATAACTTTTTGAAATATTGAGATGATTGGATTTGATCTCGGTCACCCTATGACCTTGATGAAAGAGTTTAATATTTTTTGTTGTTTTTGAAAATTATTTTTATTTAATTTTATGATACAAATGAATGCTTGTAAATTTGTATTCAATCAATCAAATATCAAATAAAAAAATAAAAAAATAAAAATATTTTTTTAAATAGAAAAAGTTGAATTCACCAAACTCGAAAACAAGTTCATAGACTTTCTAATAGCATGTTTTTTTTAACTATATAATAAAAAAAATAAAAAGATAATTGCATAAGCAAGTTCAATTAGAGAGAAAAAAGTATCCCGCTAAACTCACAAACCAGTCATTAACTCCACAAAGTTTAATAACATGTTTTTTTCTCAAAAATATTTTTTTATTTAACTATATTTAAGAAAAAAAAGATCATACTGCAATGCTGGGATTTTTTTATATCACAATAACCATATAAAAAATTAAAATAAATTATCAAATCTAAATCCCAATAAACATAAATAAAATATATAAGAACTAAGAAAACCAATAACAAAGAAAAAAATATATAATTATAGTCCACACACACACACACACACACACACACACACACACACACACATATATATATATATATATATATATATATATATATATATATATATATATATATATATATATATATTATGTTCATTTCATTAATTGCATTGCCCATGTAGGGACCAAAATAAAGTTTAAAACTTTCGGCCGGGACCTTCCAATTATAAAATAGTCTACCAGAAAGTGATTTTTGAGCTTTTATTTAAGTTTTTAACATAAAGGGGGATTTGAGAGGAAAATGCGAGAGAACCAAGAAGAAGAAAATAAAGTGGAGAAAAAGGTTAGCTTCTTGTTAGTTATTAATAAATAGTAAGGGAAAAAATGAAACTTTATACAACTGTAGGGCTAATACTGTGAAATCATTAAACTTGGAGGTAAAAGTAGAATACCAAAGAATGTAGGGGAGCAAAAACATAATATACCGTTTGCAGTTTTGATTATATTATTCTCTTATGGGCCAAGGCCCCATCAAAGTCCTTACAAAGTCCAAGAAGATCCTTAATACTTCCATGGTATTTATTTTCATCCCTTTACATTTTTAATATTTACATCTCACCTGCTCTGCATGAATTTTGAAACAAATAAATTTAGAATCTTTTAGAAAATATGATAATGTTTCATTTCTTTTGTTTTTTTAGAATAAATTACTATTAAAAAGAACCTAAAGGGCGTCGCCCTTTTGAACAGGAAAATACTGTGCATCGTGACTCAGAGTCACTGTGGATGTGCAATTTCACCCGGTGTTTCGCGGGTGTATGTCTTTTTTTTTTTTTTTTATTCGGCTTTTCAACAGTGTAATCACAGAATTAGCCCCCGAAAACGACAAAAACCGCCGCCGTTTTCGGGGGCTGAACGGTCATTGACCGTTTTCGGCCCGGTTCGGTCCGGCTCGGCTAACCGGTTCTTTATTTTTTTAATATTTAACGTAACAGTGTATTAACGCTTTTGTCCCTCGAAACGGACAACAAACAGGTCTGGGGGTGAGGGCCTTTCCCGTAATTAGCCAATTTTTTTATTTTTATTTTAATCGACAACTGCGTAGCGTCGCCGGGACGCCGTCCGTCTCCACGCTCACGCGTGTTTCGGACGGCGCGTGCGGCCTTATCCGGAGTCCAAAAACGCCTTACCGGCGTCTAGAATGATTTTCAGGCATGTTCTCTTCCACATGGTGCGGCGCGTGTGTCTCTATGATGTCCGGAGACGTGTCAATGGTCGCTTTGAATTTTCCCCCCACTTTCTCTCTCTCGCTGCGCCAGCTGACGCCGACTAAGCTGTTTTTTTTTGTCAAATTTCATTTCGGTCCCCTGAACGCTCTAATTTGATTTTTCTGGCCCTTATTTCGATTAATTGAGTTTTGATTTGTTTCAATTTCGTCCTTCAATTGAAATTGATTATGTACTCGAAGTTCCAATTCGGTCCCTCATGCTTTTAATTTTTTCGGGTTGAATGGAATTCTAAATGTTTTTTGGTATCAAAGTTTTCATTAATGTCAATTTCATCCTTCCATGCAAATTTATTATAAATCCTTAATATTTTTGGTATCAAAAGTTTAATTTCTCTCAATTATATCCTTCTATGCAAGTTACTTATGAATTTCAATTTTATTTCAAAGTCCAGTTCTTTTAATTTTTTGGTTTTGTTTTTAAATTATTTAATTTCAATGTTTGGATTTACTTCAATTTTGTCTTTTAAATTAAATATATTATTGAAAGTATATCAAATTAATTATATATTTGTATATTTATGTCAAATTCAAGTATGTTAAATTAATTATATGTTCAAATATTTATTGAATATTATCACCTAAAAATATAGAGAGAGAGAGGAAAAATGACCTAGGATTTTTTTAAGGACAAAAATTTAAGTATTCTTGGTTACTCTTTTGTCAATGTTTTTAAAGGGTTTTTTTTCCCATCAGAACAATTTGATAGTTTTTATTGTGTTAACAGTGATAACAATGATAATTTTTAGTTCTTATTGTATTTTTTTTTCATTTTTTTTTACAATTTTTTGAATCTTTCATTCATTTATTTATTCTTTCATGATAATAATAATAATAATAATAATTTCAATAATAATAATAATAATAATAATAATAATAATAATAATAATAATAAGATTTTAATTGTTTTTCTTACTTGCTATTTTGTTCATGCTTTTTATTTTTTAACGGCAATAATAATTTTAGATGTTAAGACTCCAATGTTGCTATTGTTATAATATTTTAAATTAATATTGCTTCCTTTTCCCTTTTATTTTTTGTTAATTATTATTTTTATTTACTCTTTGTATTAAATAATTTTTATCATTTTACTATCTGCACAATAATGATTTTAGTTATGAATTTTTTTTTCTTCTGAAATTATTTTGCTTTTTTTTTTAATGTTAGTTCGCGCTCTTTTGTTATCTTTTATGACGCAATATCTATATTCTAAAATATGTAATCTATGCTTGCGTAACAAACTCTACTTAAAATTTTATACATTTTATCTCTTAATCTATAACTTTTATTTACTTATGTCATCTAAATGTATAGTTGTAGATTTTATTATTTAAAATTATATACACAAGAATACCCGCGGCAGCGCGCGGGGCAATTAGCTAGTATAGCTAAAACAGCTCGGACTGGTTACTGTACATCCAGACTTATTGGTACTGTGGAGGGACATTTTTCGTCCCTGCTTCTCAAGCGTTCGTCCACCTTTTTTTTTTATACGCAGCATGTTGCATACCGACAGCAGCGGTTGTAGCCCACGTGAAAATCGAAGAATAAGCAAAAGGAACGCAAGCGAATAACAATCGTTCAAGCGAGAGCACGATAGTCGACCCATTTGAACTGAAGCGAAGCCCAGGCGCCGATTAAGAAATTCGTTTGTGCACAGAGGAGCGCGGCGAGCAAACCAAGAGGAATCGATTGAAAGTGGGGATCAACGAGGAGCTAAAAAAGAAGGCGACCTGAGCTGCAATTAGATAAGCCCAAACACCGAAGAACGCACCGGGTTTGAAATTGAGTGAGTCGAGGATGTAAGCGATCATTAGCCCTAGGGTTAGGGTTGCAACGACGGGGACGCCACCCGAGTCAAGGAAGAAAGCGCTAAAGGAGCGAGAGCGAGGGCGATCGCGAAAGTGTTGTGAGCGAAAGAAGAAGCAGAGAAACGAGATATAGAAGAGGCGGTAGAAGGGGAAAGGATGTGAGAATTACGATTAGGGTTTTGGTTGGGGGGTAAGGAGAGGTGGAGGGGAATAAGGAGGAGGTAAAGGAAGGGGAGGAGATGGAGGCAGCGATATAAGGGCGGAATGACCGCGATTGGATCTCCGACGGCATCATTTTGGCCGCTGCCGGAAAGTTGAGAGGGTGCAAAGAAGGAGGGGTAGTGATGATGACGAAGTGGAGAGGGGGATCTGAGAGGAATCACGAGTGAGTTTGGGTTTGGGAAATTGGTGACGTGTTTAGAGGAGTCAGAGCCGTCGGATCATGAATTAAACGGGTCCCGTCACGATAACGGAGCAAACTTCAATTGTTTCAGCGATAGAAGAATTGGAAATGGAGATAACAGGCCCGTGAGTGTCCGAATTCTTATGATTTTTACAATTGAGTAACTGGTCTTTATTTTTTCTCAAATGGATATTCAACAATTTTTTAAAATGTAAGAATCAGATAGATGTATTTCACTGCTAGAGATAATTCTTATTAAAATATTTTCAAAAAAGATGTCCATGGCATTTTCACTATAGACTCTCTTGAAAACAGTGAGGAACACAACCATTTTTTTGTTTTTCATTTTATATTGTTTATCTTAGTCTCTTAACTCTTTTTTTGAGTAGTTTAAAAAATAAAAATTACATTGGAGAATCAATAAAACAATGAGTGGAAATTTGAAATAAAAAAAATAATGATTTCAATTATAATTGATATCAATGTTGGTGGGGTTAAACCAACACTTTGTGTAATAATATTTAATCTACTACATCACAATCTAATATTCATTTTAATATAATATTTAATCTATTTCATATTTAATCTAATATTTACACAGGGTTTTAAGAATTTAATCTAATACATCACAATTTCTATTTACCCTATGTAAATATTAGATTAAAAGCAATAACACTTTGAAGAGTGATGGAAATCAAAATAGAAAGAATAAATAAATAATGATAATAAAGATAATTGTGATGTATAATTGAGGAATGACCTTAATAAAATGAATTTTAGTTTAGAATTCATAACGATAGAGGAACTGGTAACATGTTTTGATGGACAAAATAACAAGGAATATGATAAAAAAAAAAAAATCTAGCGAATAAATGAGATGATGAAGAGTAAATTATAAAAAAGATAGTGTAATAAAAATGCAGGATTGAAGTTGTAAGCATCGGTTAAAAATCAATGGCGATACCTTGAAACCAAAGTTGTAAAATCCGTTCCGGGTACCGTTCCGGTTTTTTGTTTGGAACGGAATGTTCCGGTTTCGGTGCATTCCGGCGTTCCGTTCCGGTTTTGTACTGTTCATATTTATTTAATTATATATATGAAAAAAATAAAATATTAATTTGACAAGTATAATTTAAATTCAAGATAAATGAACTTTAAATTATACAATACAAACATAATCTCAAAATTAGAAACATCTCTAAAATTCCAAAATATTATGAAAGTAAAATGTTCGAAAATAAAAGAAATATAAATCAAACATCTTCTACATCATTAATAAAAGAACCATTTTTTTAATTATATTTAAATTAAAAAAAATGAATTTAAATATAATTAAAAGACCCACAAATTTGAGATTTGAAATTTAAAATAATATTTAAAAATTAACCCTCCAAAAAATATTATTATTATTATTATTATTATTATTATAAATTTATAACCCCCCGTAGAAAGTTAGAAACCTTTCTTTATTATTATTATTATTTATAACTAGTATAAAATGCCCTCCAGTAACATAACCCTAAAATCCTAAACATATCCCACGCCGCCGCCCACCCTCAGTCCTCATCTCCTCAATACTTTCTACCAAGATAATACCAAAGTCCTATTTGCAGGCCTCTTGCATGTAAACAGTAGCACTGCAGAGATTCCAGTTTCTTGCCACGCCTCTTGTCTTCATGGATTTGTCGGCCATTTCTATCTCCAAAGATGCTCATAGGCCTTTGGTATTATCTCTGTACGCTGTTTCCTTTCTGCTGTCTTTGGAGAAACCTTGTTCGTGAAATTGCTCAGGATTTCAAGACTGATTTGAGATTCCAGAAACCGGAATGGAACGCCCGGTACGGAACCGGGGCGTTCCGGCCGGAATTCGGCCGGATTTACCGGTACTGACCGGAATTTTTTCCGGAACAAAAACGTCGCCGTTTTGTTCTGGATTTGCTTCTGGAACGGGGCGTTTCGGCCGGAACGGAACGGAACTTACAACACTGCTTGAAACAATAATAAGACTCATTATTATTATTATCTAATAACCTAAAACAGATCGGCCATTTACTGTAGATTACTGTTGCTCAAGACTCATGTGCACTGTGGATACGAAATTTTATCCGATGTTACGCGCGCGGACGTCCACCTTTTTTTTTCCGGCTTATGAACAGTGTATTAACAAAAAAAACCCTCGAAAAAGACAAAAAACACCGCCGGTTGCAGGGGCTCCGTGGTAATTGATCATTTTCGGTCTGGTCCGTCCCAGTCCAGCCGGCCGGGTTTTTTATTTTTTTATTATTAGTTGAACAGTGGAATAAGCTTTTTTGTCCCCCGAAAAAGACAAAAAACAGTCGTTGCAGTTAGGGGCATTAAGGTAATTAGCCTTTTTTAAAAAAAAATTATCGGCGCAGTACTCTTGGCGCGTCTCCATACGCGCCGTCCGTTTCCGTGGCCACGCGTATTGCGGACGGTGCGTGCGGCTTACTCCGGCGTCCAAAAACGCCCCATCAGCATCTAGAATGCTTTTCAGGACTGTTCCCTTCCACATGGAGCAGCGCATGGTCCTATAAAGTGCCCGTATGCGTGTCAATGGTCATTTGAAATTTCACCCCCCATTTCTCTCTCCTCCTGCGCAGGATGACGTCAGCGCATATGTTTTTTGCCGAATTTCATTTCGGTCCCTGAGCTTTGTATTTTTTTGTTCTGGCCCTTATTTCTATTATATATGTTTTAATTTGTTTCAATTTCATCCTTCAATTGAAATAGATTATATATTGTAGTTGCAATTAGGTCCCCAGTCTTTTAATTTTGCGGATTGGACTGGAATCCTTAATATTATTTGGTATCAAAGTTTTCATTGACTTCAATTTCATCATTCCTTGCAAATTTATTATAAATCCTTAATATTTTGGGTATCAAACTTTGATTTCTTTCAATTTTATCCTTCTATGCAAGTTAATTATGGATTTCAGTTTCATTTCGGTCCCGAATCTGTTAATTTCCGGTTTTGTGTTAAATTTTTTAATTCCAATGTTTTGATTTACTTTAATTTTGTCCTTTAAATTAAAGATGTTATTGAGAATATGTCAAACTAATTATATATGTATGTGTGTATATATATATATATTCAACGAATTAAAGTATGTGAGACTAATTATATGTTTTGATATTTATGAAATATTATTGTCTAAATATATATATATATATATAGAGAGAGAGAGAGAGAGAGAAAATGACCTAAGATTTTTTTTGATAAAAAATTAATATCAATATGCTTAAATACATTTAATATAATAATATATTTAATAAATCTTATAAAAAAAATTATTGTCTTTGAATTTAAATTTTATACTCTTTTGTTTAAGTTTATTTCTTTAAATTTTTTTCCCAATATTTTCATTTTTAATATTTCAAATCTAATATTACTGGAGGAAAAATACAACTTTAAAAAACAAAAGGTAGACAAATTTATCAACTCAAATTTTTTTCTTTTGACAAATTTACCTAGATTATCTACACTTAAAAAAATATGTGAACCACTTTCCGTTTCGATTACACTATTGTAATTAAACATTGAAATAACTAATTATAGCACGTAAAAAATATAAGTTTATTTCTGGAAAAAATTAATTACAATATTTTTTATAATGTGTCGGATCTAATATTACTGGGAAAAAATGCAACTCATAAAAAAAAAATTACCTACATTATTTGCGATTAAAAAATATACAAACCACTTTCCATTTCAATTATACAGATTTTATCAATTATAATTTTACTAATTCAATATTAAAATAACAAAATACAATATATATAAAAACAATTAATTTTTTACATAGATAAAAAAACCCCGGCGCATCAGCGCGGGCACATGGCTCGTTATAACTATAACATAATGCAGCGATCTGCAATCTTTCTTGACAAGTTGAATACAATATGGTCCAAAAACTTTTGACGGATCTGCATCGAGATTGTGGATCGCTTGATCTGCCACAGATCATCATGAAATTTGCGACAGCGAGGCCCCATGCCTGAGTATTCCCGATGCTGTCGATTTGCATGCGGTGCTTGAAAGGAATCGAAGCAACGAGGTCCATAGTTGTATCCCTGCGCCTGACAAGAAACTTGCCAGATGAATTGTCAGACAGGAGGAGTTTGTGGCTGTAAAAATCACAGCACCAGGGGGATTGTCTCTTTCCATAACACTTACCAGATGCACATCGAAACATTTCAGGTGAAAAACACTGTTTTATTGGATTCTCTCTTTTTTTCTTCTCATTCGGGTATTTTTTAACTTTTTTTTTTCTATTTTTAAACAGGATAAAATTTCAAGTTTTTTGCCTAACGGTACCTTGTGCTAAATTCACAAACGATACCTAAAGTTCAAAAGAGAATAGAGTTCTGATTTGACTCATGAGAGGCAGCCAAAATGGCATAGTTATGATAAGCATTTGGACATATGGAAACAGGTTTGAATAAAATGAGAGGGAGTCTCGCAAAATTTTTACTCCAACTTCAAATCTACTAAAAAAGATACTTCTGTTGGCATTTGGCAAAACAAAACTTTCTGTTTGTCTGCAAGAAACTGAGTGTAATCTAATTACCACAGATCAAAAACAAATGCACTACTCTTGTTTACTCTTTTCAGGCTGAGGTGATAATGGTCCCTTTTCCAAATATGATTGTACAAAGATATAGTAATGAGGCAAGTCCCAGATGAATTCGTAAGAAAACAATCCCAAATACATATCAAACATGGCATGTGATAGATAACACAACATAAACAAGAGGATGTTTTTACATTCATGGTCCTCTTTTTTACATATGTTAAACCAGTCTCAGGAATGGGCAATATCTACAATAGATGCTTCCAAAGTGCTGGACGATCTCTTGATATAAGGAGAGCACAGGATGCCAAGTAATCAAAAGAAGGGGAATACAAGTCATCTGATCCAATAACATCCTTAACCTTTTGAGTACTGCTAATATCGCCAGTGAAAGACTGCGGTGAATCATCCTTCGAGGCATCAAATGCAAATAGCCCCAGCCCACAAACACCCATTACTAGGTTTGAGTTTCCCCAAACCTGAGTTATGGCTGAGTGATGCGAGTGAGAATTGGATTCTGGCAGAGAGTAAGTGTTGACTAGCCTTTGCTTGCGCAGTGAGAAATGTTGCACCTGGGGACAAGGGTGTTTTTTCCCTGCAAACCTCGTATTGGCACAGCCAATGTAGATCGAGTCTCCGCGGGTGAAAACTGATTGCACACTGACACCTATTTTTGGTATCTTAAGACCTATACCAGATGGATTGCGAAAGTCTAAAACATTGATAGAATCAGGGGTGCAAAACACACCATCATTTTCCTCAGCTTCTGCTGAAGTTGCTCTGCATTCAAAAGCCAACATGATGACTGGGAAGAATTTTTCCATAGCTCCTTTTTATATTGACTTGAAAGCAGAACACGCATGTTATTACATATATGGTAGTGCAACTGTATTTATACATGACACAATTGATGAATAGTAAATAAAATAGTTCAACAAGAGGTGCAAGCAATCATTCAAAGAGAAAAATGATCAGTGGCAGACAAATCATATAATCATGGGTTCATATCATGCCATTATTTCCTTCAGCTCCTAGAAAGGTAATCCCCATTTCATTCATTGTCAAATACCTAGAGCCTCTTCACGCATGTGTTAATTAAACAGTTACTGGTGTATTCAAACAACCCATTGCTAGTAGTATTCCATGTGTGCGAAAAAAAAATTATGTAAGAGAATGTTCCAGAAGACTAGCAATGAGAAAAGGAAAATATTTCAGAATCAGGGATTCACTTACACCAAGAAGGACATGCTATAGATCAATAAAACCATGATGATGTCTGACAAAAGACAAAATTGCATTGTGGAGAAAGCAATATGGCTTGGACATTTAGGTGAAGAAAAATACACAAATGGTTTATCTATATATCACCAAATTAAGCACCGCTTGATTTAAGAATCAATGGTGATATGCCATCACACTTCAGGTTTATGAATGAACGTAACAATTCATGATCATGGCATCAGAATTTAATGAAATCTTTTTTGTGGGTTCTTTTTAAATGTTTTCATATGATATAGTATATGCTTATTTTGTGATATGTATGCTAGAGAGAGAGAGAGAGAGAGAGAGAGAGAGAGAGAGAGAGTATGATGACAAGACCGGCAAATAGCAATGTTTGAAGTTATCAGAGGTTTCACCTTTGCCGAACCCCACCACCTAGTTCAGCATCAGTGTTGATCACATGAAGAGCTGAGATTTTTCGACCAGCCAGTGAAACAGTCAGCAATGATTGAGGATTAAGAGAGTTAACATCCCACACAGAAATTGTTTCTGCCTCAGCCACAACCACTTTTCCTTTGTTTCTCCACTGCAAAGGGCTTGAATAATCCATTGCAAGCACAGGTTTCTGCACCTCCCATTTCATTATTTGTTCTCCATCTCGAATATCATGTATTCTGACCACTTTTTGAGAGCTGGCAGTAGAGACCATAAGAGGTCCGCATGGTTTATACCACCATTGTTGAGTTTCTGGTAACAATATGCTAGACAAAGCATTTCTCCTAGATGCAGTATTATTGGGTAAGGAACCAAGTACTGTTCTTGAGGCAGTTGTTCCTCCATCCTCAACATGGAAAGCTCGCACATCTTTGGCATAGAAATCCCATGAACAAAAGCCTGAATCGAGAGTAGTCCCAGCAGATGCAGCCACAACATATCTCCCTGAGCAGCCATCAGCACCGGGTGCACGAATAATCCAGCAATCTCTCCATATATTAGGTGAGACTCCTGCTGGGGGCTTGTATACAGCCTTCTCCTGAAATAATTATGAATCAACAGTGGGCAAACAAATCTTGAAGAAAACACAACTGGTTTGATTATTCATATGTGCATCAATCTGCTCATGAAGTTTATGACAAACACATTATAAGTATGTTACTTTGTTCGCACAACCATTTTTGGATTTAGATTGACAGAGAGGTATTAAATGTAATAAGTAGTAATCCGTAATCTCTACAAGCAAAGAAAAATGAGCAGGAGCAGGAGCAGGAGCAGAAGCATGTCAGGGAAAACTGGGGATGCTGATATGTAAAAGATCAAAGAAAAATGGAAGTTCAGTGCCGAACAGAAATAAATAATTCTGGTGCGTACCTCACAATTAGCAATATCGTAAAATGAGCAGGACCCGTCATCATGAGTAAGAATTGACTCTCCCTCTGACACGAACCATCCTCCTGTTGAACTTTTGGTGCCTATTTCATTCACCTGATAGACACAAGTATCATAATTTTCCTCGCTAATTAGGAATGTATTTCTATTTTCCTGATCAACAAACTTATCAAGTGTTTCGTCAGTTGCAAGAAGAAGGTCCTCCTCACACTTGGGATTGAACATGTATGAAGAGTCCTGCTTTCCTGAAGCTGAACCATCACCCATTTCTTGAACCTCCAAAGACGCAGGACCTACATTGACATCCCTCACAATTTCTTTATCATCCTCTTTACTGTGGGAATCCAAAAACTCGAGTGCTATTGGTTTCTCTTCAATAGGGATCGGCAACTTCTCTTCCCCCTTCAACTCACAGCCATAGTCATTAGCATTAGATACATAATGATTTTGACAACTTGCTATTGGTGCCTTCAGTGATGTTTGGTTTCTAAGCAACTTACGGTGAGGAATGAGTCTTTCTTCAAGTTCCTCAGTATTCAATCCTTTAGCTGGGCTCTTCACATTCTCAACTATCTCAATTTCATTCTTCTCTACAACCGCAATCGTTCCAGTATCATTACCACCACTTTTTGATGAACTGCTACCCGCAACGTTTCCCATTGCTTTTTCAATCCCTGAAATTTTATCTTGAATATTGAATAATATCACCTTGGATGCATCAGGGTTATTCATATCCAACATTTCCTTTGTCTTTTTAATATCCGAAGCAATCCTCTTCACTTTCCCTTCTAAAAAAGCCAGCTTCTCATGAAGTTTGCTTGGATATTTAACACCAAAATTGCTTCCTTTCCCTTCATAACCCAAATCCTTCTCTTTCAAGTTCTCCGAAGTACCTTTACTATAATATTTCTCACTAGAGTCTTTAAAGCTGTCCATTTTAACCTCAGACCCAGATTTCTCAACACATACCTTGTCAAATTTACCACCACTTGCAACTTTTGAATCTAAATTTGAGTCGAACTCTCTTGATTTTCTCAAGTTAACTTCTTTATTACAGTTACCATTCAAAACCTTAAGCCCACGTAACTGATTTTTACTTTCTAATATTTTCAAATCATTTCCTTCGCAAAGTCCATTCCTTTTCTTCGATTCCCCTATAAATCCACCATTTTCTTTCAAACCCCTAATCCCACTCTTCTCTGCTCTCGACACCACTCGATTATCACTTCCCCCTTTGGAAACCCTGGAATCCCTAAAAACCCGAATAAATTCAGAAGGACTTGGACTCCTACCTCTCGGGGCCGATAACGTCGACCACCGCATGCGCCCTTCGCTTCCATCTCCGACAGCAGCCTTGTCAACACGTGGCACTTGCCGAATTGCGGGCTTCTGTGCCCGAGAGTTGGGCCTGGTGGGGTTCTCTTTTCCGGAGAGCGACTTTTTAGTAGTGGAGTTAGGGGCTTTATCTGAGATTGAGATTGGAGTTAGGGCTTTGGTTGGTTTTTGGGCTGCTGTGGCGGCGGCGACGCCATTTCGGTCTTTTAACCGACGAGCCGAGGTGGCTGACATGGATTAAAGAGATTTGATAGATTAATTACGGATGTTTAGGGTTGTTTAATTGATTTTTTTGAGTGAGGAAGGGGAATTAGACAGAAATGAGAGAGGATGAATGGATCTACTTCTTTCACAGGGGAGAGGGTGCTCTGAGCGGGAAATGCATCTAATTTAGATTTTCAAAAAACACAATCCTCGGGAAGTGCGTTTTATATTATTTATATCATGGTGATTATCGGACTTGTCAGGGATATCGGTCCACTTTTGTATTCAAGGTGTTTATCACTGAAAAAAAATAATTTTTATTTTATTTTTTTGTATTATTTTATATGCTAATATTAAAAATAATTTTTCAAAATAAAAAAAAATATTATTTTGATGTATTTATAAATAAAAAAATACTTTTAAAAACAACATTAATCATATTTTCAAAAAGCCATTAAATAACTCATTATGTGTGTTGATTGTTTTGTTGAAAATAATACCATTTTAATTTTATTATCTCACATGAGTTTAATAAAATCACTTAGATTTAATTGGGTGAATATTTTAAATAGTTGAAAATAAAATCTAACTTTAAATTCACTTGTAATAATCAATTAATAACTATTACTATTTATAGTAGTGATCTGTTTTGTTCTACTTAAAAGGTATTTGTTGGCAAAATTAAACTTGGTTTTTAGAATTGTATTCTAAAGGAAGGAAGGTGGTTTGTAGATTGTTTTTTAGAGTTTTTTTATTTAAAAATATATTAAAATAATAAAATATTTTTAATATCAATATATTAAAATGATATGAAAAAATTAAAACACATAAACAAACAAACTCAAAATGATTGTGCTCTCCATGATGTTTATTTTTATGGTATAGCTATATTTTTTTTTAAATATATGTTTTATTTTTTATATATATGTTAATATTAAAAATAATTATATATATATATATATATATATATATATATATATATTATTAGAGTGAAAAACGATCTATACCATAATAAAAATAAAAACATTTATAAGTCTGGTTTAACTCAAAGCAACTAGAATTTTTGAAAATTCCAATCCCGTCGTCTTTACAATTTCGGTGGTCGTGGATTAGGGTTCGTCGTGATAGAAAAATTGATGGGAGGGATATGAGTAGTAAGGTATTGTTTAGCATTGAAATCTAATGATCTATTTTTTAATTATTACTTTTTAAATTTTAAATTAATAATCTATTATTATTTTTTAATTGTTTTGACATGTTAATAGTAAAAATTAAAAATATGTTTTTTATATGTTTTTAAATAAAAAAAATACTTTTATCACACTCTCTTTAATGTGGTGTCAATAAAAGAAATGGTCTATTTTTATTTTTTTTGTTAATTAGTTGTCCTCCTTTCTTTTTAATTAGTTTATTTTCTCTCAAGAAGAAAAAGAATACAGCAACAAATAAAAGGAAAGCGAAAGAACCATGGAAGCTGTATGCTCTCTACTTTACCCTCCAGCACTTTGTTGTCAAAATTGCGAGTCAACTTATAAAATTATATGATTTTATAAGTTAAAAAACAAATTTGATACAATTAGATAAAAAAAAAATTAGACTCCATTAAAATTAGAATAAAATAATTAAAATAAGTTAAAATCATAAAATCAGATCGGATCAATCCAATTTTATGATGTGACGGAAACCTGGTTCTTTTAATTCAATAGATTTCAATTTTCACCTTAAGGACAATGGAGACGACCCCACGTTTCACCTAATAAGTGAAGTCTCAAGCACGATAAGGTCACATTAATGCATGCACAGGAGGAGCATGTCCTTTTCATCGAAAAAAGGTAAAAAATATTATAGTAAGTTTAATAGAATTTCAAAAGTCTCAATTCAAGTTTTTACTATTAATACCAAGGGTAAGTGATATATATATATATATATATATATATATATATATATATATATATATATATATATATATATATATATATATATCAGCACATCAAAATAATCTAAAAACATTAAAATAAATTAATTTAAAATAAAAATATTTTAATTTTTTTCCAGAAATGGTTTTCAAATAGTTTTCTAACTGGCCTAAAATCAATAATTAGGTTTAGAATGCTCTGGAATATGATTCGGGTCACTAATTAAAATAAAATATTGGTTTGTTGCATTTAAATTTATTATTGATTTGATGATTAAGGTCTTGTTTTGCATTGAATTAAAAATTATTTTTGAAAAAAATGAAAAAAAAATTTAAATTAAATTATTTTTTGGTGTGTTTAGATCATTTTCATGTGCTGATATCAAAATAATTTTTAAAAAATAAAAAAATATATATTTTAAAATAAAATTCATTTTTAAAGTTCTTCGATTAGTTGATTCAGATGAGCCAGTGACCAAGAGTTTTATATATGAAGCAATGATTCAAGCAAAAGAGAAGATACAAGTGAAATTTGGTTCTGTGCAAAAAAAGTGCAAATTATCTATTATGCTAATTATTTATTTAATATAACTTTTTTTTATCTTATATTATTTAAGATAAAAAAGAATTGTTATCTTTTTTATATTATTTAAATTTGTTAGTTTTTACCCAATAAAATTCTATGGACATAATTGTTTTGTAATGTATTTTTAAGTTATTTTAAATCATGTATGAATCTTACCTAATGAAGTTTTATGGCCATAATTGTGCTAAATTGTATTCGAAAATATTTTACTTACAATTTTACAATTTTTCTACCTACATGATTTTAGCTGTAATTTTATTATTTTTGTACGAAAATATTTTACATATAATTTTATAATTCAATTTTACAATTCAAGTTCAAAAACGAACTCTATGTCGTATCAAAATCGTGATTTTGATAACCTTGCTCCCGCATTTCTCTCCGATAAAATGTGAGCTTCACATCAGGATTCACACTGTAAAAGGAACCTCACCGGCCTCATGTGTAACTCGAATTGAACAACGGTTCTTACATAAACAAACAATCAACAGAGAAGTGTTGTTTTGAGGTCAGCTCTCGATGAAGTTCCTGTTCTAGACCCACCGCCCTCTTCGCCATTTGAAGATGGCAAAACTGAACTCATTGCAACTCGTATTGCTGGTACTTGTATGTTATCTCTCTCTCTCTCTGTTTTTTTTTTTTTTTTTTAAATCTAAATAGCTTTTTCATCCTGCCAACTTTGTGCTCCCTGTTTTTGTGGTTTCAAAATCTAATGTGATTCATAGTTAATGGGCTAATCTTGTGTTAATGCTTATTTTTCAGTGCCCATGGCTTGATTCTTTCAATAGTTCTTTAATTTTTAGAATCAGATGCTCAGTGCTGGTCCTGGGGTCAGTAAAGGCTTGCAGGTAATTGCATTTAGTCATGAACTAAATAGAGGACGAAGGAAATACAGACGCAAAATATTAAAGATCTGAAGACATATAATGTGAAGCACTAGAATTCAAGACCCATTCGGATTGTGATATGCCTGAAAATTATGAGGCAATTGACCTGTAGAAGAAGAGGTAGACATAGCTTGTGATTGTAAAGAAAGAAACTTCTAAAACTACTCGGCTAGAGTATTTAGATCAATAAAAAGAGTTTAGGAAATTATTGTCGCATTATTGCATGGTGATTTATAACTTTGAATTGGTTTATGAGTATTAGATTGTGACTAGTTGCCAGGTATTTAGGATTGATTCTGTTGTTTTAATTTAGGATACTGAGTTTTCCAATTAACTTTTTGCTTGTAAAAACTGCACTCATAAAAAACAACCCTTGTTTAAGGGTTAGACTGATGATTGAAAAATGGTTTGGAATGAGCTGCTAGCATATAAGGATTAGAGAGAATGCCCTTTTCAGATGAAAAGTGGAGATGTATTTCTTCAATCAATAGCTCGCTTACAACTGAATCAATGGAGGGAAGTGGGGAACGATGCAGAATCGAACCTCTCAGTCCTTCAAAATCATTGTGACATGCTGTTAAAAATTGTATCAATCGTTGATGCTCTTTATGTTCAATATAGGCACCATATGCCTTTAATTTTAAAGATTTTATAAGAGTCAATTGATTCCAAATATCTGTTATAGCATAATAGAATTCCTGAAAACTCATATTCTTCTGGTGAAGAGCTTGCACATCATTCTCCAATCGATATTGTTTTGCAAAATTCGATTGATTAAATAACCTGTGTAAATGGTCTCATACTTCCTTTGATGTCTCATACTTTGCCAATTGTGTACTTATAAAATGCTCAACATAATTATTAATCCAAGTAATAATCTTTGCATTGTCTACTTCCCAAGTACCTATCAAAGCAGCATAACACTCATCGGTATTTTGAGATTTCACAGGAGTTTCACTAACATATCCTCACATCTTTTTACCCTCACAAAAATCTCTCATCACATAACCCCAATATGAATAATTCTTTTCATCTAACCTCACAGGCTCACACTCACAAATTGAAGTGAATCATCTCTTTCACTAGTCATAATGAACATACGAAGAAAAAACAGAGCAAATAACAATAGAGTTGAAATACCAGATTGCAAAAACAAAAGGGAACGCGAAATACCAGGTTGCAGAATTCAAAAGAAAGGTGAAATACCAAATTGCAGAAACTGAAATTAAAACGAAATACCAGATTAGAAAAAAAATAAGGTCGTTTGAGATTAAACCGTGCTTGACATTAAACCAAGTTCTGATACCATGTTAAGCAACTCAAAATACATAAAGACATAATTAAGAAAAAGAGGTCAGAGTTTCATAATAATAATAATAATAATAATAATAATAATAATAATAATAATAATAATAATAATAATAATAATAATAATAATATCAAATGCATGCTTAACTTAACGTAAATACAAAAGGACTATATACATGCTAAAGCAAAAAGAGTTTTCTACCATTAATAAATAACAAATAACCTAATCTACACATTATATAT
Source organism: Salix viminalis (assembly GCA_029228465.1). Taxonomy (NCBI): domain Eukaryota; kingdom Viridiplantae; phylum Streptophyta; class Magnoliopsida; order Malpighiales; family Salicaceae; genus Salix; species Salix viminalis. The sequence goes on from CM055435.1 coordinate 12,296,744, forward strand.
TCTTAACAGAGTTAAGGAAAACAAAGTCGAATAATAAGTATTGATATAGGCATTTCATTCTTGAGAATCCATCTTCTCTCTCACACCCATAATTTTGTTACTAATTTCAGTTTCAGTTGCTTAGGACATTCTCTGTGAAGTTGTATTGTTCCTGTGTAATAGAAAGGGTAGTTTATTTAGGTTCTGATTGAAAAATGTCGTAACCCAATTTTTGGGTTACTCCCCAAAATAAAATAAAAATGACAAAAATAAAATAAAAGGAGCCGACGTGGGTAGAAAAATCAATGTGGAAATTTTAGTTGTTTTCGCGAGTCCAATCGTATCTCTTTGGTTCCAAAAATAGAGAAAAAATACAGATTTAAGGCAAAAATAATTTATCGTTGGATGAATCTGTGTAAAAACTAAGTTCAACGACATAATTATATTTTTATGGGTTGATTCGATTTAATCGTCAACAAATTTAAAGTTTAATTATGATCGGGAATTAATTTAAGGTCCAATTGAAGGATTTAATTAAGTGCAAGGACTTAATTATACTTTAAATTGGTCAAATTAATTTTATTAAGGGCTTAGTCAATGAGAAATCAATTTCTTGAATTTAATTCGGGCTCAATTGATGAGAATGAAATTTTTGGAGACCGATTTGAATTTTTAAGTCAATAATGCGAAATCAGTGGCCAAATTGAACGAATTGAGAATCCAAGGTCAATTAAGGGTTAAATCGCGCAATCGGAAACCCGAGACCAAAATAAAAAAAGGCGTGCACATTTAAGGTTGTTGTTGCACATTTAAGGTTGCTGTTGCACATTTAAGGTTGCTGTTGAAATTTTGACAGGGATACAATTGCATAAAATTAAAAATTTAAAACTAATTAGGGGTGCAATTGAACCAATCAAACATTGAAGAACCAAATTGCAAAGTCAAAACTATACAACCCACAGCCTCTGCAACAAAGAATTTGCAGTCTGCAAATTCAATTTGCAGAGGCAGTCTCTGCAATTATTTGCAGAGGGGGCAGAGGCAAGAGCCGCCTCTGCCCCTATAAATGGAAGAAGGAGAATCACACCAGGGAGGGGGGAAGAAAACTGGGCAGTGAGGGAGAAGGAAAAAAAAAGGGAAAAAAAAAAGGAGAAAAGGAAAGAAGAGTTTTACACAGAGGGGGAGAAGGAAAAAAAAAGGGAAAAAAAAAAGGAGAAAAGGAAAGAAGAGTTTTACACAGAGGGGGAGAAAAATTACAGAGAAGAGAAATGGAGGAGAAAACGCAGAAGAAAAGGAGGAGAAAATTAGCAGAAGTTTTGGCGGAGAAAACAAAGGAAAATCACACGAAATAACACAATCATCGTCATCTTCTTCAGCCCCGTCTGTTCTCTCTCTCCCCATTTTCACAGTCCTCCCTCTCTCTCTAAAACCAGCACCGTCATCCCTCTTTCTCTCTTCGCCGGCAGCCAGCCCTTTTTCCCCTCACCACCGTGAGCTCCTCCTACACATAACCGACCCACGGTGACCACCATCAGGTCCAGCTCTCCCTCCAACGCCGGTAATGGCGACGAGCAGCAGTGAACGGCAGCCCAGACCCGACACTTCAAGAGCTCCCTCCGGCCACCACAGGCCATCATTTTCGACGCCACCACGACAGTGAGAACCACCTCGATCTCCTCTACCCGGCGGCGGTGACAGGTGAACCTCTCGTGGTGGTCGGCCGACCACCACGTTACTGTGCACGCTGCATGCAGCGTGAATATATTTATAAATATATATTTTCTGTGTGTGTTGGGTGGGCTGGGCTGCTCTCGGCCCAGCTCAGTTGACTGGGCCCAGCCCAGCCCAGCCTACAATTAGGTGGGCTTCCAGCCCGTGAGGACTGAAGCCCAGCCCACAAATATTTGGGCTTCCAGCCCGTGAGGGCTGAAGCCCAGCCCATTCAGGGTGGGCTGTCAGCCCACTGTGGCTGACAGCCCAGCCCAGAAAAAAAGAAAAAAATTAAAAAATACAAATTGACAAAAAAAATATTTTTATTTTTTACTACTATTATTATTACAAAAAAAATCAAAAATACAAAAAAATGTATTTGTTTTTTTTGCATACGGCCAAATTCCATGATATTTCCATACATATTTTTCGTAAAAATTATGTTGCATCTTTCTCATATTTTGAAATGAAAATTGGATATCGTAACCGGTTTATGATTATCCGTTGGAATTTGGCCAAAATACAAAAAATAATTATAAATATTTTTGTTTCATCTATCAGGGTGTAAATTTACATTGTAAAGTACACCCGCGGATAAAAAGAAATTTTACTATTGTGTAAAATTACATCGTAAAGTGCACCCGTAGATAAAAAATATTTTTACTACGGTGTAAAATTACATTGTAAAGTACATCCGTAGATAAAAAAAAAACTTGTAACTGCGGTGTAAAATTACATTGTAAAGTACACTCGCAGGCAAAAAAAATGTTTTTTTTAAAAAATGCAATGTAAAATTTTTAACTTAGAAAAACAATCAAACAACAATGCAGCTTACCTTAGATAGGGTGCACTGGTGGTGATGCGTCTTCCCCTTGCACAACAAGTCCCCTTACCCTAGACTCTCGCAGACTAATAGGTTCCTAGTAACCTTAATAGTATGTGGCGACTCCTAATAATTATAGTCGTAAATTTTATGGCTATAAACAACTCCATTTTCACCGCACGCCGTTATCTCCCCCCAAACCACAGGGGAGATGGCGGGGTGCGAAGCGCGTCAAAAAATCGCCGTCACGACAAAAAACATGGGTGGATCCTGCAAAATAACTCTCATAATGGTTAATTGAGATGTGGTTAATGCAATATCTGCTTTGGAATATAACAGAGCTTTCTACCACCAGGAAAACCAGCAATCTCTTTTTCCCTGCGAACGAGAGCTGCTTACCTCTGTTCTCTCTAGAATCAAGAATCTGAAACACACGAGTGTCTTCACTCATGAAATTTGTGGTGCAAATGCTTTGGAATGGAAGTTGCGTCCTGTTGATGCCAAATGTTTAGTTGTATATATATATATATGTATATATATATATATATATATATATTAGAAAATAATGTATGTGTGTGTATATATATATTAGAAAATAATGTAACTATATCAAAAATATTTATTTTTGTTTTAATTTAAAAATGCCTCAACAAGAGAGTAAAAAATTATATATATTTAAAATAATATAAAAAAAATTCAAAAATACCTCAACAAGAAAGTAAAAAGTTATATACAAAATTAATAATTATATTGTTGGAGGGTTTTTAAAAGTAATTATTTAATAATATAACTTACTCCTATTAATTCTATAATTAATTGCATGATTAAATTACATACAAAATAATTGCACTATATTTAAAATAATATAAAAAATAGCTCGCCAAAATAGCTTTTACCATTGAAACACACATCAACAAAAAAATCATATACAAACTATTTAAAAAAACTATTTTAAAAATTTAAAAATAGCTATTAGCTATTGCGATTGTATTTGCCCTTATTATTCTAGGCTCATGCCTCTCAAGTGGTTGGGTCAGTTCTCATGAGAAGTGTCCCGCACAGAAATAGACGTTGGAAAACATAACGGCTATATTCAATTTCAAACATGAAAACCCCTACTTTCAATTACAACAACTCTTCTTTAGCTCTCTCTCTGCATCTGTCTTACAAGATCAAGATCAAAAGTCAATCTCTCTCTCTCTCTGAAAACAGAGTTCACAGTCTAGTCTTGAAAGAAAACCCATAAAAAAAACCAGCAGAGTTCATAGACCATAAAATTCTTGTCTTTCCCTTAAAACAAACACCATGGCCCGTACACCCTCTTCTTCTTCTTCTTCTTCTTCTAAATCGAATCACCCACACGTCTTAAAGACTCCTCAGTCAAAACATAGGATAAATTTCTCTTCAACAAGAACTCCAAACCCTAACCCATCTCCAAACCCTAACTACACCAACAAAGAGACCCCTCAAGACCACCCCATTGAAGTGATTAGCAGGATACGAGATTATCCCGAGGGAAAAGAGAAACCCGCTCCGATCCTGCAAGCAAAGCCCGAGAACAACACTCTTCGTGTCCGTGCTGACATTGGGTACCGAGACTTTAGCCTCGATGGGGTCTCTTTCTCTGAAGAAGAAGACCTCGATTCCTTTTACAAGAAGTTCGTGGAGTCGAGGATTAATGGGGTTAAACTGGGTGCAAAATGCACAATAATGATGTATGGTCCTACCGGCTCTGGGAAAAGCCATACAATGTTTGGTTGCTCGAAGCAGCCAGGCATTGTATATCGGTCCTTGAAAGGTATTTTAGGAGAAGAGGGAAGCGAGGGGGGTGATGGGGAGAAGCTACAACTTGGTACTTTTGTGCACGTTACAGTTCTAGAGATTTATAATGAAGAAATTTATGATCTTTTGTCGACTAATGGCGGGGGAGGAATTGGAATCGGGTGGCCTAAGAGTGGCAGTGGATACAAGGTAAGCTTTTCAAAAAGTTCCATCCAGATCTCTGTTAATTAGTTTGCTTCAGCTACTGTGCTGTTGGGATTGAAATTTGGTTTTGATTTGCTTAATTTTGAGTAGATATTGCTGTTCATGATTTGATTGGGGTATTACGATAGTATGCTACCTTTTTTAAGAATTTGTTCCTGGTTAAATATTTATATTTGTTATGTTCATGAAAAATAGGTTCAATTGTAAGCTTTATAGAAATTAAGAATAACTTGATCGGTTTTCTCTGTTAGTGTTTCTATTTCTTCTCTGTTGTCGTATACATACCACCTCGCTGTCTGTGCCTTTCCTGAAATTGGTTTCCCAACAAGAAACGAAGAATAACTCGATATATGAAAATTGTTCTGTATGTTATTCTACCAGAAGAAATCAGGAGTTATTAGTACTAGATATTACATGTGAACCTGTGACAGCCAAACTGTTCCTGCACTTGTGTTGTTTTTTCCTTGGTTTGTGAGCATTTAATTCGACACAATGTGTTTAGCTTGTCTCTGTGTTGATAACTTGGGTGCCAACATTTTCTGGGTTTATTACCCAATATCATCAGTTCTTGGTGGACAAGAAGTTATAGTGAATTATGAGGTTGTCATCATTGTTTACAGGTAAGACTAGAAGTGATGGGAAAGAAGGCTAAAAATGCCACTTTTATCTCTGGAAATGAAGCTGGGAAGATTTCAAAAGAGATTCAGAAAGTTGAGAAGCGAAGGATAATTAAGAGCACACTTTGTAATGAGCGAAGTTCTAGGAGTCACTGCCTGGTATGGCTCCTCTAGAACTGACTTGGATCAAAAAGTGAAACCACTGATCAGTATAGTTGTTTATTTAGATTAACACGGCATTTCAATTGCTTGTTTGCACAGATAATCCTTGATGTCCCAACTGTGGGAGGCCGACTTATGCTTGTGGATATGGCGGGTTCAGAAAATATTGACCAAGCTGGGCAAAGTGGTTTTGAAGCTAAAATGCAGGTAAATTTTTGGGAATTCATTTTTCCCTCTTTTCTGTGTCCTGGCATTAAAAAGGAAAGCTGATTTTGTGCTTCTGTCGAATTGACAGACTGCTAAGATCAACCAAGGGAATATAGCATTGAAGAGAGTAGTTGAATCTATTGCTAATGGAGATTCTCATGTACCTTTCAGAGATAGCAAGTTAACTATGCTGCTCCAAGTAATGTCCTATTCATGTTGATTACAATATGTTACGATATGTGGCTTGTTTGAACTCTTCTTTATCAGGTTTTCATGTTCCTTATTTTTCAGGATTCTTTTGAAGATGACAAGTCAAAAATTTTGATGATTCTGTGTGCAAGCCCAGACCCAAAAGAAATACACAAGACAATCTGCACGCTTGAATATGGAGCAAAGGCGAAATGTATTGTTCGTGGTCCTCACACACCAATTAAGGATAAACTTGGTGCTGAAGATTCTTCTGCGGGCGTCTTAGGATCCAGGATAGCAGCTATGGACCAGTTTATCTATAAACTACAAATGGAGAACAAGCTCAGAGAAAAGGAGAGAAATGATGCTCACAAACAGCTAATGAAGAAAGAAAAAGAAGTTGCTGTGCTGAGAGCCCTTATTGAAGAGAAGGGATCTAAAGCAAGTGAAGAGGAGATAAACCAAAAAGTGAATGAGCGTACAGAGATACTGAAAATTCAGCTGGAAAAGAAGTTGGAGGAGTGCCAAAGAATGGCTGAAGAGTTTGTGGAGCTGGAGAGGAGGAGAATGGAAGAGAAGATACTTCAACAGCAGCAGGAAGTTGAAACGCTGAGAAGGCGCTTGGAAGAAATTGAATTAGAGCTATGTCGTTCAAGGGATGAAAATAGTGATGAGAATGGTCCAAGGGACATTGATCGCTTTGCCAGAAGGCTGTTGGGGGCTTATGCTGATGAGGACCCGGGGATGGTGAAATCGATGGATTTAGACATGGGTGATCAAGAAGCATCTGTGTGTGATGTGAGATTTGTTGGCGCTCCTGCTCGTCAATCTAGCATCATTGGAATCCAAAGCTTGTCTAGTTATCCTCATTTTAGTACTTTGAATCAGGTGGTTGATTATGGAGAAAAAGTTAGTCTTAGCACTGTGTTTGAAGAAGAAGAGGTGGAAGAGGAGGAAGAACACAAAGATAAAGTGGAAGATGAGGAGGTGGAGAAAGAAGTAATAGAGGTGACGAGGATTGTTGACGTGTCTAGTCCAAGGATCAATTTTGGTGCTGGCTCCATGATATCTTCTCCTCTGAAGTTTGAGGCACTCAAGGATGGTTCAGAAGATAGGCACTCAGTTTCAGAACCAGTAAATGAGTATGAGAATGTGAAAGATTCAGCCTCTTCTAGACAATTAAGAATCCAGAACATATTTACACTTTGTGGGAACAACAGAGAGCTTTGCCAACAATTCAGAACTCCAATACCTGCAGAAAAGAGGGCTGCAGATCATCAACCATCTCCAATTTTGACTGTAAGAGAGGATTCTACTCTAAGAAATTCGAACAAGGAAAACTCACCCCTCCAGAAAAATGTGTCTGTGATAGAATGTGGGAAAAATCCGTCTGACATGATGGCATTGGCTTCAAAGGAGAACTACAACCCTTCAGTAAAAAATAATGATTCACAGATTGAAGTGCATGTAAAATGGGAAGCTTCTAAAGGTAACAGTGGTAAGTTCATCACCACACTTAAGGTGATGAAGGATGCCACACTTGCTGACCTGCGGAAGCTGATCGAAATCGATCTTGCCGCAGACAATCAAGCATTCACTTTTCTTGTGCTTGGGGTAAGGTTTTACCCTCCTTTATTTAGCTCCTTTAAACAAGATAACCCGCCTCTTTGTGTTTGCTTTAAACAAGATAGCTCCTATATGTGCAGGATCCTACTGGAGCACCAGTTCCGAAAGAGAAAGAACCGACAGTACCAGCCATCAAACTCCCCATTTGCAACTACCAATCCCATGGCTATCTGGCTTGCTTGCGACCAGCCAACGGAACTCAAGATTCGAATCATCTGCCATCAACCCCTCTTCCATTGACTCCAGTGGAAAATAAGCTACCAGTCACCCCTATGCCGTGCTTGTCACGTCAAGTTGCTGATTTATCTCCCAAACTAGCTGCATACTGAACCCTACTCCCTTTGCTACTCTTCAAAGGAACTAGTGGACATGGAGTTTGTATCTATATCTGATGATGCATTGAGTATATATGCATATGTACTCTTACTGGATTTTATATGTGAATTTGTTGTCAACATGTGTGGGTTTGGTTTTCTGTCTGGGTATTTTTAGTTTGATCATTCCTCTTTGTTTCTGCTGCTCTATTTTTTTTCTTCTCCTTTTCATATTATTTCTCATCATCGCAGAGGTTCTTTTTTCTCTAAATGGTATTTTATTTTAGGGTTTATAAGATTAGATAAGACTCACCATGAAACAGGAATACCTGAACAAGGTCTTGGGAGGATTATTCTTTTTTTGCCACAATTTATAGCTTCTTAACTGTAGCTATTTTATTTTACATGTAACAAATCAACAAGAAAGCTGAAGCACAAGCTTTTGATTTTTCTCTATGCAAGATAGTAGTCATGTAAGACAAATTGAAGACAAATTGAATTATAGGTTAACACATAACATTAAATCTCTAACATACAAATCCTCTTCGCATTGCTTTCATCGCTCCTCTTCATATGCTTCCAAAACAGAACTTAGTTGGCTTGCAGTGTTTTTCCTTGCATGCATAGATTCAGACCCTCCAGGTCCGGGATCCGGGAAAGGAAGCGCTTCGTTTGAAGAGTTCTTTTCTTTTGATTTTGATGACCCACTACCTGATGACCCCTTTGACTTTCTTCCACGAGAATGCTTCGGGATGGAGGGCAGGTCTTGAATAGGCGATTCAGCACCGAGGCTGGAGGTTTTGTGTCGTCTTGAGGTTCGGCTGCTCCCTGATGATTCTTCCCTTGGAGAGTCCATTGACTTGTTTGAAGAGCGGTGACGCCTAGAACTCTTTGGCGCATCACTGGGAGAATTTAAAGGTGAGCCAGCAATGCTAGATGCTTGGTGCCTGGAGTGTTTTGACGAGTCAGAACTCCTTCGGTCTGGGGAATTTAAATGTGAGCTAGCACTACCCGATGAGCGCCTTGAACTATGCTTCGGCTTTTCAGTTTGACCTGGGTATATTAAAGCAAAATCAGCAAACTACATTTTTTTCCCACAATTCCTCAGCAAGTGAATAGAAGATTTGGAGAACATTGCACACGTTTTAATCCAAAAAAACATAGATCCATGATCATTAGGGAAAATCAAACCTTCTAAGGTTGAATCGGTTGAAAGGTTCTTCACTTCTTTAGAATTTGAAGTCCCACTTAAAGCTTCTGGAGGCGAGGCGAACTCATTCATCTGCAAATGTTTGGAATAAGCATTCATCTGCAAATGTTTGGAATTATTTCGTATCAAAAAGTCTATTTGAGCACTGGCATGGAGCAATACTTATCGAGGTTCTTCAAGGGAGCAGGTGGGGGTCAAGTTTTTTTTGGTTTAGAAATGATAATTGATGGAACGCAGACATAGCTGATAATGTGGGGCAGGATTTAAAGGAGCATCAAATGGGAATGCCTATCTATACAGGAGACTTGAGCAACCTAGATCATCTTCGTAGTTAAAACAACGACCTTAAGAGGCAAAGAAAAGGAAACTTAGTGGCATACCCAGCTTGGTGGATTTTCAGATGGACCATCCCATCCAATGTGAGCAACATGCTTTACATCAGTAGGCAATCCAATTTGCATTTCTTGTTCCTTTTCATCTGCAAAATTGGAGAAACGATTGATGACAACAGACATAGTACAGTACTACTGCTGCTTATATATTTCCAATAAATGTTGGAATACTTGTAATGCGAGCAATCTGAAAACGCTAGCATTATCTTCGGTGAGGACATGGCAGAATTAGAAGAATGCTCATGCAGTTATCGAGTGCAATATTTTTTTTTTTTTTTGGATTCGAGGAAACCCAACTCTTGTAAACCGCAATTTGTGGGCTCAGGTAAATAAGTAAAACCTTAGTTGTCCCAAGTTTTCACAAGAGGTGCACACCCTTACTCGAACTTGAGTGCAATATAAAGCTGTAATATCATTTTTTTCAGAAACAATACATTATCTTAAGAGGGAAAACTGCACATACCAAATATTTGTGAAATGTATCTTAGACCTCTCAAAAGACCTTTCACTTTTGTTGTCATTTTGGCCAAGCCAGGCAATTTAGCTGCGCCTGAAAAGTTGCTGCGTTCGTTAATATTGCTTCTGTACTTGAAAATAAAAGAGGAGATAAACAAGGATATACAGCAGCAAAGCTGACAGAAGAAAATTCTTAAGCTCTTCTCCCATCTCAACATCCTGTGTATTCCGTTGAAAACTCACCGAAACAAAGAAGAATCTCCTCACCATCTTAAATCCTTGCGAGTTGAATTAATTATCTGACATCTATTTATTTTTATTTAAAAAAAAACAAAAATGCCTAAAAATATTGTAAAATTTGTTTCCATAAAGCGATATATACATTCTAAAACAAATATCCCTAAAGCAAAATTCAAATCCATCAACTCACCAAGGATCGTCAAACAGACTTTGAAACAACAGGAATAATTAAGGTGGAAAATTCCTTCGAAACAAAGAATGTGGAAATTCTATAGAGAAAACCGCACCTTGGGATAAAAAACGAAAGCACAAGAAGTCAAGACGATCCCATGATAGCTCGTGCAATGTCGACAGTGATTGCCCATCAAACATTCTCAAACCTCACACGGCCTGGGTCCATGGAGAGAAGATTTTATCCCTCAACCCTAGTCTGAAATAAAATCCAAGCGGGGGGAGGGGAGGGGTGAAAAATCTTGATTGTCAACTTTTGTCTCCAATCAAGAAGAGGAGAGGGAGAGTATGATGAACTGGAAAATCTCCGAGATACATCAGTTTTTGTTTTCAAGACGCGTTTTCAATTCCCGTTGCCCGTCAATCAAAACCAGTAGATAGCCTATTTTTTAGGCCAAATATCTAGAAAGGCTAAGCCAGCTAAATTTGGGTGGGTTCTTGTTGCCTGTCTTCTTGTTTCGTAAAAGCGCGGGAAAAACGGTTAGGAAAAATATGGTTATGGTTCTTACTTGATATTGGTTCCTTCTGTTGCTCCTCTCTATTGAATATATATATATATATATATATATATATATATATATATATATATATATATATATATATATATATATATAATTTAAAGAGCAGAGAGTATTGAAGCCCCATTCATATTTTTCACTCAACTTTGTCTTCAATTTGATCATTTCATATTGATCTAGGATATGGGATTAGGCTTAATTATTTGTTTTGTTACTTATACATGAAGATCCATGGAAAATTTTGGTTTTGGTATAACTTACCATGATTCTACATATTTAAAAATAAAAAATTGAACTTCATATTTTATTTATTTATTTTCTATAAAATTACATTAATCTCACAATCTAAATCATAAATTTAGTAAATTAACTCAAGTTGACTCCGATTTTTTTTTCTACTTCAATATATTAGATTAATTATCATGTTCTCATGATATTAATCTCACTAATTCATAAAAAAATTTCACATCAAAACAAATTGGATGGACAAACAATCTAGTTGCAAATCTCTATTTGCAAAAGTAGGTTGCCGTCTTCTGAGAAGGTTATTCTTATTTTACTTTAAAAGGAGATTAGCCTGATGTATTTGGATTTGTTCTCTACATTGTAATCCAGGGTTTGAATCATAAAAGTGGTCTGAAAAAAGAATTTTCTTATGAATTCACTTGAGCGCCAAGAAACCTCATCGAGAATTGCTGACTCAACCCAAGGCCCGTGGGTGGGTGGGTCTGACTAAGTGGGTTAACATCTGAACCGTTCAGAAAGGTAAAGAGCAGAACAGACTAAATGAAAAAGAGTGAGCATGTCATAACACAAGTTAAACAGAAAGGTTGAATAAAAGGACTTATATAGCTGTATTATTTCTCCCGTCTAAAGTTTTTGAAGCCAAACCAATAGGGAGAAGGGGTAAACCAGACCACTGGCAGGCATCAGAAGGAACTCCTCAATTATGAAGCTTTCATGTCATCCAGACCAACACTAGCCTGCATCAACAAATTAGAATTGGTTAGCACACAAAGTATAAGGTGACATTTTTTAGTTATGGTGCTACAGCCTAAAGAAAACAAACAGGAAAGCCTCCCAACTAGCTCACTAGACTAATCTGGGCCCTTTCCTCATGCTTGGTGCCTCGAGCATCCCCAATTTTCAGAGTTTATTGGTCCGTCGAATGCAGAGTGCATTACGCACACGAGATGCTAGCATATTTGATCCCACTCGCTTTACTTTCTTACTATACTGGCAATGCCGCAGCTCACAGCTCGGAGCAGGCGGACGAGCGAGGAACAGACTAGCTTGGGATTAAGCAGTAAAAAGACATTGGGTATCTCAGAAATTCAGTTACAAAACCATCTTACCAGGAACTTGTGATTCTCTTCGAGAAATGGAGGAAAGATTGTACAAAACTTCTCCATGTCGGCAGCAACATCACCTGTGCCAGCTATTACTTCCATGAACTTCTTCCTATCTGGAGCAAGCTTCATGGCAACCTGTAATCCAGTATGCATTAAGTCAAGAAGCCTCGAAAACTAATTTGGCTAGCCCTACGCCAGAGTCTTTCAAAAACCAACTTGGCTAACCCTACACCAGAATGTTTCAAAAACTAATTTGGCAAACCCTGCACCCTAACTGATTTATAAACATAGTTAATATTTTAGTGAAGCTGCAGGGAATAAAATGACAGTCTAATTTATTGCCTAAGCTTCTGCGCTATGGACTCAGAAAATCTTGCATAGCTGCAATAATGGATTCCATTTTCTCATAAAGCTGAGACAAAAAAAATGCTCCCTTGTCATCATTACATCCATACTTCATGCATGTTTGCTCTTAATTGTATTAACTGAAGGAGAAAAGAATTAGGAATGGAGGAATGAACTGAATCGAAAGTAAAGCTTAACACTAAGTGAAAACATACGGGGACTGTATATTTACAGGACAATACATAAATATTGTAAATCTAATGCATTAGAAATGGAATAACTTTCAAAAATGTAATTCAAGAAACAATCAAATCAGTTCAGAGATTCTGTTGTCTTGGGTCAACATGAAGCAAAGTACTTTGCATATAATTTCCACTCATATAAAGAAAATATTAGGATAGAACTAAATAGATCAAAGACATACAGTGAAACTTGAACTGGCAAGCCAGCCATGGAATTTTTTCAGTGTCTTGCCATAGGAATCTGAACAGGCTTGTGACATTGTCCAATCTGGATGTGCGAGTAAATCCCGGAAAAGTTCCACCAGAAAATCCATTGCTCTGAGGATCACCAAAAAAATTAAAGCACATGAGAGTATATAATTTTAAATTCCCTAATCAAAGATTATAAGCAATGACTGTCATTCACAAAGAGCATGTAAAATCTCTTTTTCTGGCATGCGTAGATTGTTTCTAGTGAGAACTCAAAAGCCCAATATTATTTGCTTTAATCCTATTTCTTGTTCAGCATTTGATCTTACACACTTTCACCACTTGAAAACTATGCACTGAGGCAGTTCAATGAGACATTCAAAGTTTAAATTTTTCATATAAGATGTGATTTTAAGGAAATCAGATATATAAAGGTTCATGGTAATTTTTCCCACAATAACTTTCTTGCATCAAACTCTGTGATGATAACATGCTCCAAATTTTTTTTGACATACAGAATTAGCCCATTGTGACAATATGCATGCCAATGGTAGAATAAAATACAGGAAAAGAATGGAGAAAGTAATTGTGTTGCGAACATTATGTAGTATCTACCTGGTTAGCCAAAGAAGACCGTTGGCACAACTTGATGATCCTTTTGCTGTTTTAGCATCAACCTCCTCTTGAACCATAGTGTACAATTGGTTGTATTTAGATGGATCCAACAAATATTTGGTTTCCAATCTCTACAAGTGAAAATCAATAATTATATAGTTTCAGTTACATCAGTATTAAACATGAACAAAGAAAAGAGCCAATTCACAATGTGATAAAGAAAATGGTATGGTGATCGAGAAGAGAAACAACGATTAGGCTTTGAAATTTATTATCTATTTATTTATTTATGAACTACTTGAGTAAACGAGTCTCATAGCTACGCAAATCAAAAGGAACAGTGGGGATAATAGAGATCTCACAATTATGTCACTGTCATTCATTATGATAAGACATTCTATCAAAATGTACATATGCAGACAACATAACTCACATAAGCAAGATAAGAAGCAAAAATACTTACCGTTATGTTACCACCGATATCAGATTTTACAAGGGCCATAGCAGCTCCAAACTTATCTGTCATCAGAAGTAATAAAGGAGTTCAATTTGCAACCAAGCATCTAGTATTTGAATCATGGGAGAAGGTATGATAATTCAAAAGAAATAAGAAATAAAATTATTTTAGTAAAGAATCTCGTAAAGTAAATAAGAAATTAAGCAACCTCTTGGGATAACTTTTGCAAATTGATTCGAGTTGTTTTTTTTACCTTCTGCCTCCAAGAAAAGTCATACATATGTTTGGTTACAAATAATTTTCGACTTAAATCAAAAAGGTTTTTACAAGATTTTGACTTACATTCTAACCTATACAAACTTCCTTGTTCAAAAAAATTCATTTTTTGACGAACATAATTCTATTTTATTTTATTTTTGTCACGAGTTATTTATGAAAAATAGAAAATTAATTTTTGAATCATGCCAAACAAGACTCTAAATATAACATCACAATAGGAAGTATATCTTTAACTAATTTAAAGACATATTAAAATTAAACAATCGTTCGGTAACTTTTAAGGAGATCAAGAATTAAAAACACGAGAAAGTGAAATTAATAGTAGTAATAAAATAATTAAAAAAAAGTAACGTACCAATAACAGGCAAAATCTTTTTGCAGACATCCAAGAAAGGTTTGGTGAGCATTTCTCCGTTATCGGATCTGACATGCTTCATTCCTTCCAGCGATGGCGCAAACACAGTTCCTTGACCAGCTTCCTCCATCTTCAATTTCTCTCCTTAAAGTCACTGCAACAACATTCAATAAATAAAACAGTTAGAAATCTAAACCTTATAAAAAATAACATTTGATTTAAATTAGATCTACAGGCAATCACTGAATGATCTAAGAGAAATAGAAAGAGATTTGTCAGTTCAAGAACAAGAAGAGAAGCGATGTTAGTGTGACTGATTCGATTTTGAAAGGAAAGTAAGGAAATACCGGAGAATCTGATTCTACGGGTAGAAGTGAGAGAGATCGCTGTTGATATTTCAAATATATAGAGAAATCCCGTGGCGTCGGTTACTCGCTTTCACGTGTCGAGTCGGAATCGTGCTTTTTCGAACTGTTTGCTGGCTTGGTTGATCATGAAGGACAGATATTTAAGAGAGAGAGAAAATATATAAAGGAATTATATTTATTCGATATAATATTTACATAATATTTTAATTACTTTTACGGTATGAATCATAGCTGTTAGTTTCATTTTATTTTGATTGATATATTTTGTACCAGTTAAAAAAACACAAAACAATATTGTTTTTACTTTAGTTTAAATTTTGGCCTGTTCTGAATTTTTCAGTCAAGTACCAACTGAAACGTGCTGGTATTACTTCATCTGTGCTGTTTCGGTTAGAGAAAAAAATAATCTCCCACCTGGACAAATTATTGTGGGTCACTAATGTGACCTGACTTTATTGCTTTTCATCTCTTGCCTGGACAAATTATTGTCACTGTGCTTTTCATCTTTTACCTTGACAAATTGTTGTCATTGTTTATAGGGGTGAGCAAACCGAACCGAAAAACCGATTTAACCGAGAAAACCGAAAAAAAATAACCGAAAAAACCGAACCGAAAAAACAAACCGATTAAACCGATTATATTTTTTTTTTTAATGTCCGGTTCGGTTCGAATCGGTTCAGTAAAGGCAAAACCGATTAACGAACCGAACCGAACCCGGTTCGGTTAAAACACAACTGGTTCGGTTAAAAGTTAAAACACTTACTATAAATAGGAAATGTTCTCATTCTTTCACACATTACAAACCCTAGCCGCCCCCCTCTGGCCCTCTCCCCCTCTCGCCTCTCGGTCTCCTTCCCTCCCTCTTGCCTCTCGGCCTCTCCCAATCTCCTTCCCTCCCTCTCGCCTCTCGCCTCTCGCCTCCCTCTTTTTTTTCTTGTTTCAGTTGAACTGACTTGGGTCTCAGAAGTTCTAACATCTGTTTCAACTTTCAAGTTGGTTGGCTTGTCCAGAGAAAATCGATCAACTACTTGGTATGAAATTTATACTACTTTTTTTAATGATTTGAGATTCTATTTATTCAGTATTAGTTGATAATCTGTTAGTGCATCTTACTTACAGTTGAACTTGAAGTCTAGCCTCAAAAAAATAATGGGGTATATTTCAAATAATTCCAGAAAAAACAATTTTTACATGACAGGGGAAAAACATGTGATTGTGTTTAATCTAAGTTCTTCTCAAGGACAGAGAATATGTTGTTATTGTGTTTTTCCTTTGGACAATAGTTTTGGGGTAAATAATATTTGCTAGCACAAGCATACAAGTAATGTGATTTGCTGCTTTATGTTTAGAACACCATTGCTTGCTTTGTAAATCTGGAATCATGTTTATTTTTTATACACTTGTACTTTTATTTTATGATTTATTAATCAACTTATTTTCAATCTAACATTTTTATTATTTTTTTTTGTAGAATTTGGTAGAAAGCTAAATCTAGCAACAGATGACAATTAGTTCAAAATCTAGTGTATTTCTTGAAGTTTTTTTATGTTAACTTATTCGTTTGTGTAATTTTAATTATTTTGTCTCATGCTAAAGTAAACAAAACAAAAGAATTAGAAACTAGAAAGTTAAAAAAAACTTAATAAAACTATATTAACATTAACAATTTAATACATTAATATTTGTATAAATCGGTTTTAAGACTCGGAATGTTGTTCTTTATCTTCAATACCGAAGCTATTGGAGTCCTTGTTGCTCATGATCTCAAGCAAGGAGAATTCAGTATTGCAGTATACTGAGCTCTAGTGAAAGTTGTGAATACACTTTTGTCAGTTTAAACCGCTTTAATATGCATGCTCTGCACTAACATTCGGTTATTGTCTCACAAATGCCATTCTATCCACCCCAGCAGAGCCTTGATGATTTCAACCCCGAGGTAAATTTCAATTCATTTAAGATGGGTTTCGGATGAGATGTTTTCATTGACTCGCTTATTGTTTTCTTAATGAAGTCGGGGCATAAAGGAAAGTTTAATAACGTTAGATTGGTAATCGAGTAGAACTTGTGAACAATGTTGGTGCTCGGACAACTAGAATGATGCTAGGAGATTAGTTTCTGCAGTATTAATATTTCACTTGTTTCGGGAGGATTGGGATCTAACATTTCTATTATTTATTTTTTTTTGTAGATTTTGGTGGAAAGTTAAATCTAGCTGACGGATGATAATTAGTTCAAAACCGACCAGTATTTCTTTAAGTTTTTTATGTTAATGTTGCTTGTTTATTTTGAAGCCCTTTGAAGGCATTTTCTGTAATTTAAATTTAAATTTGTTTACTTGTGTAGTTTTAATTATCTCTCATCATGCTAAATTACACAAAACAAAAGTATTAGAAAGGTTAAAAAAAAACTTAATAAACACTATATTAACAATTTAATACATTAATATTTGTATTTGTTGCAAAAACAATTTTAAAAATACATTGGGTTCTTGTACAAAAATAGTTTTTCAAGCTTATCAAAAAATTTATTAGAAAACCCATCAGAAAGCCCATTAGAAAGCCCATCAGAAGGCCCATCAGAAGGCCCAAAAACAAATTCGGTTTTATGATTTTTTTAACCAAAAAAACCGGACCGGACCGAACCGAAAGTGGCCGGTTTTGAATAAATTCGGTTCGGTTTCGGTTTGATTTTTTAAAAAAACAAAAATTTCGGTTAGGTCTCTATTTTGACAAAAAACCGAACCGAACCGAAAATGCTCACCCCTATTTATATATATATATATAAGAATCAAAATCAAAACAATAAAAATTAAAAAAAATATATTATAAAAAATAAAATTATTGTGTCAACTTTTATTTTATAAAAAATAAAAATTATATTTATTTTTTTATATAATTAATTAATTATATATGAACAGTACAACCTCGATACGATGCGCCAAAACACTTCAAAATCAAAATTTCAATTAAATAAACAAAACATCAACTGAAACGAAAGTAATAACATTAATATGGATTAGTACAGGAACAATGTCATCGTGAGTTATCAGTCACATTCTAATGTGGCTTAAATTGTTTTCGAGGTCTTGAGAATAATATTATAATCCTTATATTTTACAGATTTTTAAATAATTGTTTTGAGCATATGATGCTATAATCTTTCAATAGAATGAAAGAAATTTTAAAATATTTAAAAAGTAATTATCAGATATTTATTTTATAAATTCATTTTAAAAAACAACAAATTACACTTATAAGCCAAATCAGCTCGGTATATTACTATAAAAAAAATATTATAGCAAAAGACACAGATTATTGTGGATTATAATAGTGAAATTATTTTTTTACCCCTCAATGCACAGTAATTTTAGCCTTGGACTCAGGGGTATTTTTGATCTCTACATTTTTTTGTACAATAAAATAATCATAATAACCCTCAAATAAGACAAAAACTAAGAGTTGTCATCGGGGGTGTCACTGTAATTTCATATTTTCATTGCACAATAAAATAACTCTCTTACCCTCAAATAAGACAAAACACAAGAGTTGCCTGCGAGGGTGTTTCGGGAATTGTATTTTTTTTTAAATATATAAATACGGATATGCCCCTATATAAGACAAAATTCAAGAGTTGGATGTAAGAGTGTTTCAGTAATTTACTAATTTTTAAAATTATTTTCTGTTGAATACTGTTGGTTTGTTTAGCAAACACGTCGACAATATTCGGCTTTACGCACTTTTTAGGCGGCACATGCGGCATTGTCCGATGATGAAAAATATTCATCTGGCATCTCATTAGATACCTCGCCATGTCCTCTTTATTATAGTGGCGTGCGTGGTGTCTCACGATAGCCGGAGACGTGACAGTTGTCATAACCCAATTTCTAAGTTACTTCCCCAAATCTACCCAAAAATAACAAAAATAAAATAAAAGGTGTCGGCGTTGGTAGAAAAATCAAATTTGGAAATTTTGGTTGTCTCCGATAGTACGATCGTATCTCTTTTGTCCCTAAAAATAGAGGAAAATACAGATTTAAAGCAACAATAATTTATCATTGGATAAATCTGTGTAGAAATTAAGTCGTGCGATATAATTATATTTTTATGGGTTGATTTGATTTAATTATCGACCAATTTAAAGTGTAATTATGATTGTGAATTAATTTAGGGTCCAATTGAAGGATTTAATTAAGTGCAAGGACATAATTATACCTTAAATTGGTCAAATTAATTTTATTAAGGGCTTAATCGATGAAAAATCAAATTCTTGAGCTTAATTCGAGTTCAATTGAGAAGATTGGAATTTTCAGAGACTGAATTGAATTTTTCCAAGCCAATTATGCGAAATCAGGGTCCAAATTGAAGACATCGAGAATTTAATGGTCAATTAAGGGTCGAATCACATAAATCGAAAACCAATGACCAAAATAAAAAAGACACGCAAAGCCAAAGTTGCTGTTGAAATTTTGATGGGGATACAATTGCACAAAATTACAAGTTTAAATCTAATTAGGGGTACAATTAGAGCACTTACAAATTGAAGGACCAAATTGCAATTACACCACCGCAGTCCCCGCATGCTTTACCTGCACTGCCTACCGACAACAACCTGCACACGCCGCGCCGACAAGCACACTGCAGGAATGCCACCGCCGAAAGCAACCCAACCCACCGTGTATAAATAGCTGCCACCATGCACGACAAAGAGAGGGGGGAATTGAACAAAAGAGAAGATAAAAAAAGGAGGAGGAAAAAGAGAGAGAAACCAGGAAAAAAACACGGGGAAGTTTACATAATAGAGGGGAGAAAAGTTTGCAAATCCAAGAGATCGATGGGGCTTACAGAACAGAGGAAAAATGCAGAGAACAGGGGAGAACAAAGGAAAAATTTACACAAAGGGGGGAGAAAATATCTCAGCAACTCCAGCAGCGTCTCCCTCGGATCATCTTCCTCGTCTCCGACAGAGTCACCATCGGTTCTCTCTCTCCTTTTGCAGCGTTGTCTCTCTCTCCTCCAACAATTGGCAACCCTCCCTCCCTCTCCTCCACCAGCACAACCACCAGCCTCGACAGCAACAGCCCATCGTCAGCAGCAGCAGTCAGCTCCGACAACACACAACAGTTTCCCTGCACGAACCAGTAGCCTTTTTCCGTTGCCCCTACCGGCCACCACAGGCTGCCATTTTTGAAGCCACCACAGGGACAACCACCTCAATCTCCTCTACTTGGTGGCAGTGGCAGGTGACCCTCGTCGTGGTCGGCCAACTACTTGTTACTGTTTCACGTGACATGAACTGAGTAAATTAATTCACTTCACGTGATTGGTTGTTGGGCTGGGCTGCTCACGGCCCAGCCTAGTTGGCTGGGCCGGGTCCAACCCAGTAGAGATGGGTCTTTGGCCCACCTTCGTTGGGCAAGGCTCATCCTAAAATTTTTTTATTTTTATTTTTATTTTTTTTTAAATATAAAAAAATACACTTTGAAAAAAAATATGTTGTTTTCGTGCATACAGCCGAATTCCAAAGTTTTTCTATCATATTTTTCGTAAGAAAAAATATGTTGCATATTTCTCATATTTTAAAACGAAAATTGGATATCATAACCAGTTTATTATCATCCGTTGGAATTTGGCCAAAAAAAAATTAATAATTATTTTTTTTAACTATCAGGGTGTAAAACTACATTATAAAGTACACCTGCAGATAAAAAAGATTTTTACTACGGTGTAAAATTAAATTGTATAATACATCCATAGATAAAAAAGGGTTTTTAACTACGGTGTAAAATTACATTGTAAAGTACATCCATAGATAAGAAAAAAAGTTTTTAACTGCGGTGTAAAATTACATTATAAAGCAAACCCGCAGACAAAAAATGGTTTTTGAAAATGCTGTGTAAAAATATTGTTTAACTTAGAAAAAAACAATCAAACAACAATGCATATTTCCTTAGGTAGGGTGTTGGGGGTGATGCGTTTTCCCCTTGCACAACAAGTTCCTTTATCCAGACTCTCGCAGACCAATAAGTTCCTAATGACTTTAATACTAGGTGGCGACTTCTGATAATTATAGTTGTCAATTTTACGGCTATAAAACACATCTATTTCACAGCACGTCATTGTCTCCCCAACCCAGGAGATGGCGGGGCACGAAGGGTGTAAAAAATCGTCGTCACGACAACAGTGATCGCAGTGATCAATTGATATTTTTCTCTTTTTTTCTCTCTCATGCATACTAAACTACACGTCAATCCGCGTTATTAATGGTTGTTTTCCCTGATCTTTTGATGATGCTAAACTACACCTTGATCTTTTTATTTTAATTTATCTTAGTTTAGTGTTTCTATTCTAGAAAAGAAAGTAAGTGTCCGTAATTACTCTTAAAAACTATAAACTAATTTCTCTCATTTTAGTGTTTCTCTTCTATAAATAAGTATAAATAATTACTTTTAAATACTATAAAATTTTCAAGACAATTTATAAATAGCAGTATTTCATGAATAGTTACCCAGGCCACCAAAAGAAGAGCTCCCGAGCCACCAGAGTCCAGTTATGTTAAGCAGCCTGTACTACAAAGCTTAGAAAACAAAAAGGATAGGTGTTAAAGAATTATCTCACCTAAAAGCTCAAGTTTATAGGTGAGAGCCCATAATATGATTTATATTATTCTCTAACACCCCCCCTCAAGTGAAAGCCCTTTGAGCTTGAAACTTGCATAGATCCACATCACCTTGTGCTTAGTTTTTATCAAATAGAATGGGGGGTGAGATTCGAACTCGTGACTGCTGGGTCAACAAGACTCTGATACCATGTTAAGTAACCATCTCACCTAAAAACTCAAGCTTATAAGTGAGCCCCCATAATATGATATTATCTCTAACAATAAGTTTATCATATAGTCTCTACAGGGATTCCATCATACTAAAACTAGCGCTCTCTCAGCAGGCCTTGGGTGGGTATTTGACAGCGTTCTTCACAATTTTTTTGGTGGCAGCATCACCAAGATCAATGCCACAAATGTCTGACAATCTGATGAGGTATAGCAGCACATCAGAGAGCTCTTCTGCTAGATGCTCCTTGTCAGATTCCTCCCAGTCTGGCAACCCCTTGTCCACCTCTCCTCTCCACTGGAATATTTCTGATAGCTCTCCTACTTCGCCAACCTGCACATCAATATCAGATGATGGAAAAATTTAGTAAAAAGACAAGGGCGCCTTCAAAAATTTCTCAAGTTCAATTCCAAACATGAGCAGATTGGCTTAAGTGATTCCTCCGACCACCCCACTTATGCCGCCGTGCAACTGGTGTCTGAAATTGTCTTAAAATGATTCTTTCAGACAAATATTTGTTCTCTTGATGCACTGCACTGCCCTTGTGATCAAACTTCTTTCTGAAATTATGAATTAAAAACACAGCTTGTCTCTAAAAAGAAACATTTCACAGTAATCAATCCCTAACAAGTTTGATACATGGCAAAGAAGAAAACATCCTGAACTATGTGTGGCCTGTGGGAACGAACACGAAAAACACATACATGAAGGATCCTCGTATGATGCTCTCTGTACACATATATAAGGAGGATAGGAGAAGTTACCATTGCAAGAAGAAGATTCCTTGGACTGTGGTACTTTTCCCAATCTCTGGCCCTGGCAAATTCCTCTAGTTTCTTAGCAAGGTCCTTGAGACTAATGTCCACTACTTTCTCTTCTGCAACTGAGATTTCTTCTGTTTCTTCCATGTTTTAGCTTCTCTTTGCAGAGTAGAGGAGTTCTTCAAAGGGACAGGAAAAACAATGAATAAAAATCGATTGCACAACGTTTCTCAAGATATGTGTATTCTATGGTGCAAATAAAAATGAAAAGAGGGCCGCAAGTAGGGAAATGCCTTCCTCATGGTTTACACACGAGATTCCTGGCAGCCCCCACCCCACCAAACAAAATGGCCAATTTCAAACCATCTAGTACTAGTGGCTAGTGGTAAGAGCTTGGGTTAAGGGGTCAACCTTGTGTTAATTTATGATTCTAGTTTAAAGCATTGACCACATTATTGCATAGCAACAGCGAGGAGAAGGCACCTCTATTAGTAGAATCATTATATCTTCACACAGTAAAATTCCTGGAGATTGGAAAAAAATAGCAGACGAGGAGAAGGCACCTCTATTGGTAGAATCATTATATTCTAACACAGTACAATTCCTTGAGATTGGAAAAAAATAGCAGACATATTTCGTAGGTTGTATATGCTGGCATGAAATGTAGAGCAGACTAGACAATGGATGCGCATTCAGAGGTCATTTTCTGCCGCTGCACATACCTTGTCTTCTTAAGCAAGTACTCTGGAACAGAAGCTTAACCGGTTAGACAGCCTCCCCCAACCTATGCAAGTATCTACCATAGAGATACCAGGTAAAATATGTAATTCTTTTACCACAACGCAACATGTCAGAACTTTCTATATTCATCTCGAAAGGGAATTGATACTTAGCATCTTTCTTATCTTCTGACAGCGGGGACTGAGGCATCGTTTTTAAGATTATCTTGTAGCTTCCACATTCTGTTGTCTACTTGAATTATGCCCTTCAGTGGTTGCTTTTTCTCTTTGAGGACTGCTAAATTGCTTGTTTATATCAGCAGTCAAAAGAATTGATTCCCCTTTTAGCCTGCTATTCTTCTATTTCCCAGTACTCAGGCTGTGCCGCGGAAGGAATTTTTTCTTATTCTAATATATACTTTTCTCTTTTAAATTGTAATCATTTGCGAATGGCTTGATGATATGTGACACTCCTGTTGTCTTTTCGATCTTTCTGCACAATGATAATAATAGTTTTAATTTACACTTGGAAATCATTGAATCAATGCCATTTATGTTTAATTATACTACTTGGAAAATCAAGTTTTTGTTATATTATGTGTTTCACCCATCTCCTGGGAAAAAAAGAAGTTGCAAGATTTTTTTACCCCCTTTAAGCTTTGTTTCTTCTTACAAACCATGCACGATGAATAAGTAACTGGAGAGAAAAAAAAAACATGCTGGGATCGTGCAAACCATGTTCTTAACCTTTTTATCTGTTTGTCCAAATTGCATTTCACGAATCAAATCATTTGAATTAAGGCATTTCTAGCTTTCTTTTAGTCTCGCTTTTCCTTCACATTTTTTTCTTGGAAATGTTAGTAAGTTGCAAATTGTAGCAGGGAACGCGGTAGGCTTCTGCAAATCGATATAGAAATATTCCCCAGCGATGGCCATTCATTTTACAACAGCTACACATCTTCACATGGCCTGAACCTCCAGCTCTTACATGAGCCTAGGCTATTGCAATAATGGAACGAGCACTCAGTAGTGGCAAATAAAGCACAAATACATCGGTGGATGAATCCAATGCAAAGCATGTCCGTCTAACAATAGCACATTTTTGTGGGGTTTTGTGTTTTCACACGAATTTAGCCACCTGCACATCTGTGTTAAATCACCAAATGAATGACCTTAAATTACTATCATAAGATGATCAGGTGAAAATTTCACAAACTGTACGACTAGCTGTGCTAATTTGCCTTGGAACCGAGAGTATTGAGCTCAATTTGCCCTTTGTGTTTATAACATAGTAAACCATGATCCAGTAGTCATGGTTAAAATGGAGTATTCTCAATTTAAGGTATTGAAATTGGCTATTTCTTTTATTAACGTGGGTGTTCGGACAGTTTACGTGCACCTTGACTAATCCCATCGGTTCTGAAATTAATGATTATATAAGTTTCCGGTAGTCATTATATGAGCAACCACAGGACTTGAACCTAAAATTGAGAGCACTGGTATTTTTCATTAATGGCTTTTCATGTATTTTTCCTGCCTTTTGTTTATAACTTTTTTGCGGTATGGATTTCGACAGAAATTTGGAACGTCGAGGAGCAAGGCCTGTTACCAGAGCAACATTCTTCTGGGTTCTTAGATTTTGCTGCAGTTTGTTCTTGGAAGGCCTGCATCTTAAGGAGTTGGGTTTTGTTCATCATGGAGATGAAATCGATGGTTTCATGGAAGAAAGATTATCTAAGACTTTCACAACCTTCCCTCTTGCACAGCAAACCTATACCTGAGTTATATAGTATGCATGTCATTATAACATTATCTATATATTAATATTAGCATAAAATGAAGAATATCACAGATAAAATTAGTATGTTAGGAGTATATTGAACAAATTAGAAGTTAATGGACCGAGATAAAACTGACTGGAAAAACAACTGACTTGTTCATATGAAGGGATGAAGTAGATTAAATGCAAAAATTAAGGACTAAGCTTCATATAAATAAATAAAAACTAATTAATCTTTGGGAAACCTACGTCGTTTTGTTAAAATAGAAGAACGAAGCATGTCATCTGTAGGAACCAAATTGCATGAAAAGCAAACAGAAATTAGTATATGTTCATATCTGATCATTTCAATAGCACTCAAAGAGGATAGCTATGATCTGGTCCAGTTCCTATCTCAATCAATGATGAGTTAACATAATTAGGGTTTAGAGTTTAATTACAAACAACCATTTCTAGCAGAGGAGAGTTAACCATGTGCAGCATACTGTCTTTCGAGATTGTATCAATTTTCAAACAATTCAATCAAGAGTTCGTGTTATTGAGAGGATTTCTCAGTCTATGAAGATTTGAATCTGGAGACAGATATGTTGTCCCTTGTGGGTTTTCTGTGGACTGGTCCTGCATAGTAGTTCCTGAATCGGATTCTAATGGAGGCAGGCCTGTGTTACTGTCCCAAAGAAACGCAGGTCGTGAAGGTGATGGGAAACTCCAGGAATGGCAATTGAGCATAAGAACAACCGCAGCCATGGTGGGTCTATCTGAAACATTCTCTTGAACACACAATAAACCTATGTGTAAGTATCTCATTACATCACTTTCTGGACTGCCCCTCAATGTTTCGTCAATCAGGTTCGTAGCCGTTCCTTCTCTCCAGTTTCTCCATACCTGTAGGGTTTGAAATGCACTCATTGAAACCAGCTCATCCGAATGAAAAAATCTCAGTTTTTTCACACAGAAACCAGGTCCATCACACGATAAACTGGTTTTGATTAGGTATCTTCAAAACATAAATCTTGACTGAGATACGAGCACACTTACATGGATTAGAAGGAGCTCTATTTCATCAGAATTGCTCAGCCAGCTGTTTTTCTTACCAGTTACTATCTCTAGAACTAGCACTCCAAAACTGAAGACATCGGATTTCACTGAGAATCGATTTTGCATGGCATATTCTGGAGCCATGTAGCCGCTAAACAACATCAACGACAGGAGGACAATCTCAGTTCAAATCCTAATAGAGCTCTTTTGAAACTGGCCTACCCCATCACAGGTTTTGTGCAACATAAAAGGGTTTTTTTTTTCCTGGTAGTTCTATGGAATTTCTAGAGAGTATAATCATGGAGTTGATTTCAATACTTACTAGGTCCCCGCAACTCTGCTGGTAATGCGGTGGGTTTGATCCAGTTGAAAGTGTCTTGCCAAGCCAAAATCTGAAACTTTAGGATTCATCTTTTCATCTAACAAGACATTGCTAGCTTTCAGATCACGATGAATGATCCTAAAACGAGAATCTTCGTGAAGATAAAGAATCCCTCTGGCAGTGCCACTGATGATATTGCACCTTGTTTCCCAATTCAGCTGGGTGCTCTTGATTGGATCTACAATTTCATTCATTATATTTACCAAATTCTACTTGTGGATTAAAAGAGAGCTACTTTAGAAATGCTACACAGTTAATTTAGTAAAAGGTAAAGCAGTAGTACCAAATATGAATTTATCCAGGCTGCCATTCACCAAAAACTCATAAACAAGGATTCGTTCCGTTCCTTCAGAGCAAAAACCTATAAGGGTAACAAGATTTCTGTGTTGGAGCTTAGCCATTAACAGAATCTCAGTCTTGAATTCTACTTCACCTTGTGAAGAATAGCCGGATAGCCTTTTGACAGCAATTTCTTGTCCATTTGGAAGCACTCCCTGCAGATTAACAGAGTAAGTAAAGACAGGTGTTTCATTTATTTATTTATTTTTCTATTTCCTTTCCTCCTAACAATTTATGTTCACTGACATATCTATGTTAATACGTCTAGTAGCAAGATGTTAACAAGCTGAGAAAAGATAATCTGCAACTAGTTCAGTTTTACAGACATAAAAAACCCTGATAAAAGTGCGTTGTTATTACAAGAAGGTTACCTTATAAACAGAACCAAATCCGCCGTGTCCGAGCTTATTATCATTGCTGAATTCATTTGTTGCTATTTTCAAGGTACTGAAGTTGAATTCTAAGGATTCTAGCCTTTTCATCTCATCATCATCTTCACAGAAGTGGAAAAGCAAAATAAGCAAGCGGTGACATGATATTATCATTATCTACAGAGAAAATGCTTGGGGGGTTCCATAATTTTTACTCTTTGTGCAAATTAACTCCATTTCTCGATTATCATAGTTTTTATGTAATCGAAAATGGACTTATGAAGTGCTTTCTAGGGCCAGCATGTAGAAAACCTGTTCATCTAAGTCGCAGACTAATGGCAAGCAAGCACTAAAACTATCTAGACTTACTCTCAGCTTTCTGCTTCATCCTTCTCCACAGGAAAAGAGCACAAATGATTGCGATAAGTGTAACTAAGATGGCCACAGCCACAGCAATGATAATAACATTCTTGTTTCCTGCATGGCACCGAGGTAATTACTGATCAAACACAAGTTGAATAAACGTTTATGAGCTAATATATATCCTGCATTTGATAAATATCCAAACATAAATACTCATGAGCATTGAATCATCATAGGAAACAGAACAACTTGTCTGCACTAGAGCTAAAAGAAGTAACACCCATTTTCTTACTTGTCTGGTTGGGAGGGGATACGTTAGCGGGACTTGGAGGAGATGGTGGCTGAGATAAGTTAGCCGGCGCCGGACCTGGAGGAAATTGTAGCGGAGCGTCTAAAGTACCAGCAGGCTCATAAAAACGAAATAGGTCAAACCAAACTATGCAACTTGGACTAAGAATTCTTCCTCCTTCGTGTCCACCAGAACAGCTTTCCATTTCTCCCATCCCCTTCTGCAGACAACTTCTGCAATCACTCTCTGATATATCAGGAATGCATTGCACCAGACCATATATCGGTTTTGTGAAGCTCACATATCCCGTTGCAAACTTGAGACCCGAAGAAGCCTGAGTTATAAGTTTCTCCATCAAACCATGCAGTGTCTCATTGAATTTAGCGAAATCTCCAGAGAAATTATTCGGATTGGATACGCAGAAGGGAGGTATTTCCTCCATCTTGGTGAAAATATCACGGTTCGCGTACCTTACCAGGCAACTAGAATCCGTCCACATGATTGCTTCTTTTTGATTAGGACACTGCTGTTTAATGCTTTGGCTAGTAGCGTTAACGCAACTGTAGCATTTTTCTGAGGGAAGATCTCCTCTACAAAGGGCCAGAGCATAGACTTTATCAGGGCCTTGGCCTACTGTGGCTTTGTAAAAGATTCCGGTGTCCGCCATTCTTGAAGGGAGAGAAGAGAGTAGTAGATTGAGATTATTGCTGTAGGTACTACTCACAGAAAAGATTCCCTTGTTGGAACAAAATTGTTGCGGTTGCGCAATTCCGAACCAAAGAGTGATGAGAACATGAGAAAAGAGGAGAGCCCAACTTGGACGATCCATTGCAGTCGATGGATAAACTGTCAGAAAATTATTGGATATGTTTTGAGCTCATCGAGAAGCAAAACCATGGTAATGGCAGGCACGAGGGAGACGGCAAGAGCACTGGCGATCAGTGCTGATGATACTTTTGCATTATGAAAAGTCAACTATTAGCGATTTGTCTTTGTCATGAAGACTTTGAAGTCTTTCAGTGGGAAACAAATGGCTTGGAAGACCTGGTGCCTATTATGGAATATAAAATTTGAGTCAGCTTTTTTTTAAAATTATTTTTTATTTAGAAATATATTAAAATAATATTTTTTTTTATTTTTTAAAAAATATTTTTGAATTATAAACAAACTTCCAAACACGAGCTTGGTCTAATTTATTATTGAAGAAGGCACCTCTTCAAGTTACAACGAGTTTTCCTTCACCAGCTCAATTTCCAAAATAATTTTAAATTAATAGGTTATCACCTCACCTCATCAAATCATACCAAGTTTGAAACCTATGAATGGTAATCTACGCCAGACCCTCTAGTGGATTGGATTGTATGGCGCAACCAGCTGGTGGAAAGAGCACAGTGACCAATGCAAGCTCGAAGCATGGTTTTTTCAGTAGTCTCATAATTGTATTTTTCTTTGTCATGGTTTCGCACCAAACTCTATATTTCAATATCATTTCAGGGTGTTGTTGGGATTTTTTTTTTTTTTTTGTAAAATATTGATTTTATTTTATATTAACCACACTTCCAAACAATTATTTAGATGATTTCCTTCTCAATAGTCCATCAATATTTTCTTCCTCATGTTTTAAAATGAAAAACCAAATAGTACACCAACTAGAAAATATGAAATAGGAAAAACCCATTGTGAAATCTACAAAATAGAAGAAAAAAACCCAGAAAAAAAACCCTAAAGGAAAAAAATAAAAATATTAGGATACTTAAAAACTTCAAAAGTATGAAAACATGGGTCTATTTCCTTTAAAATAAAATAAAAATCAAATCAAAAAATGAAAAGCCTACAAATCATAAGATTCTTAAGACTATGGAGAATAAAGATAATAATTAATATTCCTACGTGTATTTATCAAATTTATTAATAAATAATAAATATATTTTAGAAAATAAGGCAACAAAAAAGCACTACCAAAATAACTTGTAAAAGAGCTGAAAAACAGAAAACATTCTATGGCCCAATTATATCCAGTCCAAATCCACCGAACTTAATAAGGCCCAAACACTTTTACCAGCTCGGAACCTATCCTTAAACCCAGCCCCTTAGAAGAATGTAAACCCTAAATCGGACGGTCTAAAATCTTCCATAAAAACAAAATATATACCTGCATATTCCTTGGCTGTCTGCCTCCCCCCTCTGCTTTCAGTCACGCACACCACAAATACCCAGCATGGTTAGCTGCTTCTCTCTTTCTCCTTCTCCCGACAACTCTCTTATGCCTCTCTTAATCTGACATCTGCTCGCTCTTGTATGTGATTTGGTCTTGTAGCCTTTCAAGAGATACGTGGAGATCGGGAGGGTAGGTCTCGTCAACTATGGCAAAGAATACGGCAGGATCGTTGTTATCGTTGATGTCATCGACCAGAACCGAGTATGTTTCTCTGTTTCTGTCTCTTGTTTAATTTTCTTCCATATGCTTACTGCTTCTTTTGTTTCTGTTTTCTTTATTTTTGTCCAAAAATAATACAGTCATGCTTTTTTAGAGGCTAGTCAATGAAACTTGCTAGTGAAGAATACCGATTAAAAAACAGAGTTTGTACTCCTTATATTGCTTAAATGTGAGCAATTTCTTCGCTTACTAAAGATTACCTCCTAACTTCCTAGGAGATGAATACCCATATTGTACTTTTTTGTGTTATGTAGCCTGTTGGTTTTCACGTGCGGAATTGTTCTGTTTCTTGTAAGCATTAGGCTTTGAATGTTTATTGAGCATAGGGTGTTTAAGCTT
Organism: Salix viminalis; assembly: GCA_029228465.1. Taxonomy (NCBI): domain Eukaryota; kingdom Viridiplantae; phylum Streptophyta; class Magnoliopsida; order Malpighiales; family Salicaceae; genus Salix; species Salix viminalis. The sequence continues at coordinate 12,327,250 of CM055435.1, forward strand.
AACGTCGTTGCTCTCAGAAAATCAATGCTGGTGTGCTATTTGTATACTGAAGTCTACATTTTTAACGGTGTTTAGTGTTAATGAACTTGTTTAGGATATGTTATTTTCTATCATCTTTTGATTCTCTGATATTTGGGGCATCAGTAGAATTGGCCAGCTTACATTGAATGCAATTTTCCACCTTTCCTTTACAGGCTCTGGTTGATGCCCCAGATATGGTGAGGAGCCAAATGAACTTCAAGAGGATCTCACTCACTGATATCAAGATTGATATCAACCGGGTTCCAAAGAAGAAGGCTTTGATTGAAGCCATGGAAAAGGCTGGTAAGGGGTAGTTCTTACTGAAAGTAGTGTCTTAACTTAATACCACCTCCCTTTATTGAGATGTATTGTTTCCCTGATGATAGATGTTAAGAACAAGTGGGAGAAAAGCTCTTGGGGAAGAAGGCTGATTGTCCAGAAGAGAAGGGCAGCTCTCAATGACTTTGATCGATTTAAGTTGATGTTGGCTAAGATCAAGGTTGGTCATAATGCTATATAAATGATTACTTTTAAACTTAATTCCACTGACATATTTTACTATGAACTTCTATTTCTACTGTTCGATATTTAGCTAGTTGGCTTTCCAGGATTCCATCAACAATTATTTTCCATGATTTTGTAATTTTGATACTTTCTTTCTCAATCTAATATACATCTTGTTCACATGCGCTTCTAGAGGGGTGGATTGATCAGGCAAGAGCTTGCAAAGTTGAAGAAAGAAAATACTGCTTAGGAGTGATCTGTTTAAGGAACTTCCAATTTTGTTATCAATACCGATGCAATTTGTTTTGGGTTGTTTTTCAGTTGGTTTTCTATGGACTCCAAGATTAAGAGAAAGTCTTAAGAAAATTTTCCATGTATTTAAGATTTTGAGGTCAATCTTATTGTGGTATCTGTTTTATTTGGTGCTCTTGTTTACTCTTTTTGGAGTGGAAATTTGTGTGCTCTCAAATATAATAGTATTGGCTTATGCTGCTATCCTTCCTGAACGAAAACATCCATTCCTTTAAACACGTGTTATTAAATATGAGAGGCGACCCTCCAACCAAGTGCATTGATAATTTGACCCTTGCTTTGCTAATACCTTGAAGCCTTAAATTATAGCAGTTAATTATCAAATGGTAAAATAAGAAATTTTATTCTTCCCATCGAATCCAAACTCGTTTAAATGCTCCTCTCCTCTCATCCTGGTAAAGGTGTCGGGGAAAGGTTACCATTGAAGAAAAAATAAATGCAGGCTACCTTTGGAACCATGTTGACTTTCTTCATTGTTGCACTGAATGTGATGGGGCTTTTAACGCCATGATTCATGAATTGGGGGTGTATTTTTGCTTCTGGTGCAGATAAATAGAAAAGAAGATTAAACGGGCTTTTAACAACTGTTATGACTTGCATTTTACCCGAGACAAAGTTGATGTCGGATCATTTAACAGGTGACCTTCGCAAATTCAACATTATCAAAATTGGAAAGTTAAGACCAAGGAACCTTTACCATCAAATTCTCGCAACTACAATTCAAAGGTTATCGCCACAAAACCTTGCTGCCAGATTTTTTAATTCAGCTGTGTCCATAGGATGCCCGAGTTTCTTCAATAAGTCTTGCATTAATGTAAGAACGTGTCTTCTTTCATCTGGGTGGTTCCAGAGGGCTTGCAAAATTATAGGAGGAAAGATGGAAGCAGGTTGAGCAACCCACCGGCTGCCATCCACTTCCAATCCATTCAAACTGTATATACACGCATGAGTGTTCAGATTGTAACATAATTATGAAGCCGTAAATCAAAACACTTGGGATTTGATGAAAATTACCTGTTCAAAATATTTAACATGTTAGGCCATTCATCAATCTTGAAATACACATCCGCAATGTTTTCATGTCTGAGCTTCATCCTCCATAGTTTCCCAAAAGATTTGCAAATCGTTGGGACATTAGAACGACATTGTGGATTGATATTTAGGATTCTTACAACTGTTGTTCTTGGTGCATCAACTCTGAAGATTGATAGCTGCTTTCCTGATACCTGTAAGAAATGTTTTGCTAGTGCCCTATCTTTGGCATCTTCACTCTGCAAAACAAATAGCATAAAAAAGTATCAAAGATGATGGCAACCAATACAAAGCATTGACTATACTGTGATACGCTGAGAAAACACAAGGATCAAAATGGTCTCACTCACTAACTTGGAGCTGGTCAGATAGAAAAATTCTACTTTGACGATGTATTATTTTGCTATTAGGGCATTAGCTTTAAGAAAAGGGCTGTGCTAACAGAGCCCAGCCTGACAAAAGATCTTGATAATGTATCCCAATTTGGTGTGAAGAAATTGATATGTTTGTGGATGATGTTTGTAAGAAGTCTACCGAGTCACTTTCTTCAACCTTCAACTCAACAGTGGGTAATAAATAATTCTTTTACAACTATTTCCATTGCAAAATAAAATTGCAGTGTACCAGGAGTTTGAGATAAAACCCACTTGAACAAGTAAAAAGGTCTATCTGAGAAGAAAGATTCAACAGGCATTCGAAAAGCTAAATGTAAACTGGGAAGCTGCTTCATAAATAATGTGCCAAAAAGGAAGGTAAACACTTACCTCAAACTCCACATAGGCATTTGAACTTGAAGCTCCCAAAAAGAAGCTATTTATGCCACTCCCACAGAAGGAGAGAGCTTCCTTCAGCTGGTGTGAGCTAATATCATTAGTCAGCTGCTTTATCTTAACTGTACGTGTAGGGTTCTTCACTAGTTCAACTGGAATGTCAATATCACCAATCAGGTTAGGGATAGAAATTCTTTTAGCTGTGTCAAGTGAAGTTTCATCAATGAAGGCATTTGAATTCTTGACCATGACCTCAGGCTTCTCGAGAGCCTTATGCAAACCTTGCCTTGTCTGCAATAAACCAGAGTAGTCGATAAGATTGTACACAAGTCAAACTGGATTTCTACAAGGTAAAGAATTGAATGCATTATTTTCCAGCACCACAAGTTGTTGATAAGCGAGAACAACCCATTCTGCCACCTTTACCATGTCATATTATAAATATACCACCTTTTCAGATTATACCATAATGAGCACAGGATACTAATAATTAAGAGCATGATTGGCAATGATGCCAAAACATCGTTTGCTAAAAAATTGAATTTATTTTTCTTTTAAATATTTTTATATGTTTTAAAGTGTTGATATCAAAGATAAATTTTAAAAAATAAAAATACATATTTTATACATTTTCAAGAAAAAACCACTATCACAATAATGAATCACAATAATCAACGAGCTATAAAAATAGAAATCTTTTGTAGAAGGTAAATGGGTGGGGGCTAGTTGGTTGTTAAGCCATGGGGAATTTCACAATTTAACGAGCCTCCAAAAATAAAAAATAAAAATCTGCCTAGCTTGAAACTTATTAGGCACTGACCTTGAAATGTAAAAACGCATCAAACCAATTGCTCCCTTTGACAGAAACCTTTTTAATCTTTGAAATAGGCCTGCAATTTCTAAAACAAGAAATTATATCACCGTCCCCAACATCTTTGTGCAAGAATCTGAGCAATAATTTGTTTTCTGTTTGTCCGTCTGCCAAACATGTTAAAGGAAGTTGATTTGAATCTTTTTCGCTAGTTTCAAGAGGAACCTGTGGAGTATTTTCTAATTTAATGTTGTCCTTTTCTGCAATATCCAAGTTACCACCCTCATCTTTTTTCATGATTTTAGCTCTCTGCTCTTTCTCTATTTTACTTGTCTTCTTACTATTCTTGCTAACAGCACGGCCTTTCAAAACAGTTTTTCTGCTTTCAGAATTGGACTTCATCAACTCATCCGGGAATTGGATATTATCAATTGTGCACATGGCATTGTCCTGAGCTGTAACCAGTCGCATCGTCTTAATGTGGCCATATAATCCTTTGAAATCAAATGGGCTCTCTTCTTTTTTCAGTGATTTTCCATCATGATTACTGAAAGATATACTCGGTGTAAGAAGATCACCATTTACTGTACCCGTTTCTGCTGCTGTTTTATTACTCACTGACATTTTAAACAAGTTCACTATTCCATCATTCCCTTTAGAACCACCCGATAACGAAGGTCTTTTATCCAATTTAGACCCATCTATGTTCACTCCTTCAACAATTGTGGCTGTTTTCTTCTCAAGTTGACATTTTTCCTTTCTAATTGAAGCTGATTTATTTGCGCTTTTGTTCTTCCTTGTATCAATAGCATTATCGAATAAGTGATCTGCCAAAGAAACTAGGTTCCCAGCCTCCTCCTGATTATTGTTTGATTCAACAATTGTTCCAAATGACGCCTCCTCAAGCAACCTCTTCCCATTTTCAAGCATGACCTCCTTTGGATCATCTGAAATTATGGAACTTGCTGCTTGCACAGTAGTACTATCATGCTCATCATGCTTAGTATTATCAAGAGACACATGCATCTTCGTATCAGCAGAGGCTGTTGTATTAACTGCATCTTCGAGAGGAGTCTCCCCTATAAATGAAATGTTGCGCGTGTTGAAATAATCTCTTCTACAGTTGGAGTCTGTTGGGATTTCTGATGCCTTAAGTACATTATCAGACCCCCTGGATTCAGCAAAATGTTTGCTAACACCAGTTTGTGTTGTGATAACCTCAGATGCAGTAGAGTCAGCTGCAGAAAGTGTTGTATCACTGCTAACTTGCTTGTGACTTTGAGGATTTCTGAGCATTTGGTCCTTAAAATTAGTAAAGATATTTTTCAGAGAATACCATGGTCCACCCACTTTCATTTCAACTTCTTTCACTTTTGGCAAGCCCTTCAGATCCATTTCCATGAGTCTGTATAGTAGTATGAAACAAAGGGAAGAAGATCATTGCTCTTTCAACTAGCTGAGAAAACAATGCATTTTACTAAATATAAGAGCATCAGTGAAAATTTATGTAAGAGGCACCAACAATGATCCATGAGTGCAACCAACCTTAGTAGCCCCGGCAAAGAAATGTGTCAAAGAAAACTGTAATATGAAATCATATCTATTTAGCTTTTAGTTTGTTTTATCTATTAACAAATAAAAGTGGTACTGGATTTTTCAGACTTTAAGGATAACATGATGAGGAAACGGAGCAAGAGGAGTGCAAGGTTGGTCAGAGAGAGATAACGTGAGCAAGAAACATGGAAGGGGATAGGAAAAAGAAAATGTTTCATTGCATGGAATTTTGTCTAAGAATAAATAGAACAAGATGAACTATTTTCATTTTCCATACATTAGATCTTTGGATGATTCTATTCATAGTAACTTTCTCATCATTGGTTAAGTCAACTAAACATTCCAAGAGCGTGGCATTTTAGGATTTGAATATCCACCTACAACCATAAAGCTGAAAGTGCATAAAGCATACAATTTGTAAAACCAAAATCATCTCACAAGCGGCACAATTATGCATCCATGAATTCATCACAATATTCATAATACAAATTCCAGTATGATACAACTGTGGCCTTCCACCTTTAATAAATAAATAAAAGTTTCTAACAGAATTTCTTGTGGAAATTATCATGAAATTGTCCCTCTTTGATCAGTTGAACTACGTTTCCGCTATTAATGGTCAAACCATTAGCAACCCATACTAAATCCAGTGAATGAGAGCGCTGGGAACTTAAAACCGTATAGGTAAGTGCGGAAATTATAATGCCCCAATAAAGTTTGCAGCAAGACTCACTATTGAACTCAATCTTTTAAGTTAGTTAAACAGAAAAGACAGTGTTAACACTGATGTCAACTAGTAATCAAACCCTCAAAAATAATTAAAGCCCACTGCTAAAAAGACCTCAATTACAATACTAGAACGCAAATGCACCCATAGTTGGTTTCGAGAAAACTAAACAAAAAAGTCGAAATTTGGTCAATTAAAGTCGACTACAAAGAAAAATGAAGATAAATGAGTATTTCAGGAAGTGAAGAAAATACCCACTCATTCTCCTTGCCCCCCTCCACTCCCTTCACGCGTGATAAATCTTGGTTCCCTCCATTTGAGGAAGAAGAAGAAGAGAGACATCTTGTTGATTTCGCGATTCCTGCAAAAACCAGTCAGTGGGTTAAAAAAAATATTCCTTCGTTTTTGAAATAAGAATAGCATAATTGTAGAGAGAGAAGACGATAATAGAGGTAGATTTTACCGCTTGCATGGCAATGCAGAACTGGTTTTAAGATTAGGAAACGAGAGAGAGCCATGTCCGGTGCACTCTGTGATTGAGATTTGAGAGAGGAAGCGAGGAGAACCCCTGAGGGTTTTAGATGGGTTTTTGAGTCCCATCTCACAAGGTTGTTATTTGAAATAAATAAATAAATAAATAAATAAATTGCATGTGAATGACATTTGGGCTAGGTCAAGGCTGGGCTTTTCCTATTGAGCTGCCCTTAGCTTAGGGCCCAGGTTTCGAAACCAGCTATATTAATGATTTAGGGCCAGGCCTTATCAGGCTTCTACTAGGGCAAGTTCGAATATAATCATGCCATGGTTAATTAAGGTTTAGTTTTGTATTGTTGTTTAATTTTGTTTTTTTAAAACAATTGTTTTTTTTTAATTTTAAGTTAATTATTTATTAGTATTTTTAAATTATTTTAATTTTCTGATATAAAAAGGAAATTTTAAAAAATCAAAAAATATATATTATTTTAATATATTTTCAAGTAAAAAACATTTTAAAAAGCTTCTATTATATTTTTAAACTATCTTAAGAAAATGATTTGACTTCGGAGCCTGTTAAGAAGGCACATTTTTTTTGATTTTTCAATCAAATACTTTTTTTAGAATACATTAAGTCCCTATAAAATTTATTATTATTATTATTATTATATATGAAATGGCCACGAACTAGAGTTGACGTGCCATATATCATGTTTGATAATTTTTAGATTAAATGGTGAATCTAAGGATTTAGTTAAGTGATAAGAAGAATATTTATTTAATATGAGATTGTGGTTGGCATGGTGGTAAAGAGCTCAAGATATGTCTTGCAGGGCTTGGATTCGAGTCATGATATGTTTACCTTGTAAGAGTATGAGACGACTGGGGGTTGACTTGTTTTTCCAGACTCGTAAAGAGTGTCTAAAAAGAGATAAAGTTTTCTCGAATCTAAAAAAAATATTATAATTGATCTTTTAAAGAGATAGCATATTTATTTTTTACTTAGCACAATTCATAAAAATATTGGATTTGTGAAACAAATAGCATTTATTGCAAAATAATTAATCCAATATCAACACGCCCTTTTTTCACCGACTTTAGATGGATCCGGCATGCCATTTGTGGTATTAATTATTTTAAGTGATAACAATTGTTTTTTAAATATTTTTTTATTTGAAAATATATAATAATGTTTTTATTATTTAAAATTCATTTTTTATATTCGTAAATTAAAACGATGTAATAAAACAAAAACAAATAGATTAAAAAAATAATATTTTTGATGATTTAACATATTAAAAACAAATACTTGCCAAAAGTAATTAGTTCCGATGTAGATTTAACTAAGTAAAGATATGGTGATTTTAGCCGGTCGAAAAACGTGGGGATTTATTTTCCTTGCCATCCTTTTTGAACAACAATAGATTTGTTTTAGCGATGCAAGTATTTTTTAAAAGATTGATTTTTTTGTATTCCAAAATCATTTTAATTAGCTGATATTAATAATAAATTTTTAAAAATTATATTGATATATTTTTAAATAAAAAACTTTGAAAGACAACGGTGAGTCTGTGACAATGTCAAATGAGCTCGAAAAACCTGTTTGGTACGGTGTTAGCTGAAATATTTTTTTATTTAAAAATACATCAAAATAATTTATTAATATTTATTAATAATATCTACATATCAAAATGACCTGAAAATATGAAAATAAATAAATAACATTTTGAAATTTGAAATGGAAAGAGTGTTTTATCTACCCAAACAAACTGGACACAGTCAATCCTCCGAGTCAGTTGAGTATTATCATGCGTTCGACGCTAATGGCAGAAAGTAGAAACCAACTGTTATCAGCCATCATTTTCTTCAACGGATAAATTCGCTGTTTTTCACTGTGTTTTAAAGTCTTTTTTGAAAAAAAAACTAGTAAAATTTTATTTTTATTTTTTATTTTAAATTAAATTTTTCTATATTTTTTATTATTTTCATTTCTTAATATCAAAAATAAATTTTTAAAAATAAAAAATATATATCATTTTAATATTTTTCTAAATAAAAAACACTTTCAAAAAACTATCAATGATACACATGATGAGGATTGATGTCAAATGAGAGGGGAAAAAATAAAGCCGTTAATGGTTCTTGAAAGTAAAAGCTATGATTTGTGTTAGTATATAAATATTTTTTAAATGTTAATTTCAAGAGAATTTTTTGTAGAAAATCACATTCTCACTCTGATTTATTTTTTGTATTTTTTTTTATAAATTAAACTCAATTTAAAATTTAAATAAATAATGTCCAAAAAGTTTAAAACAAGATCATTCATTTATAATCTTTTTCAAAGCTCCAAACTGTCTGCTTATTGACTTCAAACTTTTCTTTTTCGAAAGCAAACAGTGAAAGCTAAGCAACACCCCCAAGTCCCTACCTCCCTTCCCTCCATCTTGCCATTTCCAAAAAAACATTCCCTTCCTTCAAATACTACATATTCAAGGTGTTCTTAAAGGGTCTTTAGCTATCATCAAATATCAGGGAGAAACATGGGGCTCAAAGATCATCTAAAGCTCAAGGTATGCCTACAAAGTTTCATTTTGCTGTTTACATAATTTCTTAGCAGTTCTTGACATTCAAAAGGTTGTGAGAAATGAACATGGGATAGTGGATTCTTGATTGCTTTGTAGCTCTTATACGTCCCACATGCTCTGTATCATTTCCATTTTGAGTTATTTTTCACTCCATGAGGATCATATTCAACAGGACGGGCTGGGTAATCCTCTTATCTCGAGTTCTTGAACAGTGTCGAATAATAAGAGGGACTTGTAGATTTTTTGCTGTTTTTATGGCTACAATTCCACAAGAAAACAGTGTCGAATAATAAAAAAGATTCAAGGGATGCTATGATCATAATCCATAAATAATGGTATTGGCAAGCTTGAGATGTTGAGGTTTTCCATTGAAAGTCAAGGTGTATTGCCATGGTCATTTCATCAATGAGCTTGTTTAAATTTGCCAGGCATTTCGGCTAAAGCGCTTTCTCCTTGGAAATGGGCAAAAGAAAAGAACGGCTAATGTGGCAGAGAAGGCTTCATGGATGATGCCGATATCTCATGGATATCATATTGTGGAGGATCAGTCATTTAAAGGAGGCGAAGCTGAGTCAGACTCTGACTCGGTTGTGGTTCAAAGAGAGCAGATAGAGGAGCTAGAGCTGTGGTTCTTCGGAATTTCCGATGCACAGATTGGAAATGGAGTCACCAAGTATCTGCAATCCCACCTGTTTGATAAGAACCCTAAGGAGGTAATCAAAACTGCACCAATTGCTTCCTACTTCTCATGCTTTCTTTCGGGCACATAAATCATGCTACAAGAAAAGAAAAGAAAAGTTTCAATCACTGACTTGGAAGTTATGCTACTGCATTGACCTTCACAGCTAAAATCATGGCAGAAAAAAAGATGCAGGTCATTTTCCTGTGCAATAACGTACAAGGGAAAAAGCATAGTCATTATGCACATAATTGTAATCTGACAGGAATTCATTCTCGAGTCTTTTTCTATAACCATGTGACATTACTTACAAGGTGGCTTGCAATCTCAGATAAGGAGAAAGAGTAAGGAGATGATGAGAAAAGCCTATCTTGCTGCAATAGCAGAGATCAGGGAGACACAGAAGTCAGATGAAACATGGAAAGCTTGTTCAGCATCTGTTATGGTGTTCAACAGAGAGAAACTTTTGACGGCCAACATGGGTGACTTTCGAGTTGTAATGTGCAGAGACGGTGTGGCTCATCAGATGAAAAGCAAGCACCGGCAAACTGCCAAAAGGCTGTGGTCTCCTATTTCCGGTATGGAGCAAGCTCTACTCCGGTCTTCATTCTGATGATTTATTTTTTCTGTCAATGTTTTCAAAAAAGTGAAATGCATGTTAATTTTTAATAAGCTGCTCACTCTAAATTGTTCCCCATAAAGTTACAAAAATGTTTTATTATCCAGAAGGAGAGGGGCTTGGCATGGGAGCCTACATGAAATAGAAATGCAATCTACTAGTGATATATGTTAGAGAATAATATAAATCATATTATGGGACCTCACTTACAAGCTTAAGCTTTTAGATGAGATGGTTCCTTAATATAGTATCAGAGCCTTGTTGACTCAGCGGTCACGAGTTCGAATTTCACCACCCCCATTCTATTTGATAAAAACCAAGCACAAAGTGTCGTGGGTCTGTGCAAGTTTCAAGTCCAAAGAGCTTTCACTTTAGAGGGGGTGTTAGAGAATAATATAAATAATATTATGTGACCTCACTTACAAGCTTAAGTTTTTAGATGAGATGATTTCTTAACAATATATATTCCTCTGTGATCTGATACCGGGTGCTATGCTATGCATCCAGGACTCGTGTTTTCATGGAAATCCAGCGATGCAGCAGGCACTCGGCAATCTAAAGGCTCTGAGGTTCTTGTGGGCGCTGAAAGGATTGACTCGGATACTGAGTTTGTCATCATAGGAAGCACTGGTATATGGGAGGTAAGATGTATCTAATTACCATAACATACAGTCCATCTTTCCTGAGATTTCCTCAACTCCTCTGATATTTATCCAGGCTATGAATAATCAAGAAGCAGTAAATCTCATCGGACACTTGGAGGATCCCCAGGAAGCTGCTGAGTGTTTGGCAAAGGAGGCTCTAACCAGAATGAGCAAAACCAACATTTCATGCATTGTTATTCGCTTTGATTAATACATGTTTGTTTTTTCCTGAGTCTTGATCTGGCAGGCATGTATGCAGTGAACTCTTTGAAGCAAAAGGAATATAAAAAAAAAAAAATCAATTACAGAAAATCACTGTTTTAGCGTAGTATGATAATGCAATAGCCACCTTGTCATTATCCATTCTGGCATGGCATAGGACCAAAAGCATGTGATAGACTGAACTGTTATTTCCCATTTCACTAACAGCATTGAAACTTCTAAGAATTTCTTGTTCGGCTAAAATGTGGCACAGCATCAAATTTTCACTTTTGATTCAGTCAAGGAAGTTTTTATCGTTGCGTTTAAAAGTAACCAGATGCCAAGAGTGCATATTCCACAGAAGTATACATATCCCTGCATTGCTTCTTGGTCCACGCCTTAATTTGGACAAGTAAACCAATCCAAGATGGGCCATTACCTCCCATAACTTGTTCGGATTTAGAGAAATCATAAAGAATCCAAGATATCCTATTCTAAGTAAGCTATGTGAGTGAAGACTTCTATCAATCTAGGATCATTATCATACTTCAATCAATAAGAAGAGGAGCAACGAGTCAACAACCTAATACATCAAAAGAACCTCGGAAATTGAGAGTGAATGTACACTGACCGATATACATGATGTCATTAACATACCTTTCTTTTAAATTACAAGACAGGAAAATCAAAGCACAACCACAATGGTGCAAAACAAGACCAGCTTTCTGCTTTGGTACATCCACATATCAGCTATCAAGTAGTCATCTTCTTCTCACCTGACTTGCTTCGGAAGGGTGACAGCAATGAGAAATGGCGAGAAGCTGCAACCAAGTGTTTTCATCTTAGTGACAACTAAATCTATAAACAAGAAGAGTGTACACTGATGAGTTTGATGAAAACATAGGAGAGCTTACTCTTTTGATTGGAGCCAGCAGTAGGGGTCTCATCTTGAGAGATTAGATTCTTCAATGTATGAACTGGTGCAACCACAAAAAAAATGATAGTCAGCTTGTGTAAAGTACATGTGACTAATAATGATCAAAGGCTTTCGCATGAATTTATTTATTTCCATAAAACTCATTCTTGAGACTAGTTAGTTCTAACCATTAACATGGCCTGTGGTTTGCGATATGAATGATTTATAAATTATACTGGCAAGAGACATGGCCTCAGATGGTAAAACTAGAGAGTACCCAATTTGTGTTACCATTATGAAATTTCTGGTATTACTCTTTGCAGAGAATTTCTTCAAGATATTCACTTTGCCGACCAAAAAATTAAACTAAATGAGGTACAGATGTGTAACATGCGCACAGTTCGTGCTCGCACATAAGTTTTTTGAGTGATTTCAGATATCTAAAAACAATATAGAAGTTGACGCAACATTTTTTTATCTAGAAGAATGAAATGTTTCTTTCAAACTAGACTTGGCTGCAAGCATTTCAAGATTCTAGATCATTTGTTTACTGAAATTTAAACGTTTCCTGGATAGTCATATTCAGTAGAACTAACAAGCAATGGAAGGAACTCCAGATTTGACTATTCACTAAAAGCAGGGGGCAGAAGTACATTGCTTTTACCTTCACTAGAAGAAGCAGCGTTATCATCCATCTCGGAACCATTCAAGCTAACATTATCCGATTCTACATTACATTCACCTGCAGTATGGCTCTTTCTTCCAAACTTCAGCAATCGTCTAAACCCTTTAGATGATTCCTTTGTCTGAGGCTTCACTGATGCTTCAGGGATCTGTTCCAGTTTCAAGCTTTTTAAATCAGATACATGAACTTTAATTGTCTCTGCACCTGCTGAATGTGACTGTAAGCTTGCTGGAGTTGCTTTGCCATGTTCAGAATTTTCAGTACAATGATCTTCCATAAAAGAGACCCGAGCATAAGGGGAATGGTAGGGCTTCTCAGCAATATGAGTGCTTGAAAGCTTTGGTAATTCTTTCTCTGAATGACTTGCATGTTCAGATGCAGCCTAAGAGCAGAAGATGTTACATAATAAACATCAACTCATGAAACAAATTTCCAACACTGCCAAAAAGAAAATGAAATACTTCCAATTTTATGCTACTATGATCATTTCAAAACCACTGCCCACATAATCTAAGTCTTAAAACAGCAAGATGAATCTCACATGCCAGTTCTTTTAGGTGTAAAGCACATCCGTAACAGTACACAAACTACAGTAAACGTGGCCATAACCATTTCTAGTTCTCACTCACTTACCTCATGAGCTCTGGGGTGATTTGGTAATTGATGCTCAATGTGGTTTCTATCAATCGCATCCATGGTCAATGGTGAAACTGGCGCTCGAATAGCAGCATAATCCACCACAGTCTCTGTCTTCTCCACTATTTTATAGTTATTAGAGTGTCCATCCTGTACTTCTATTTTCTGTTCCGATGCATGTACAGAGGGAATGGAGGGCTTCTCACACTCAAGTACAACAGTTTTCTCAATTATTGGATTGTCATCCCCATCACTCTGATGTGAGATTTTATTGCCATTCTGTTTCAGTTCAGTGCTTTTAGAAGTTGAAATAGACTTACTTTTGTTCATCTTCTGTGAAATTTCTTTTGCTGCTGAATTGCCAGGGGCAACCTCATGCCTTTTAGTGGTTTTAGTTTTCAGTTCTGGAAGAGATGCCACCTTGCTTTTATCATGGTTCATCAGTGCAGATATTTTCTTGCTGTCAGCCCCACTGGATAATTTTGGCTTTGATACTGAATCAGTGTTCTGTGGTTTAATTGAAGAGGTATGATCCCTGCTACTTATTTTTGGCTCTGATAACCTCCTAATCCTGGTCATGGATGCCTTTGAATCAGGTGTCACACCACTGTTCTCTTTCTTTGGTTCAGACAATGATGATACTGACCGAGTTAACCTATTTCCAGCAGTGCTCGTTGTTCCAGTGCTCAATTTGCTGGACCTAGAGACTTTCTGAGAATCAACCGATCCTGCAGAAACAGTTTTGATGGAGAACCTTTGTAGAGGTGATGAGGATCCAGGCTCTGAATCACTGAATTTTGATCCTCTTTGGGAGCTTGGCGAAAGCTTTATTGGCAATTGTTTTCTGGTTCGCTGTGATGCTGTCTGAGCAGTAGTGGAACTGCCTCTGGCAGCAATCCTCTTTTGTCTCTCTAACTTCAAACCTTCCAGTCGTTTAATCTCTTCTTCTTCCTGAAAAGAAAGGAAATTCCAAATCTGAGGATTACTCCAAATAAAGTTAGCAGGTAAAGGAGACAAATCATCCCCCTTGGGAAGATACAATTTAAACCATGCATATGGATGGTAATACAAAGTACAGGTAAGAGCCAAGATCAACATCCCGCTTTGTGGTAGGTGTTCCAACTTATAAGTTGAGTTGAGGTCTCATTAAAAGGACAAGGAAAAGTACCTTCTCTTTCTTTATTTTCTGGAGGTCAGCTTTAAATGTTCTTAGCCTCTCAGCACGTGCTTTTGCTTCATCCAAAGGACTTAACTTCGAAGGCTTTCCTTTCCTTATTGGTCCTACTTTCTTCTTCCTATCAGAAGTATCTGGAATGGGTTTTGATTTCCGGTCCTTTTCTGACTTCTTAGAGCCTTGCCCAGCTACAACCTCCTTATTTTTCTTATGCAGCAAAGCCTGCATTTCATAATCTAAAGCAGGATCATAACCAATTGACCCCTTTTCTGTCCCGCGCTCAGGCATCAAACTTAAATCATCTGGTTCATATTTTACTTGGCTCCTGTTAGATAAGCTCTCTGTCCTCTGAACTGTTGATGGGAACTCAGACTCCACATCCATTGTGCTTCTCCCCTCATTTTCAACTTGATCTAGTGACATTGACCTTAGTGACACTATGTATGAATCATCATCGATATTGATGGATGACCTCTTGTCAAGATCATTTTTTGCAGTCTCAAATCCATTAAGAGCACGAGGATCTGATGCTGAACTTCTATAACCTGACCTGTTTTCTTGTCCACGAATTATAAAATCATCATTTGCATTCATCCTATAACGACCTCTCCTCCCATCTATTTCTGCAGACTCTAGATCCATTTGACCATTTATAAACCTTCTATCATCATTAGGCTGACCCATTTTTCTGGATAGCAACAATTCATCTTTTGATGCCTTAGTCATGCGGGTCAAGTTTCCACTAATTTTCTGCATAACTGTCACATCCCCTTCTTGATTATCAACTGGATCTCGTCCATCAAAAACTAAAGGATCATCACACATTGTATTTTGTCGCCTTGCTTGAACATTCTTTTCCATTGCAAACATACCTTGGTCAACAGCACGTTCAGCTTCATCGGCATCTTTCAGCAAATAATTTTGAAATGCTGTCCAGTGTCCACCATCCTCCTTCCCATAAGATGTTCCAGCCATATCTGATAAATTCAGTTCATCTGTAGATTTTGTATGGCTTCCCTTCCTTTTTAAGGATCTCAGAGAGTTCCTATGCTTCACATTTGGAGCTGTGTCTGATAAAACTTCATCTTCCTTGTCATTTTCAGAACCAGAAGCTGATTGTGATTCACTACCAGATGAATCCTGCGTCTTTGAAGTGATGTAGTTGAGGTTCCGAATAACAACCGTGCCTGATTGTTTTTTACCTGAACGACTTCCCTTCCTCCCTCGTCCTCGAGCTCTTGAAGTTTCCTTCTCCAATTCTGCCTCATCCTGAGATCCTGTTCTCAAAGCACCCACTTCCCAAGCTTCAGGTTCATTGTTGCTATCCATAGAATGCCTTCTTTGCCTCATCCTTTGACCAGCATGGATTTTAGGATCCTCGGCTGATGGATATGGTGGTTGAAAAACTGGGTTATTGCCCGGATAATTCTGGTAGTAAGGAATGCCTTGCATGGGATACCCTGGAAAGACAGGCACTGCTCCAGGTGGAGAATGAATGGGCCAGGGAGGGAACATAGGATGCAGAAACTGGCCTTGAAAATATTCCTGTTGGCCTGGTGATGGTTGCTGGTCTGTTGGAGGCCTCTCATCTAGCAGATTGGTTGAAAATCATCTTTAATTGAATTTTTGAAGAAAACAAAGGTATAAATGGAATATAATGCCACAAATAAGTACACCAAGGACATTCCAAGTTCAACGATTCTTCATCAAGCATGCTTATAAGAAAATTTTAACCAAGAGGACCTGTCTTTTAGTTCAACTTATTTTTAGCCACTATTGGAACACCCTAATTGAGTTGACCCCAATAGCCACAACTTAATTCTTATACAAAGACATTCTGTAAAATACGAAGAAGAAAAGATGCACAATAACAAGAAGACAATGGCATTTCCCTTCTAGCATGCAATGAGCTCAGTATCAAGCACACTGAGTCATTAGTGACTTCAAGTGAAGTAAATAGAACCTACATTTCACATGTTTAGGAATCTAACTAAAAGTCATGAGGTAAAATAAAGGTATCATTTTTAAACAGACCTATACATATTCTGATATTTTGAGGAGGCATTGCTGAGGAGAGAATTCCTCCAATCTTTGACAATGCATATCCATGAGCCCTCAAAAATGTAACAAGATGTCCATGAGCCCTTTAAGTTAGCCAGTCCAGCAGATTACATTCAGTTGCTTGTTTTAGGTGATAGTAAGGTTGTGGTCTTTTCTTAGGCTTTTCCACTCCTTGAGTGGGTTCCTTAAATCAGATTTGTTGCACCCTTTCCCACACCCCGTGAAATTTAATTTCCATCAGAAAGTGAGACATGAATTTAAGTGGCTATGATAATAGAATTTCATTTTTAGAGAATTTGCATTTAAGCTCATACCTGCATTTGGGTCAACACCTGCTTTCCTGTTACTATCAGGAGTTTCAGGCCATGACTTGTTGATAGTATCAGAAAGAATGATGCCTGGTGCATTCATGCCAGACATTTCAGCTGCCTCAATTTCAACCCACTGGCCAGTTTCATGCTTTCTTTTCCATAATTCCATAAATCTTACACAAGCATCCCTGTTGACATTGACGAATGAAACCACAATAGAGATTATTCTCTATGAAATATAGATAAACCACGGACCAATTTAGGCCAACATGAAAACAAAATAGAGAGAATGATATGAATAAAGAAAGCTATTTACATCAAGCGTACAGCTCCAAAACTTTCAGCAAATGACATTAAATGTGCCATGTGATCAATGTCAAAACCAGCAGCTACAGCACGTGCAAAGGCCATGCCCTGCTCTTTCTGCAGAGAAGTTTTTCGTGTCTCCAGAACTTTCAGAAGCTGAACCCTAGTATAGAGAAGCCAAAAGCAGTATTTGATTAAAACTCTTGCTTGCACTGTTGAATCTGCATAACCAATGGATTGCACTAGCAGAGATGCTAGCAGTCATCAAACTATCAAATTTGACATGGTACTAGTCTAGCCACTCATCATCAACTATACATTTCTAATCTTACAATTATTATTGTAATTTCAAGAATGTGAACAACACACACTCCTTAGCAGCAAACTTTTTGGTATTCTGTGAATCTCCATGTCGATGACTGAAAATGAA
Source organism: Salix viminalis (assembly GCA_029228465.1). Classification (NCBI taxonomy): domain Eukaryota; kingdom Viridiplantae; phylum Streptophyta; class Magnoliopsida; order Malpighiales; family Salicaceae; genus Salix; species Salix viminalis. Next base: position 12,344,702 of record CM055435.1, read on the forward strand.
GTCAATATAGAGGTTATGCAGAACAAGAAAGTAAGTAACCCGCAATAAGATTCGCTTCTTGGCACATGTCTTGAAAACCATGGGTAGAAGACAATGATGATGAAATTTGCAGTAGGGAATTGAAGTGAATATGGTAATACCTATAACAGCAATTTGCCCCCTGAACTTTTAGGAAATTGTAATGAAGAGTCACATGGAGAATTGTTAAGTTTGAGTAAAATTTAAACTACTATTTAAAATTATTGACTTCGTTTTCATCATAATCTTGTTTTTTGTCACTCATGGCAGCAATGAAGATTGTGAATTTCTTTTTCACTATCCAGTTACTCAAGGTACTAGGATACATACTTGGAATTTCCTTCCTGCACAGTCAACCCATTTGCTTCTGGTGGATGTGAACCAGGCTGCCAGGAAGCAAGGAGACGCAATTACAAAAAGAAAATGCCAATAATTCATTATGTGATCAGGATTATTTAGTGAGCAATTATTACCTTGTAAAGGACAATGGCTTTTTCCTCACTAGAATCTGTTATAGGCCTGCTACCTGTCAAAAATCATCCAATATAATCCAAAACCAACAAAAAACAGCACCAAGGACTGACAATTATATCTTAATCATTTAGTTCTGACGATAAAAAACTTGATCAAACATTTTACTAGCATTGCAGCAACTGCTTAAAAGCAAGACAAAACTGAAAAAGAAAATCATGTTCCCTCTCCTCCTACCCACAAGAAAGGATATAAATAAACCAGTTTAGAGAGTAAATTATGAAAACAAGAAGCGCAAGACAACCATAAAAGAGGTTTTGATACAAAGAGGAACACAACGCCAAAATTCTTCTGCAACAGTACCTTCAATGCACTCTGCAGGTTTTGCTCGATTATCTTCTACCTGAGAATTAAAAAAAGACAAAAAAACTAAAACCGAATTCAAGTCTGACTTTACATCACGAGGTACTTCGGGATTGTACTTACCGAGCTTAATCCTATATCACTGTTGCTTTGAATTGCAATTCCCTTCTCAATCTGCAAGATCTCAGATTCTAAATTGTAAACTCGTTCCAAGACCTCTGGTGTACTCACAAAGCGAACAAACCTACAAGAGAAAAGAAACTAGTTTGCAACACCAATTTGGAGGCAATTTGAAACCAAGATTTGCTTCAATTACACTTGAGAAGCTCAAAACTAAACTCTGATTGAATAAAACTGCCAATCTAATTGTGATTAAGAAATCAAACCAATTACATTATTAATTATCAAGTAAAACAGCAAGTGACAGAAAGTTCAAACCCTCTATCACAAAATGGTCATTTGGCAATAGATGAGATAGGAAAGAAAAAAATTCAGTACTACCACCACTACAGCGATAATAAATAACATATAAAAACAATTGGGGAGAAGCATTGGAAAACAGTGTGAACCTCTCAAATGTTCCTTTCGTGAACCATGCTGCATCAGTTCCAGGCTCAAGAATAATTGAGTAGCCCCCCTTGGCCAACTGATCCTGAGCAGTTTTCAAGTGATCAAGAAATGGCTGTACCAACCCTGAAGCTATTTTCTCTGTCTTCCCATTCACACATATAATCAAATCACACCTGATAAATAACACAATAAAACTCAAGTTGATTTTCTCCAGAAAAAATTACAACCCCGTATTCAATGAATTAAACTCTAAAATGTTAACTAGTAAAGCTTCAAAATTTGAAAATAATTAGCAGCTAAATGGTAACATGAAATACAACATTAGTTTTATCATCTACTCATGAAACCAGATCTTTAAAGAAGCAATTGGTTTCCAATGAATATGGAAATCAACTCAGAAACTCAAAAAAGAAAACCGGTTTATGCTGGTACTCAAGCATTGAGTGAGTTATATTTTTCTGAAAATGAATAAAAGGTAATACTATATATATAACTACTTAAAGTTACACAAAACTGTTACAGGTACTGGAACAAGCTAGCTAGCTACGCATGCAAAGGAAGTAGAGTGAATGAAGAGAGTAAATTACCTGGTTCGAGTTGGAGTGAGTTGAAAAATGGCCGAATCAAGCCGAGTTGAAGACTTCATTCTTGACAAAAACTGGTCTTTGATGGCATAAAAAATGAGATCAAAAGGGGGGAGGGGAGAAAGAAACACACAACAGAAAGAGAGTCTGTTTAAGTAAGAAAGAAAAGATTAATTTGCTAAAAATTCAGTAATTCATAAAGGTTTGGCTCTGTGAAAAGAAGAGAGCTCTAAAAGAAGAAGGAAAGTTGCAGCAGAGAAACCCAACAGAGAGGAAAGAATGGGGTGGAGAGAGAGGGTTTGCTTTGGATACCAACTGGGCAGTGAGAAACTTGGCTGCGAGAGAAAAAAGTATGACGTTGGTGTGGCAGGTGTGAATATAGGAAATGACCGAGGGTAATTTAGAGAAACCGAACTAATGCTGACGTGAAGGGACAGGATAGTAACAGGGTTGGACTTTGGACAACGATGTCCGAGACTTTTAGATTTGAAATTACTGCTGAAGCCTCCGTTTATCAACGTTTTACCGTTGATGCTCGATGGTGATGGATGGCTCACTGCACCAAAATTGTCATTATCATTTTAGTTGGTATTATATTTTTTTAATTGAAATAAAATGTTTTGATTTTAGAATATTTTGACATATTGTTTCAGGGTTGTATTATTTATATATATAATTAAATATATTAATTAAAAAAAATCAAATTCAAAAAAAAAATTAATGAAAATTGTGGGATTTAATCTAAAAAAAGACAATAAAATGATTTTTCTGAACAAAATTATGGTCATGTATAATATTATAAGAATGTTATCATCAATCTCGTAAAGTCATTACATTCTCTGATTACTCTGAAATTTTAACATAATATATATAAATATGTCAAGATACTCCTCGTAAAATCTCATCTCAATCTAACGATCAGATTAAAAAATATGATTGATATTGTAAAATTATTTATTATTTAAAAAATATACTATTTGGTCAAAACAGAACAGACGAAATAAAACCGGAACATTTCAACCAATATTTAACCAAAAATCTAAAACGAGCTAGAATTTAAACTAAGATAAAAATACCATCATATTATCTTACTTTTTAACTAGTATAAAACATTTTTGTCGAGTCCGTTTCAACCATGAAACAAAATAAACAATTATGCTATGCTTGTGTTTACTGTTTATGGGTGGAGCTAGTATTCTCTTACTTGTACTTTAATTTGAAAACATTTTTAGTTTTTTTTTTCAATTAATTTCCCATGCAGCTAGATGTATTTATTTGGTGAGTTATAGTAAATTTGTTCGAATAATTGAAAAAGTTCCGTAATTATTTTTTTTTCAATTGTTTAAACATTTTCTATAGCTTTGGAAAAATATATTTCTAGAAAAAAAACAAATGATGTATCTTAATTATCAGCCTATTAAAAATAAAATAAAAAACAATATAAAAATTGATCATGATTATCCCAAGTTAGCATGATGACCCATTACCTCAATAATTAATGTTGAGTCGACTCAGAATATCATGTCAAATTCATAGTTCAAATTATAAAATTAAAATAACTTTATAAAAAATAAAATTATAATTATATTTTTTAAAAAAAGAAAATTATACTGAGTTTTCAAACCTATGACTCGAGTCCTTAGACCCAAAGCATTCTATTTGAAGAAAAAAAATATTAAATTTAATTCTCAATCAATCAAATATTGAATTATAAAAAATAAAAAAAATAATTTTAATTATACAAAAAAATAGTAAATTAAAGGAATAAGGATCAAAATTAAAATACAAAATGAGTTTTATATATGATTGAAGGGTGAAATTAAAAGGAAAATTCAATCTCACAATAGAATAAAAAAATAAAAAAATAATGAGGATAAAAATTGACATGAAAAATAAAATAAAATATTATTGAAGAGCAAAATAGAAAAAAAAATTACAAAAGAATAAAAAATAAAAATCAAAACAGTGAGGGCCAAATCAAAAAATATAATCTATTCAATTTGGATTGCATGATGAGATTAAAAAACTAATAAAGCTATAACAAAAAGGTCATTGACAATAATTAAAAATCAAAAGAACTATGATTATTTATAAAAAAAAACATTATACAACAAATCAAGATGGAGAAATAAAATTGAAAATAAATAAAACTTTTATAAGAGATAAAAAAAAAAAAAGGATGAGAGTTGGAATAGCAACAATAAAGAGGGACATGATGTGATTTTTAGAACAGAATCAGTATAATTAAATAATATAATTTTGTCCCATATACATATAAAATAATAAATTTGAAGCTTTCATGCAGAAATTGGAGAGACAACTGCAGTTTCAAGCAAATTCTACAAGCTGACAAAAATTATCGGCACTTGGGTGGAGATGTTCAATGTATGTACGAAGTGCAGGTGCTTGAGAAATTTCAATGGCATCGCAGACGGTGCATCTACTAGCATGTCTAATTAATAAATACAATAATTAGAATATTTCTTGCAATTATCTTATTAGAGCATCGAAAAATCATGTTCTTGTTGCGGTGGGGCTCTAATTTGTCTATTTTCCTTGCTCATTATTCGGGACTGCCAGCCTTCTACCTTCCCTCTCCTAATTATTAAAAAATAAAAATAAAAATATTATTTTGATATATTTTTGAATAAAAAATATTTTCAAAAGAAACATCAACCATACTCCAAAATAATCACGCATGTCACACCCAATTAGCAAAAAAAAAGAAAAAAAAAAGAAAAAATAAATAAATAAATTAGTAAGATTATTAATATTAAATATTCACTAATTTAAATACTCGTAAGATTCATCGGGATATACACCAACTAAAACTAATACTAAAAACATTTCATATCATTTATTCAAGGTCAGCCACTAGATAATACGGATGATGAATTCGTTACTAATAAGTGATTAACATTCATGTCATCTATAAAAAAACAAAATCTTCAATTCGAATCGTTTAAGAAATAAAGTTTCTGATGTTAAGTAAATAAATAAATTAATAAATAAGATTATTAATATTATTCCATGTATACTTACTTATTAATTTCTTATGTTTCCCCACCTTCTTCGACTCTGACTCTTTGATCATGACAATAAGATCCATGGATTGGTAGAAAAAAATCCCACCAAACCAAACCCTAGCTACAATATTAGACTTTTATTTATTTATTCACTTAAATTGGCAACAAACCTGGATAATGGATAGAATTGTATTGGATTTCACTTTCATATTATTCTTGATAAATGCATTTAAGACTTAATTTATTTCATGTCATGCATGCAGGGAAAAAATAAGGCAAGTAGCCTGCTTTATCGTTTTTCGAAAGCATATTCCCATGTTTTGAAGTGAAGCCCCATATGACTGCTAGGGTTATATACTTATTAAATTTGGAAATACATGTTTGGCCTCTTTCTCCTACTGTTCTGTTCTGTGGAGGAAATACACCCAACCTTTTGAACAATATAAGAAAAAAATTAAAAAACTAAACACGAGGGCAACTCAACTAATTATTTCATTAGAGTTGATGAGATTCGCCAAAATATGCACAAGCTAAAATATTTTTAGAATTCATGAGATTTGTCGAGATATGCGGATGATGAAAATAATACTAAAAACATCATTATTCCTTCGAGGTCAGCCACTAGATAATGCGGATGATAAATTTTGTACCAATTAGTGATTAATATTCATGTCATCTATAAAAAAAAATCATCAATTCTAATTGTTTTAAAAAAGAAAGTTTATGATGTATTAAAGACTGGGATGTCCCTTTAGATTTTCAAGTCTGAAACGAAGAGTCATGAGTGTGGGTGACAAAATTGTGAGTGGCATCGGTTTGGCTTACATGGGGAGAGGGGCAGAGCCCCATTAAGCAAAGAAACCCTTCATCAACCATCCATCTAGCAGGTGACTCAAAATTATGAGTTTGAAATTATTATTTTTTTTATATATATTTTTTATATTCAAATTCTGTAATTGTTAATATATTAGCCAATAAAGCTTGCATGATTATTAATTTCAAGATCTGTAGAATTACTTGAAATATACACAAACTAATCCGAACATCCCATATTAATAAAAAAAAACCTTCATCATTTTTAATGGCTGCAAAGTTTTCACCTTTACAAAATCCCATTTTACAAATAATCAATATTACGTAGAACTCGTATAAACGAGTCCCTTCAACTATTAAAATAAGCTCCCCCACTTTAAATTAGATAAGACTAGTTCACGCCATGTCATGTTTAAAATTCCAAGTTAATTTTTAATATAGTAAATGAATGTATCTGTATTTAATAAAATTAATTTAAAAATAATTGAATCAATGAGTTGTAAGGTTGTTAATAGCAATGAGATACTAAAATGCAAAGCCAGTATCTATTTTAAAAAAAAAAAAAAAAGGTGATAATGTAAATATTTTAAAACCACAATAATCTCTATGAAATATTATAGAAATTTTAAAAAATATAAAATTAAAATAATGAACAAAATAATTTTAACAAGTAGATAAATAGCGTGTATTGATTTAAATTGACATGGAAAAATAATGTGGAATAAAAAATACATGTAAAAAAGGGAGAGTATCGAATAAAGTTTTTAAGAAGAAGAGTAAGAGGGAGAAGTCAAATGTTGATGGGCTTGGTCAACTACTCAAGCATAGGCATGTGTTAGACTTGTAAATATAGACTTACATGCCTTAGCTTATATATATTTTTTTATAATAAATTTGAACTTTTAAAAAAAAAATAAAATAGACAATACGTTATTTGATGTGATAAATAACATGCTATTTATTGTTAAAGTATCATCTCATGTGGCTAAAAACCATTCAAAGGTCAAGTTTTTTTTTAACTTTTGGATAAAAAAAATCATTTCAAACATTTGTTTTCAATGAAAACACATAGGAAAAACCCTAAGAACTCCAATAAATCCATTTATGATTTTAGAATAGCAAAAGTAAGCTAAAAATCACTAAAATACCTTGAATTATATATAATAGTTTTAAAAGTCAAAACACATCAAATTAAAAAAATAGGTCATGCCAAAACTAAAAATCTTCATGAGCTCATGGTTGTGTTTTTTTTAAAAGCAATTTTAAGGTGAAAAAACAATTAAGTAAAACTCATCTCACCGAATGAAACCTATTAACACCAAAGTCAATAGTTTTAGTGGTCAAAATTAGTGTTTATTGTGATTTTCTTTCTTTATCGCTAGAATTCACTAACTTTCTTTTTTATCTTCCAAACTAAAAACTGAAAAATAAAAATAAAAATAAATAAATTTTTTTATCAATTTTTTTTTTATTTTAAAAATTACAGGGATCCAATTTTTATACTTCAGAAAGTATGAGGACTAAATCAAATATTTTCCAAGAAGTTAAAAAACATCACTCATGTTTTTCACTTTGGTCTTTCATCCTCCATTTTCTTACAATGATTTAGCTAAATTAACCTTTAATTAGATCCTTAAAAAAACAAAAAAGAAAAGAAAAACAGACAAAAGAAGAAGAAAAACTCACGGGCACACTGAACCCACACTTGCCCATTGAGAGTGTATTTACAGTAGAATATGTGAAGGAGCAATATTCCCCCCTGTATTGTTAATAAAGACAGGCATGTGACTTATTAAAAAAAAATGAAAAAGAATTATTAAAAAAATCAAATATGAGACTTCATAAATCTAAATTACTCCAATTTAAAAAAGCAATGAATTTATCCCAGGAAACAATCAGCCACAAATCCTATTCTCTTAAAACCTGCTTGTTTTCAACTTTATTATTATTATTATTAAAAATGATTTGTTTTAAGAATTTTAAAATAAAAAATAATCACCATTACACTGAAAAAGCCAATTGTTAACATCCGCCAAACAATGAACTAAATTGAAAAGAAAAAAAGAATATTCAACACAACAGCTCAGTCATGTAACTATCACCCACGAGCGTACACAACCGAACTCCTTTTACATGTCGAGTCTCTCTCTTCAAGAAGAAGATTCAAGAAGAATATTGACATCTTCTTGGAAGTGAAAGAAAGCGATTATCAATAAAAATTTATATAAATGTTAATTTTAAAATTCATAAAATTAATTGAGATACAATTCAAAAGAAAACAGATGCTTCAATGTATTTGGATGGAATCTCTTTTGTGGCTTCCATGATGTGGCCTCTAAAGTTTTGATCTTTCACCTGCTCAGTCAAAATCTTCTCTAAGGTATCTCTTACTTTTGTGTTCTATTTTTTTTCTTTTAATTTTTTTATAACCGAGGTGTTCGGATCAAATTTCTAGACCTACTAAATATTTTTGAAAATAAATAAATTTATTTTTAATTTTTAATATTTTTAGATCTTTTCATGTGTTGATATCAAAAATAATTTTTTTTTAAATACAACATTTCAATATATCTCTGAATGAAAAACACTTTAAAAAACAATATTTTAATACATTTCTGAAATTCAATTCAATATATCTCTGGAATTTAGCATAGATTCGAGTAATTTAATGCTATTAATTTCTTTTTCCACCATGTAAAATACAGAGGAGGGATGCTAATTATGAAAGTGGGAATGGTTTGGAAGGAATCTACGTGGAAGGCTAACAAAATGGAATACAGATGGAGAATTGCATTTGTTGGAGATTTTCTATTAAAAAAACACAATGTGATCGTACGGTCATCATCATCTCTTCTTTTTTTTCTTTTTTTTTGGTAAGAAACAGGAAAGAGGAAACCTCGCCCTAAAATGTTAACTCAAAAACATCATGCTAAATGATTCTGAATAGAAATAAATTCAATTTTATCATGGATTTCTTTCCGGGCAAGATGATGATTGCCCCAGCATAATGTTTAAAATTGACCACTTTTCTTGTTGGCGCACTTTTTAAGGGTGTTTTCTTCGTTTTTATATATTTTCAAAAAACACTCTAGTTTTAGAATATATTAAATGATTTTTATGAAGAAACTATTTCAATATATTTTTAAATGAAAAACTATTTTTTTTTTTTAAAAAAAAGCACATTGAACAACAATACCACACACCAACCATTATCAATCACAACATGTGTTCTAATTTAAATGGAAGATGGGTAGAGTGATAAACACCGTCCAGGAGGATGGCCAAAGCTCACAGGAGTCTATCAGGTACAGTTTTCAGCTTTTGCATGAAAATACGAGTGTATTTATTTGTGCTACAAGCATCTCAAATATATAAACAGTTCCTACCCGCGAAATGATTCTTCTCAGCTCGCTTGACCTTGAATGGCAAATCCCCCGGAGAGAGATACAAGATGAGTCCCCGTCTTCCACTGATCTTTTGCCGTGAAGGGAACCTGATAGTTGGGTATGAATATACAGAGCAAATTACCATTGTAGCCCCAACACTGATGGAAATACACAAGGGAATTCTGACTCCTGACACAAGCAAGTCTCCGAACCAGACAGATGCAGTGCTTACTTCCTCTTTCCTCTTCCAATAGACAGGAGTTCAAAGCTCCTGAGTGTATCGTCGCGGCCGCCTCTTGCGGCCGGAGCACGAGTAAAGGAAGATGATTTTGACTCAAACCCAGGTTGAATCCTTTGGGTTGTTGACAGGCGACCATTGCTCGAGGCCAGCCGGCTTGACCGATTCTCACTAGGCTCGCCAGAAGAGCTTGGTCGACTGCTTGACATTACAGCCCTCTTTGAAGTGCTGCCATTACGAGAAGATGATTGGGGCCTTTCTGAACCAGGATGCTGTAAAAGGGAGAGGGGAATAGGTAAAAAGCAGTAGGTAGGTGAGAAGTTAAGATTTAGAAAAAAAGGTCAAGCAACTCAACAAAGTTAAAAGACACATAATTTCTCTTGCACTCCTCACCACATCCTTTGATGATGGCACATCATCTGATGACCTGTGCCTGGACCGATCGCCGTGCATAGCATGTCCAGAGCTATTCTTTCGAGCAAATGCTTCAACTGCACCAGAGAATCTGTCTCGGATTTCCTGGCCTACTGGACAAAAAAAAATCATGTCAAGTCAAACATGAGAAACTAGCCTGGGAATATTCTCTTTCTTCTTTTTTTTGACAGAGGTGTGGGGGTAACAAAATAGCACCACAAGTAATGCCCCACTACACATCAAAGCCATACAGGAGAATACCAAACAGAGCAGCAAATTAATTACCCATAAAAACTTCAGATAAATAAGCCTAGACATTCATCTGGCCTTTTCACTCGGACAAAAAGAACAAAAAAAATAAAAATTGTTAATGAAAAATCAGAACAGACCTGAAGGCCATTCTACTCTTTCTGCGGATGGTCCGGGGTTTACAGCTGGTTTTCCACTTGGCTGTTAAGAGAAGAAAGAAATCAAGAATACAAGAAAGACACGTTAAGAAATATTTTTCTACATAAATGAGCCATGACAAATTAAGGGATACTAACTCGTGATCTAGAACTGGAGCCAATCTGCGGGTACTTCAATATAGTCCAGTCAAATACATAATCAAACTGATACCCTGTAACAGTTTAGAAACCTAGATTAGGTTCTAAAATCTGGCAGAACTCCAAACTCACAATTGAATTTAGAATTCCAGCAACATATTTAAAATCATAAATAACAAGTGAACAATAGTTAAAAGCATCAAATATTGAGGGGTGTGAGTAAACCTTCTCGAATAAACAGGTCACGGAATAGTCTCTTCAGGTATGAATAATCTGGTTTGTCTTCGAATCGCAGTGAGCGGCAATAATGAAAGTAAGATGTAAATTCTGAAGGATAGTTTTTGCAAAGGACCTGCAAAGTAACCATTAATACTTCATATCCTGCAACCATGATGACCATTTAATACATTGATGAAGACAGGCTATTTGTTACGTAATTCTTCAATTGTGATTGTATACAGTATGCAACATCACAGTAAACAAGGCCTGGAGCAAGCAGCTTGCAAAAGAAAAGGATGGTGTACCTCTACAGGAGTAAGCATCTTCTTTTCACTGATCTTGTCATATTTCTGTTTTTTAGTGCCAGCTTTCAAGCCCTGCCATGGAAGGCTGAAACAAGGAAATCACCAAAGAAAAAGGATCAAACATATATTAAGATTTAAAATAGGAGCGTAAAGCAAGTCAATTAAGTTCTTAACCTTCCCCTCAAAAAATACATAAGTACATAACCAAGAGATTCCAGATCATCTCTTCTGCTTTGCTCTGCATGTAAGAATGACATAACAATAAGGTCATATGTAAAGCACAGTTAAATTTGAAAAATGTTCAAGCAACATCCAGCAGCCATCTTATAGTTATAATCAGTTTACTCACCAACTCCAAGATGGGTATTAACACTAGCATAGCGAGCTGTGCCTGTGAGATTCTTGTTTTCCCTGTAACAAAAACTTGAATATGTTCACGAGACAATGGAAAGAGTATTGAAAAGTGGAGGAGAAAATGTCATTATCATGTATGTACATCACAGAAAAGAGGTCAAACTAAAGACGTTAACATGTGCAGATAAAAACAATGATAAATGGAGACACTGAATGTTCCCAGGCAAATGGGCTTTAAGGCATAAAAATCATAAGCATGAAAAGGTTGCCTGAGCCAACTCTACAAAAGCAAACATCTTTAGCACTAGCATTTTTTAAGAACAAGATACCAAGCAGAAGATTTCCTGAGCAGAGCTTTATAGCGTCAATAATAGAACCCATCTGAATATGCATGGACAACTAGGCTGTTTACCAGCAATAATAATGCTAGATTCAACTCATAACACCCTTTTTTCTGCACATTATTTTTTTTCCCCACAAATTTCAAGCTTCCATTCACAGGTGATTGTGATAAAATGTAGCTGGAATTTTATGATCATAATTTTCAATCACAACTGATCAGACAAAGTATGCATAAATGGATTAGAAACACAATAAAACTATTCAAGTATGATTCCACTCTAAAGATGCATCGAATACTCAAAAGTCTGTTCCAAGACCTCCATTTTTCCTCTAAGAAGAAAAACAACAAAATGCTATCTCTTTCCTGACTTTTTTTATTTTTTTTGAAATAGACTAAAACATGACAAGGTCCCAGCCTGCAAGGAAATGGATCCTCGCAAATTATTATGAAACTTCATAAATGAATCCTAGATAAGCATGAGCTTTGTAGTCCTGAATACTACATCATAACAGAACCATGGGTATGCATATTGAAACATAAAATACTTCATGTTTGCTGCACCAGGCTATAAGTGAACATTTGAACAAAAAGCACGAGCTAGGAGGGAGAGTAAATTTGCATGATCAAACCAGTGGATCAAAAATGGTAAATATACAGGATGCAAGAATATAAGAACTATAACACTTTTACCTATATGATATATGCTTGTGTGTTTGCAGATCCCTATACTTTTTTCCAAGGCCATAGTCAATGATGTAGACCTGTGTTTCAGAGGAGAATGTAGCAAGGAAACGATCAGCAAAAACTATCAGGTAATCCGAAGATATATTGCATAACAGATATAAGAACTAAGTTTTCACACGGCTTGGACATTCAGTACCACAGTTCAAGATTGAATACTGCTTTAATGAGTCAACCTCATGAGAGCTTTGATAGATGACAAGTGCCACTTAAATAGCAAAGACCTCATTTCTCTCCAAGGTTCTCTATGCTTTACCCAATGAATTTCAAATTAAAACCTCAAAAATTACAAAAAAAAATTCCCTGTTGAAATATTCACTCTGTTCCCACAACTCTGAAAGAGTAAGTTCAAACCATCACTATATCCAACTGTATCTAAATTGGTAATAAAAAAAGAGGAAAAAAGACATACCTGATTTGCTTTGCGCCCTAAACCCATCAGAAAGTTGTCGGGCTTGATGTCACGGTGAAGAAAACCCCTCGAGTGCATATATTCAACTCTATTTATCTACATTATAAAATGATGAAAGAACGCTAAGTATACCACCTAATAGAATGTATGTCTTTCTTAACGATCAGTATATTGTAAAATGAGGCAGAGCTTTCGTGAAAACAGGCATACTTACTAATTGATCTGCAAGCATCAACACTGTTTTCAAAGATAATTTCCGATTGCAATAATTAAACAAGTCTTCAAGGCTTGGTCCAAGAAGGTCAATAACCATGACATTGTATTCACCCTCAACTCCAAACCATTTGAGATGAGGAATACCAGCTTCACAAGGAGAAAAAAAGGAAAGAAAATAAATCAGTTGACTTTGGCTCAAGAGAAAAATAGACATATCAGCTACCAACAGAAGAAAAGAAAAAAGAAAGAAACCCACTTCCTCCTTGAAGTAGCATGTATAGTTTTGATTCATAATGAAGCTGAGGGTGCTTGGTTTTCACAGATTCCTGGGGAAATCATAAGAATATGCATCAGCTACAAAATCAAAAGTGCATATTGCGCTATATTATATCATAAAAAAAATGTAAACATGAATCTACATGGATTTATATTAACAAAAAAGGCCAAAATTTCATATTAAACATCCACTAAAAAAAATTCCTGAGTATGCTTGACATCACAGCATGCCTTTTCCCTCAATAAGTACAGCATGCAAAATCCCAAAACTCAAAAGCCCACCAACTGCAAACTCAAAACTCTTTCCAGTATATTTTTGCTCAACATAACAGTACATAATCAAATGAAAAGAATAATTCTTCTATGCTTCTGATCATCACACAATAAACCTAAAGCATCACCAATGAGCAGCTTCCAATGTCTAAAATACAGTATTTGATGTTTCCAACCAGTTCAAATAAACCTCAGTCCGATGCTAGTCAGAGCAGGGTAAAAAGAATCACCAACAAAAACAGAAAACTTGACAATTTTTTATTCATGGATCCCTGGGGTTTAAAAAACATAGGATAGAGCAATAATTAGCATGTCACTGGGAGGGTCATTCAGTAACATAAACTTAACAAAATAATTGAGGAAAACATCAACTAGCTATTGAGACAACAAGAGAAGCCATCCACTTGAACAACCAAAATCCATAAACTCTCTTAATTAAAAAACTATCTAAATTTATCAGAACTAAAAGAACATCTAAGAAAAGAGAAATAAAAGCAAACTCCCTATCATCAACTATAAACGACCGCTTCTAACAGATGGAAACAAACATGGTCATCGGCCGTCCAGTATAGCCAAACATGAAAGTCTAACAACTATCCAGCAATACATGAATCAAGAAACAACAATCTATAAAACAAGATAGCATATAATTTCTAAGAAGGTAACACCTACCAACTTAACAGCCACTTCCTCTCCACTCTGTATATTAATACCTGCAAACAAACAAAGAGAAAAATAACAGAAACCCAACTAAAGACACACAGAGGAAAGAGTGGTCAAAACACTTTGAATGCTACTGAATAAACCCTAAACTTGCATACCTAAATAAAGTTCACCAAAGGATCCACTACCGATCTTCCGGCCAAGCTTAAACTTGCCACCAATCACATGATCCATGATCTAACAATCTCAGACAAATATTATAATCCACCAAACAAATAAAGAAAAAACGAAAAAAGACCGCCCTTTATTTTTAAGTTCACTATCAAAATTCACCAACCAAAGTGACCTAAAACTCTCCCCTTGTTGAAAAACAAAACGACTCCCCGGATCACTAAATGACCACTCAATGATTCAATAAATCCCTCAAAATTGAAAAGAAAAAATATTTTTTTTGCAACCCAATCTACTTAGTAACCAAGTAAAGTAAGATGTTGCTTAAAAATCTAAGAAAAAACCATTTATCAGTGAAGGGTGTTCACTGAAAAGATATAGTGAACTGAAAAGAGAGAGGCAAAAGGAGGTAGTGGATTTTTCTAAGGTTTTCAAAAGATCAGCGGGCAAAAAAGAAATTTTATTTCTTCTGTGGAGTGAGAAAGAAGAATAGGGGGGGGGGGTAGAACCGTAGAATATGGAGTGACAACGATATGTGCGGCAAGAATTTGGGGGAGTTTAAAGGTGTGGTTTAAGGACAAAGATTGAGTTTTCTCGGGAAATTTTTGAGATTCTGGGAAGAGAATAATCTACCCCTATACGACAGAGGGGAGTGAAAAAAGGTGATTGAGAAAGAAAAAAAATGGATGATGACGGAGGAATGGGACGTTAAAAGTTTCAATGTATTTTAGTATTTTCTTTTTATGGTTTTAGTTATTTCAAGTGTTTTTTTTTAATTGTTATAACAATTATTTTTTATTCTAAAATATATAAAAATATTTTTAAAATTAGAAGATTTAAATAATATAAAAATATTATTTAAAAAAAAACTATTAGTAGTTGCTTTGTTGTTTGGTAGTAACAAAAGGTTATGAGGATATTTTTGTGTGATTGCCAAGAAATTTCAAGGAAAATGCATTTATGAATTGTTTTTTTAATAGCTATTTTTTATTCTTTCAAGGCCTACTAGAAATTAGAAAGAAAAGGGAAAAGAAATTACTATTCCTGCCCCTTGCTTTCTTTACCAGCAAAATAATTGAGTGAATGTTTTTGCTTTGTCAGAGCAAGTCCAAGGGTAGGAGGCATTTTTAAGAGGCAAATGATAGAAATGGCTCTTTGAATAGTGTATAAATGGCTCTTGAGGTAATGTGGTCTCCAATGGTAAGAGCCATTTTTAAGAGCCATTTTTTGAAATTTATTTTAAATAAAATTTAATTATTTTGTATATAGTGTAATTATACAATTCATTATACAATTAATATGAGTAAGTTATATAATTAAATAATTGTTTTTGAAAAACCCGCCAACAATAATTTTTTTTTAAAATGAATTTAATTGTAATTAAAAATATATATTTACGAATAAATGCACAATATTTTTAAACATAAAATTTACACAGTTTAAACATCTAACAGTAAATTTAAAACATGTAATTAAGCTAATTGATTCAAAAATTCATAATTTATCAATTTTGCATAATTATTTTTTTATGCTAAATATTATTATTAACTATCCTCTTATTTTTTTTATGCTAAATATTATTATTAATTAACCTTCTTTTTTTTTGCTAAATATTATTATTAATTAACCCCATCCACACCTGAAATAAATTTAATTATAATTAATAATAATTATTAACATAAAACCCCCCCCCCACCCCACCCCACAAACCCTACCTACCTTCACATTTCATGCGCTCCCCCTCCCTCTCCAGCCCCCTCTCCCTCGCCAGACCCTGTGCCTCCCTCCCTCATCATCTTCATCAAAAATCGCCAGAAACAGAGCTAAAGAGCCTTTGAAGTCGTCCCGCTGCACATCCCTTTGAATTCCAAGTCTTTCTTCTCTTTCAATACCTCTTTTTCCTTTCCTTTTCTTGAATTGAAATTCCCTTTCGTTTCTTTTTTTTCCTCATTTTCTCACTAACCAAAGACAAAGAGTGTTCATGGACCCTCGACGTGATCGAAATCCCACCTCCTCCAGCTCCGATTGTTTCTCGCTCTCACAGATCTGAGCAGCAAAAAAAAACAAACAGGTTCTTGTAAAACAAATTCTTGGAAGTCAAGTGAGTACATTTTAGATGAATAATCTGTGAATGGGTTGTGATTTTGTGGTTTTCATTGTTGATTGTTGTTGTTGTATTTTAATATATTTTGCAATGCAACGGTAATTTCTTGAATCCCTAACGGCTCTTTTTTTTGATTTGGCTCCCCTGGCCAAATCCTCGTGGGAATGGCTCTCGAAATTGGAAGAGGCATTTTGCCTCTTCATTTGCCTCTCCCCGTTGGAGTGACAATTTTAACAAAAAGAGGCAAATTTTGCCTTTGCCTCCTCTGATGCCTCCTCCCTTGGACTTGCCCTCATTTTCCAAACCCCCCTAGATCCCATCTATATTTTAATTTATTTCTCTTACGAGGGTAAAAAAACAATTTTCCATTTATTAGGTTCATGATAGTAAGGAATTAAGATGATATTGTAATATTGATTATTTTTAAAAAGATTTTCTATTACAAAAACACACAATTAAAATTTATTTTGAACATTAAAGTAGTAGTAAGTAGTAATAATAATAAAATAATCGAAAAGGAAAAAATGAAAAGAACAGTGAGTCCACGGTATGAAACTCTCCCAGAGGTTCTGCAACAACGTCTGCTCGTGAGAGTGTTTTCAAGCTGGAAATACAAAGGCTCCTCTGTCAATCGGTGTAGCTTTCATCACTTTACAGAGAGACCACTAGTTGGTTACTGAATTGACCCTGTAGATTAAATATCTTGAGTGTAATTGAGGTTGTTTTTAAAAGTTATTTTTATTTAAAATATATTAAATTAATATTTTTTATTTTTTAGAAAATATTAATATATAAAAATAATTTAAAAACACTAAATATTTTTAATTAAAAATAAAAATATTTTTGAAACACATTACTAAATTTATTCGTGGTTGGATTGGAACCTGGGATGTGGAGTAAAGTATAATCGTTGGTCCAGATTTGGACCCCTTTTTGCCTTCTTTCGACGCACCCATTTCAGTCCAGCGATTCCTTCCAAATTGGGCAGCTCGGCTACTTTCTTACTGCAGATTTCGGGACAGAATAGTTTTGGAACCCTATCTCTATCTCTATCATGATCATTAAATGTTAATGATTTGAGTTTAATTAAAATTTAATGATAAAATGGAATGGGAATGCTTTTCTCCTTCTCTTTTCTCGACATCCAGTGTGAACGATGGTTCCTGCGACAGACCCCTCGCGCCCTTTTCTTTCCTTAACTGGTTTGTTTTTTTAGCTTCTGGGTAAAAAAGGCTAATATTTGAGAGTGGCCTTTTCAAATCAGGCTTGTTAATTCCGTTCCGTGCCGTTAAAAAAACCGAGACGAAACGACGTTGTTTTTGTCTCGGTTTTAATTCCGGCCGGAACATCTCGGTACCGTTCCAGGTGTGCCGTTCTGGCCTTAAAATCCTCTTTATCTGGATTAACTTGTGATTTTTTTTTCTAATTTTGAGATTATGTTTGTTTGACTTTGTGTTTATATTATATTATTTAAAATTAATTTATCTTGAATTTTAATTATACTTGTTAAATTAATATTTTAATTTATATATATATATATATAAAATTAATTATATATAAATAGTACAATCCCAAAACGGCACGCCAAAACACTCCAAAACCAAAATGTTTTATTTCAATAAAAAAAATCAGAACAGTATTGACAACCTTTTTGAAATAGCCAATACAAGCCGCCATGTAGAATAGCATTATGATTGCAACAAGTTCCGTGATAAAACCCAGCAAACTCAACAGCAGTAGCGGAAAACCAGACGATCAGGACCCAAATGGAAGTGCATGAACCACAAAATCAGCATTTAAAATCATCCTTGCAAATGAAACTGGGATGTTCAAAAGATGGGATTTACGCGTTATAAAAAGCTGTGTCGTTTTCAAAGGGGGCGTAGCAACAGACATTGCTTCTGCCATTTTTGTTTCAACAATTATGAGGATCAATAAAAAACAATAACAATGGTGTTCTAAGAAAAGTGGCCCAAGCAACAAGCATGATGAAAACCAACTAGACGTTGAAAAGGGAGGCTTATCATATTAAAAGAAATCACAAATTCAACCACACACTCCAATCTCAAACCATCCTTAAGAACAAAAGATAATGTTTTTTAGATGTCTGACTATCACAAATGATAATCACTTTCATAAAAGGCCACTATTCCTTCAGCCATACACAAGCATGATCATATGAATCAGTTAGCCACCGCTGACACAGGTTGAGCTGAACAAGTCTCAATCATCTTCTCTTTCTGGGGGTAGACCAAGTCTCAATCATCTTCTCTTTCTGGGGGCAGACCACAAGGCAGAAGCATTTTCTGCACCACGTTACAAAGAATTATTAGGTGACATCACTAAGACATGTAATTAAGCATGGGGGGGGGGGGGTCACAAAACTTCATGGCAATATCTTCATACAATCAAGATCTAATATACAAGACAGGGCATATTATCAGTCACCGAGCCATTTTCCAGTGATTGCCAAGATTAGCACATGAAGCAAATTATAGCTCAGAAACATTTCCAAGAGCAATTGAACTAACAATACACTTTTTGCATCTCAAACTCCTCCAACTTTATAGAATGGCAGGTGAACCTTATATTTAACATAATCTTCCCAACATTCCCCTGCATTTGCACAGTGCTCATTCAAATTGTCACAACTTTGGTTACACGCTTTTAACTGCAGATCCTAAGGATCATCATGCATGGATAGCTGGGATATAAAAAACTAATCTGAGACCAAGTGAAATAAAAGCATTAAAAGGGTCAACTGAGATCATCAAAGCTGAAGTAAAGTTAAGGCATGCAAAAAAAACTTATCTTCAAAAACAGGATGGTTACTATCATGTAAAACTTGTATAGCCAACCCAGAAAACTAGGAAAAGGCTTCACAAGTTGAGTTAATGCAGCAGCATATTGAACGAAAACCCCTAAAGAATGCATTCCTGATCAGAGCACCTGATTCTCGCAAACATATGGGTTCCCCACTGCAGGGATATTGGCATGTTCCCATGCAATGCCATGGATATAATGCTTCCCTGCGAAGTCACAATAGCACCACCAAGGCAACAACTACACGAAACTTTTCAACCCTTACGTTTCATTAAAAAAAAAACGTTTCTTTTTCTTGAAAACCTATTCACCGGAACACTATTGCTAGTGCAGCGATCAATTTCTATCACAAAGAAAAGGGTTCCATTAACAACAAATCTTCTTAAAAACCCATTGCCCAGAACACTCTTGCTAGGGCAATCAATTGTTATCACAAAGAAAAGGAAAGAAAACCTAAACTACATTTAAACTAACACGAAAGATCATTCCTAATATCAACTTCCTTTGTCAAACACGGAAATAAAACAAAATAAAGTGGATCAGTGAGCAGAAGAACATACAAAGAAAATGAAGGAGGAGGTTATAAAGAAGAACCTGCATAAAATTGTAGCGTTCCCTTCCAATAGACTCATTCTCAGCTAAAGCAAAGTAAGCAAGCATGGGGTAGTGACCAATATATGATGCATAGCTGTCACGTTGAATATTCACTGCCCATTCGCTGCGTTAATTTACAAACCATAATCAATATATATATATATATATATATGCCAACAAATTATATATATTAATCAATAAAGAAAAAGAAAAAAGAAAAATCTCACACTCTGTAATTCTGAATGTATAAAATACCAACAAATTATATATATTAAAGTGATTAATAAAGAGAAAAAAAAACTCACAATCTGTTTAAATCAGCGTGGCCTGTCCCAACATATTTGGCCTGGAGATGCTCCAGCTGTGAATTGATGTTAAATCTATCGCTGGCCTGCGTAGCAATAATACATCCAGCCGGAAGTGGTAATTAGGGTTTCGAGAAAGCAGGGTATATGATGGAGGGTGGACGAAGGAAAAAGAAAAATGAAGAAAGATTGACTTTACCTGCATCTTGGTTTACGCGACCACGATATCCTCTAACAGGGAGCTGCTGTTCAGTATCAACGGAGAGAACTGATAGATGGAGGCCCCCTGTCTCTACTCTCTTGGAGTGTCTACTAAACTGAGGTTTACAAAAAGATTATTTTTAAAAATTTAAACCTTTTTTTATGTTTTCTTATATCAAAAATATTATTTTAAATAAAAAATGTTTTAAAAAAAACTTTATGAACAGTTCATGATCTCTCTCTATATTAAAATATATAACAGCTTAGTTTTTGTTTTTTATAGTATTTTTTATAAATATATTAAAATAATATATTTTTTATTTTTAAAAAAATATTTTTTGATATAAAACATTAAAATATATAAAAAAAATATTAAAAGAGATTAATATAAAACAAAATTAATTTTTTAATTTTTTTTTAAAAATATATTACCAAACACGCGCATAATTTATTATCAAATGATATTTTAATGGTACAATCAAATATTTTTTTTTAATTTGAATGTACAGGTTAATTTATATACACCTTGACTAATCTCATAAATACTAAAATTAATAATTATATAAATTTCCAAGAATCATCTATTAATATCATGAATTAAAACCTAAAACCACAAATAAAATAATTTTTTTAATCCTAAACACATGTTATCTCTGGGTGTAAAACGTCTCTAATCTTTTTTTCATTTTTTACAGATATTTTGACATTTGTCAAGCTATTAATGAAACTCATCAATTCTATTACTGTCGAATATAGTGCCCTCTCGTTAATTATTAATTATTTAATCGACAACACTGAAGGGCGATACTTGTTTTTTTGCGGCCAACAATTCGTTTAAAATAATTTTTTTAGTTATTTTAATTTACTAATATTAAAAATAAATTTTAAAATACTATTTTTTAAAAATAGTACATAAATCACTATAGTTACATCTACAAAATATAGTTTTTTTGTGCATGTTTTTTTTTAAAATCACTTTTATCAACTACCCCCTTTTTTTTATCTTTTAATAATTTGTTGTTTTAGGAATTATTATTTATTTATTTATTTATTTATTTGGTTATATATCGATCTAATAGATTTGTTTTTTTTTTTCAACTTCACTTTTAAGTGTTAGATTTATTTGAAGTGGGGTTTCATATTTTTTCAATTGCTTTGTATAAATTCATTTTGATCATCTATGTTGCGGGTTTATCAAGTTAATTCAATTTTTTATTCTTTTTTAATTGATTGTCCTTTTCATCTTAACCATCTAGCAACTATCTTCTTATTTAGTTTTTGTTTCATTTCACTTTCATACTTCAATACTAGGTTGTTTAAGAATTGAAATTTTACTATTTTCTCAATTTGGTTTTTGTGAAGTTATCATAGCTCATGGATTCAGATTTTTTTCCTTGATTTCAACCTTCAATATTGGATTTATATAAAATATAGGTTTGTATTTTTTTTGTATGTTTTTTCACGAATTTAACATATTAACTTGAGTTGATTTTAGTTTTTTTTTAAAATTAAATATTTATCCATCAACATCGAGTTAGTTGGAAATCATAATTTAAAATGGAAGTTTTTTTAATCTCATGATTTGGGTTGTTAGTTTGACAAGTTGACATTATTTTTTTTTCAAATCTATCATTCAACATCAAGTTCATTAAGAATTGATTTTTATAATTGATTTTGATTTATTTTCAATATGATTATTACAATCCCATGATTATGGTTAAATATTTGTCAGGTTAATCTAATATATTTACATCTTAATATTTTAAAATATGTGTTATCTAATATGTTTCCACATCAATATTTTTAAAAAATATATTATCCAATATACTTCATATTTTAAATTCATAAATAATTTTTTTTATTGGAAATTATACTAGCAAGACTTAAATATTTGTTTTCACTTTTTATTAAAAAACGACTCACAACACGATGCGCCGATAATCTACTCAATTACAAAACGAATTAATGATTGTACCATTCATGTAATACAATTAATTATACTATTTATTAATTTAAGTGTTGATTGAATTCCTTATTAATAATATCAAAGTAATTTTCTTATTTTTTTTAATATGTTTCATGATAATATGGAATTGACAGACATTTTGGCTAATCATGGACACGAGTTTTGACTTCATTGACGTATACTTTTTCTGATTATTATTTTTAATTTAAAATCAGGTGAGGAAAAAATAAAAAATACCATTCACCAGTAATAATAATAAAAAAAATGTAATCTTATTATCAACGAAAAACAAACTAATTGAAAGTGAAAAGGATAAACGAAACCAGTGGAGATAGCTATAGCCCTTTATTATCCAAAATGGATACCATATTTAATTCCATCCTGCCACCATCAAAAATCAAAATCACCATCATGTCTCATTCTCCAAGATCAACAACCCACATCAAATTTATCCTTGATCCAAACCCCGTCAACTTTCAAGACTTCCCAATGAGAAATCAGCCGTCATGTGTCTAAAATATGCTAATGTGATGACAAATAATTTATGATCTATATAGTAAATTTTGAGTTTAAAGTCAAGATATGTATTCTTTTATATAAATATAGAGACAGTTAAAATTTTAATCGCTTATCTAAACCCACACAAAATATGATTTTTTCAAGAGATGAGTTTCCTCACATCTAAAACAAAAAGAAATCAGTTGTTATGGCAGTAGTGGATGTCATATTGTCATGCTTCATGGAGGTGGATATGACTATGGTGGAGGTGGATCTAATGGTGGTAGCTAGGATGAGTTTGATGATTTGGTTCTTAGTGAGGGTTTAGAAGCATGTTTGCAAAACATTTTAAAAAAAAATAAAAACTTTATAAATATATTTTTCTTAAAATAATTTTTAAGAAAATAAAAATATCATTTTAATTAAACTCTGATGAGCTGACAAAGCCAACGATCGTCGAGGATGCCTGTAGACAAAACAAATGACTGACTGTCAGTTTAGGGACATGTATCGCCTGATTAACCAGTGATGTTTTATTCATAACATACAAACTCAAGGGAGGGGTTTTTCTATTTGCCAGTTTTAGAAGTTATTTTTAATGTCAAAAAACATTATCTAGAAACACACAAAAAAAAATCAATCTAAAATAAAAAATAATTTTAATTTTTTTCAAAAATATTTTTAATTTTAATTTTTTTCAAAAATATTTTTAAAATACAATATCAAACACCCTTAAATTAACACTTGAATTGGTAGTGGAATCCAATTAATTAATTTCAAAATTGCAAAGCTCAGAATCGTATCCTTAAAGTTCCGTCCTGGAGCGAGGAAGGAGGAAAAATCTTGTGTTCCTTTTCTCCATTTTTCACGGTATAAATAAATACACATCGATTTCAAAATAATATTTACAAGGATTAACAGTCTAATCAAACGAGCCACTCACTAACCTCAAACCACTCAAAGCGCCTTTGCCCCTGAAACTTAGCTTTCACAAGCACAAAATCCAGAAGCTATTCATCGAGAAAATGATCCTTCTTCAGTTTATCTTATTAAATGAGATCAGCTCTGCTTACTTGGGTTTACATGATTGCTCCGAAGCGTCTAGTTTGGGAGGCAAGAGGCCTAGGAAGCTGCCTTTAACAGGTTGATAGGGAGCCTCGGCTGAATCATCTTCTGTTATGTTATGAACCATCGTAATAAGAAATAATACTAATAAAAAAGGGAATGCAGCCCGATCAGGCTACAGCAGTGGTCAATTTTTTTCTGTAGTGAAATATACATCTATTATTCTAAGAACATGATAGCGTCAACTTGCATCATCTACAGGCGATTTTGAAAGAATTCTCTATATAAAAAAATAAGTGCCTGTGATACGAATGAAATTCTGGAACTCAAACAAGGATTTTGCACTTAGCTTAAATGAATGGGAGCTAAAAGACATCACCCAATACCTTCAAGTGATTCTAACCATTACGCGCTAACAAAATTTCAGCACTCATACATAAATAAGTGTGATCTGTGTCAGTTAATGAACCCGAAAGAAATATCACCATAAGCATTAGAAACAATTTTTGGTTTTCAATTGGTATGAGATGAGAAATTTTTAAGTAGTATGTTAAAGGGGTTAGGTTTTGAGAGTCGAGTGTCAAGGGCATAAAGAAAGTGTTGAAGGTGGAGTGTTTATGGTGTTTGGTAGTGAATAGTATATTAAAAGTGTACATAGATCATAATTGTGGGACCCATGCTTAATAACAGGTTTATAGATAATATTGATGAGACCTACGTTTTAAAGTTGACGGATTTGATTAAAAAGGGCTGAGAAGAGACACGATAGGGAGCGAGAACACCACTTTTGAGGAGTGGAACACTATTTTCCCATGCTTGGAGGGCAGCACTTCACCCCGAAAAGTGGGATGAGGTATCACCCTCCATAACTCAACCTCTCAAAAATTGTGCGCAACAGGGTAAAAGGGGCCAGTAGCTTCTCATTCCCTTTCGGGCTTTCCCCTCTTAAGAACACTAACTTCATGAAAAAAAATGGGAGAACTTCAAAATCAGTAAATTTATGGGAACTTTTATATATATATATATATATATATATATATATATATATATATATATATATATATATATATATATATATATATATAAACCACCTCCATTAATCAAAGTAAAGAGTCAAACAAACTACATAGGTTCAGAAAGAGTATGATCATGTGAACCTAATCTCACAGCACATTTCAATTGTTTTTAGCTTGACATGGACTTTGTATTAGATTATCCCATCCATTCTAAAAAACTACAGACAATTATTTTTTTTCTCTTAAAAAAAAGCAACTTACCAAAAAGCGACTTGATGGAGGGCCTCTTAGATTTTGTGCTCTTCTTCTTTAATTCAGCTGCATAATGGATGATGACAAAGAGTCACCAACAAGGGATCATGTGACAGTGGATGATTGCAAGAAGAAAAAAAACTTGTGCTCATTACAAATACAATGGTAAGAATATGGGTAAACTTCCATATTGCACCTATAACTTATATTTTCTCAATGATACCCTTCTATTTCCCAAAAAGTTCTAATGTCACTATTAACCACCAGAAACCCTACCTTTTGATTTTGGTTCTATATGTTTGTTTGTTGTTTTATAGGTTTTTAAGACTCTTCATGACATATGACATACTATAACATATATAGTTCCTGTAGTGCATAAAAGTTATGGGTGATGCCTTCCAAACACTTCAATTATTAACCATCTCATTCCCTATCTTAGGTGCGCAATATTATTAAAAAAAAAGAGATTAAATATCCTGGATAATGTGGACAAAATACTAATTACGATAGTCGAATGGAGAGGATACATTGATACTTATAATTGATGAGGAGAAAAGTTATACCAATTCCAGGTAACTGGTGATCATTTACAATTTCAAAGTTCTTGTATGTATAGCCAACAAAGTTAATATCTTTAGATGAAAGCATCTGCAGAAAAGACACATTTCATCAAAATATATAGACGCCAGAAGCATTATTTACCACCAATTAATTAAAAAAAAATAAAATAGAATCAACAGATAAAAATGCATATTCTCTGGTAGAATACTAATCAAAATACCCCCAAAGTAACTCCATCTACTTAAAACACAAACAACATAATTTGTATGCACCAACCTTTCTCCATGGACCAGATTTTGCTGAAGTGTGAATTTGGTCATCAGCCTACTCAAAGAATCACATGAATGATAGAAAAGTTACCAATACAAAAATCTAAACAAGTGATTAAGATTTTTAGACCAATCAATCTACCTCATCAAACTTCTCAAAATTTTGAGTATCCAACTCATCATTGACCTCAGGAATAAATGCAGCTTTCATTTGATATAATTTGTCCCACTCAATACATTTAAACCATGGGTGAGCCTGAAAATAAAAGGTAAACAAGTTAATTTTATCAATCTGCTAATAGAGAAAGTAGCCAAGGACTTTAGAACCGAACACCACGCTACACCTTTATTCCATCCACGCCATTTGTGCCAAGCCTCTGGTCAACATTACATAAGAGTTTGCTAATAAGGTCTTTTGCCTCAGGAGATAACTTTGCTTCTTCTGGAAACTTTAAATGATTTCTCCAATTAACTATCTGCATAAAATGAAAACAGTGAAGCAACTAAGGGGTGATGATATTGGAGACAAGGAATGGGATGAAATGCTCCAGCGGTTAACACTGAAAAAGGAAAAGAACTTAGAAGCCAGTGCTGACAATTAAAGGTTAGTTAACATTTGGGCTAAAAAGTTTGATCAGTTACCAACTACAAAATCACAATTGAACTGAATAGCATGGTTTTGAGTCGGTAAAGAGATTAGAAAAAATAAAGAGTAAACATGTTGGTAAGGCTCATTTCAACATGCATTAATCACAATCAAGAACAGCACAATTTTCTCTTGACAAATAATTACACAACCACAAGATTACCTTCCTACAAGTTGACATGGGCTCATCTGAGTAAAACGGCGGGTACCCCACAAGCATTTCATACATAATAGCACCAATGGACCACCTGGATGTAAAAAAAAACTAAGTCACACCTGAATAGGGTCTCGGAAAAGAAAATTAATAAGAACCATTTTCAGTATACCAACCAATCACATTCCATTCCATATCCTTTCTTCAACAAGACCTCTGGGGCAATGTAGTCAGGAGTTCCAACAGTAGAATAAGCCTGCAACATTACAGTATTGAAGGTTTAAACAATAGAAATCCCAGTGGAATTTCCACAGATACTACAGATACCTCAGTGGGAAGAGAAGTTTGACAGGAAAATGATAGGTTAAAATAATTATTAAAAAAGCATATTTTTTGTAGTGAAAATAATTATTAAAAACAGAGAGAAGGTTGATAATTATAAAGGAGATGAAAACATCCTCCTAAGAAACAAAAGAAACCAATAAAAAAGAGCCTAAAATAACAGAGCTTTCAAGTCTCTCTACATATCCACTAAGAAAACCCCACCAAACAAATCCAAAGAACAGCACCATGAAGAAGCTAGGAAGAGTAATTTATCACTCTAAATAAATGCTTGCTGCCTGTAAATTATATGTGATATAATGAAACCAAACATTCAGCATAAAGCAGCAGTTGTAGCATCAACTACAACAACGCCTTGATTAATAATGTTAATCCCACAGAATGAAAGGTCATTCCACTACATGACAGCACAGAACTTACAAGCATCCTCCTGTTCCTCTGCCAATGTTGCAATTGCTCCTGTTGTGTACGTTTTGGTGCTGCCGGGCATCCATTACTTTGAAGAGCTCCACTAAGATTGTTTGCCACAGAAAAATCCTTTTCTAGGAGATTACTGCAATCTAATGGTTTACATAATCCAAAATCTGATAATTTCATGTGGCCATTTCTATCAAGTAGCAAGTTGTCAGGCTTGATATCTCTGCAACATGGAAACACTGAAAAGATAAGTTCTCTATTACAGTATCAGAAGCACATGATAAGGAAAGCAGATCAACAGTTCAAGACAAAAATATTGATTTACCTATGAATATAATTATGTTTATGGATAGACTCTATAGCCAGGACAGTTTCCCCAACATAAAACCTGGCCTCATCTTCAGTTAGCGTGTCCTTGCGCATCAATAAAGTCATCATATCTCCACCAGGTAGATACTCCATGATTAGATACAAATACTCTTCATCTTGGAAAGAACAATACAGTTTGACAATGCAATTGCTATCAACCTCAGCAAGTAGATTCCTTTCTGCTTTCACATGTTCAACCTGAACATTTTAGATCCGAACTGGAAATAAGCATAATGAAAAAGAAATTCAATAAAATTGTCAGGCAGGCTTAACAAAATCACATACCTGTCCTCTGCAAAGCATCTCTGATTTCTTAAGCTTTTTCATAGCATACACATGACCTGTTGACTTTTCTCTACAGATTCTAACCTGCAATCTCAAAAGGAGAAGTGCAAAAAACAAATCACTAAATAATTGATGAATTGGTTAAGAGAGCACCACCACTATAAACACCCAAATATAAATTTCAAGAAAGAGATCCTGGCTATCAAATAGAGATGCGACATATAAATGCAGAAACAGTTTAGTAAGAATGTCTGTGTTTCTTCTTGCTATATTCTAGAACGTAGCAGGAAGAAAATACCAACAAGGTCTGTCGAGCTGGAATAGAATATGAAAAGGACATACTTACCTCCCCAAATGCACCCTTGCCTATCATTGTCAATGGCTCAAAATCATCAGCACCCATTTTATGCCTTTGAAGGCGCATGTATTCAGTTTCCTTCTTCTCTAAATACTTAAGTAAGTTATTTTGTTCTTCCTCAGAGACCTCAGCATCAGCTAACTTCTTCTCCAGTACATTACGTCTGCAAGAAATCATAAACACCAAAACACCATCACTATCAATTTACTAAGAGTGAAAAGATCGCATGAGTGAGATGGTCTTTCAGAAAAAAATGGTGAGTTATATTCATTTCGATGACCACTCTGAAAAGAAACGGAAAAATTTCCATGCACCCTTGAGCTGAAAGAATAATCAGTGTTAGCATCTAATGGTCATGATGAATGCAATGCTCATGAACTCATACAGTACACATGCAAAAATAAGAATCAATCATACTGTTAGCATCCATATTGATTTCAAAGAGGGCACCAGAAAGCCATCAGATTCATCATGTATACTTTCACCCCATTAAAATTCTACTCTATCCCCATGAATATTCATCTGTTATTTTACTTCCATGAACACCATAAAGCTGTAGTAAAAGGAATTTTAAACAAATAATTGCTTTGCATTTAAAGATCTGTATTTTACAATCAAGCAACAAATAGCCAGAGAGTTAAGACATCCCACCCAAAATAAATTTCAAAACAGAATATAGGAATGAACATTATGGGGCATGTTATCCATCTTCAAAACTTCAGTTTGAGAATTATTCATCATTAAACACTGCTTTCATCAATGGGCAAACTGTTTAGGGAATAAGGAGAAAGTCAAACAAGCGTTTCTGGTGAACAAAAGTATCAATATAGCATTTTACGATTTACCAACAGGTAAAATGACTGCACCCTAACCACATCAGATAAGTATATCAACCACCTTCATTGATAAGGTCAGACATTGGAGACTTTGAGGTGGGCCAAAGAATAATTCATAAGCCTGGGCCTTAGCTAGGGTGAGTAATCTTCTAGATAAATTGGGTTTGTCATCACATTCACATATGATGCTACACTAGTCTACCTCCAAAAACTTGATAAACCAGTACTAAGACTCGCCAAACTATCCATGTCAAATTCATTATCTTGTTTTCTTTCTTTCTTTATTTTTTATAAAACAAGAAGACCAGAGTATCCAATCATTGTTTTTCATAATTAAATTAGAAGTCGCCAGAACAATCAGCAAGAACATGCATTTGCTATTATCTAGAAGTTATAAACAAAATAAACCCTTAAGTGGCACCAAAGAAAAAAGAAAGGGCAAGGAAAAATTAAAATAGAAACCAGAGGATCCTAATCAGCCAATTTTAAGAGATCTTGGGTGTGGGTGTGTGGGGGTGACAGTGACTAGTTGAATAATGGAGCATCCTATAAAAAAAACATCTTCCAACCACCTGAGAAATTGAAACAGTTAAGCCAGAAGATGAAGTATGAATATAATCAGGAAAATGATTTTACCAGAACATAATTGCTATGATAAGATGCATTAAATCATACCGCTCCTTCCTCTCTTGCAGGTCCTTCATTTGCTTCTTATAATGGTTCTCAATATACTGCTTTGCAGCGGCAACCTTCTGCTTTGTTACATTTGATGGTGCTTCTTCACTGTTTGGGGCTTTTGATCCCTCCTTCACATTGCCTGCAGTATCTTTCTTTTTCGCAGACTTCAGCTTATCCTTTGACTTTAACCTATTGAACCAACACCCTGTAGGCTCCATATGCACTTGACAATTATTTCAAATTTCGTAGGAGACAGGGCCTTATTGTCACAACCCTGAACTCTTAGATATATGCATTTGATTTCATAAGTTACTGAATATACACCCTTTGGCTTAGGCACTTATTTGATTGATAAAGCAGATTCTTATGCGCCACTCATTACCAAGGAATTCAGAAAATTTCCTCTGTAAAAAGACACAAACAACTTGAATTAGCTTAGCATAATCATCATTGCATTCTCCTCAGACTTGTCTCCAAGCAAATGCAAGAAATCAGAACTAAAAACATATATAACCAGCATACATTTAAAAACTTTAGACAAATAACACAATATCAAATCTCTCAAGAATCATGATTTCAAAAACATAAGATGTCTGTCTCATCAATGAAATATCTGCATTGTTTCTTTTGTTTTTCGAAATCAGTGCAGAATGTTCCTCGATTTCATTAACAAACCAACCCCGGAGTTCTAAACCTTAAAAATCAAAGCAGGAAACTATTGAGCACAAATGCTGCCTCCCTCAACAACTTTGACAACTTGACAAGACTCATCTCGAACACTTAATTACAAGCCAATTCTCAAATTAGCAATCTATCTACATCTCCTAACACTAACAATTATTCGTTCAGTCTAATTCGTAAATACCAATCAACTTGAGTTGCTTCACTGATTCAAAATATTTATTGCCAGACTCTTTCTAAAATTTTCTCACCAAACAGAACAGAAAATCATAAATAAAAAAAGACATTGTTATTTACTAATTCAGAAAATGAAAATACAAATAAACAAACACATTTGATTAGACCTAATACTAAATTTACTAATTCTTCCACATAACAACAAACTCCAGATCCTAATCACGCAAGACCGCCCCCCTCCCCGCCTACATTTTCCGTAAACAAAAAGAAATTCAGAGCTAAAAAATTCGAAACCAGACAAATCCTAATTTAAAAGAGTTTTTAAAAAATCAATAAAGAAATAAAATCCAAAATCTCAGACAAGAATCACTGGTGTTTCCGACATTTTCTTACTATCCACGCATAAATTCAAATCCTCAAACTCGTAACAGCAAAATTAACTTCTCAACAAAAATAAAATAATAAATTCCGATTAAAAAATACAAGACGGAAACAAATTCGAGAAAGAGTGAGTACCGTAAGGTAAGAATTGAAGGAGTAAGACTAAAGAAAGATAGGAAGCGGAAATGTCGGAGAATAGAAGAGTGAAGAAGAGAAGTACACTCTCTCTTCATGATTTTGATGACCCATTCGGTTTGTGTTGAAACTTTAAGCGCGCGCTCTCTCTCTCTAGATTTTCTTTCTCTTCTTTTCCTTCGCTTTTCTCTTTCTATCAAACTATCTGTGCATCAATCAAACCCACTTCTTTTTCGAGTGTTTTTTTCCTTACTCACAACCAAACTGAGCGTTTTTCTTTCATTTTTTCCCCCTGTTCTTAACGGTCAATTATTTCCATCATACTTATTACTGTGAGAGTAACCGATGAAAACGTGGTGGTTGCGAGCTGTTTTTATATATACGAGCTGATTTGCCCGCGCGCTACGCTAGACTTTTTTATATGTAGAAAATTAATTAATTTTTTATGTGTTGTATTTTTTTTTAAATTATTTTTGATATTAACACATCAAAATCATGTAAAAACAATTTTTTTGTAATTTAAAATTTAAAAAATTTAAAATTTGTTCAAAAGCGATTTCCAAACGCATTACCAAACACTCATGTCATCTCTCACCAGAATAACAGTTCAATCCACTTTTTTAAATAGTAATGAACAACGAAAACCACAATTCAAATCACTGTTTATTACTGTTTGAAATTGCGATCTCCTTTGGCTATATACAAAATAATAGTCATGGTGCACGTAAGCTAGCTTGGACATTCTAATTATAAAAAAAAATTATAAGTTGAAAAAAAAAACAATGTCCAAGGATTATTCGTGGCACGTGTAACCAACCCCGGTAAAATATATATATATATATATGAGGAAAAAATTGTGGTGCGTGTAAACTGACCCGGACACCGCGAGTATCAAAAAAACCAAAAAAAAGAAGCCTGAAAAAAAGAAGAGGAAAACACATTTCCAAACATTAATAAACATTGAAAATTGTAAAAAAAAAACTCAGTTCAGAGATTTATTGTGATGCGCATAAGCTGACCCGGACACTCCAGTTATAAAAAAAATGATTGAAAAAAAAAGCCTGAAAAAAAGAAGAGGAAAACACATTTTCAAACATTAATAAACAGTGAAAATTGTCAAAAAAAAATAAAGTTCAGAGATTTATTGTGATGCGCATAAGCTGACCCGGACACTCCAGTTATAAAAAAAATGACTTAAAAAAAAACATTTCAAACACTTATGAATAGTAGAAAACACTGTTATTTACTCAAAAATCATTTTCGGTGGCAGGGGGACTCGAATTCCAACAACATGCCATGTGACTTCTTTTTTCGGTTGTAGGATCCAAATAATTATAATATCTTATATTTTTAACTACTCCAAAAAGTCATTGTCACAGATATTTGAGCTCCCGCGCCACGCTTTGCCTGGGCGCACTCCTACCACCCAGCCAAGCGACTTCTTTAGTCAGTAGTAGGATACAAATAATAATAATATAATTTTGATATTTAATTATTCCAAAAATTCCAACTTCTTTAACTATAGAGATTCAAACTCCGCGCCCCCCCCCCCCCAAGGGGGGCGCGGTCTAACCATCAGGCCAAGCGATTTATTTGTTTAGTTGTAGTGTACAAATAATAAAAATATGATTGAGTAATTTGAGTGCTCCCGTCCACAGTGATTTGTGTCAAGGTGAATAGTGCAAAACACTATTATTTTAACTTATAGAA
Source organism: Salix viminalis (assembly GCA_029228465.1). NCBI lineage: Eukaryota > Viridiplantae > Streptophyta > Magnoliopsida > Malpighiales > Salicaceae > Salix > Salix viminalis. The sequence continues at coordinate 12,377,926 of CM055435.1, forward strand.
GAAATTTATAAGTGGAAAAAAATAAAAAAAATGTTAAAAATGGGTCAAAGGATTATTCGTAACGCGTGTAAGCTACATCGGTTATAAAAGAAATGTACACGTGGGAAAAAATCGTGGTGCGCGTAAACTGGGCCATACAACAAATAAAAAATAAAATAAATGAAAAAAATTAAAATTATTGACTGGGAAAAAAATCATTTGACTTGAAAATAAATTTTTTTTTATCACACTACGTTGCGGGCTGAGTAAGAAGTTTTTTATAATTGTTGGGATGAAAGAAATTAATAGGATATGTTGGTCCAAAATTAAAATATAATATTTATATATGCAAAATTCAATATAATAAAACAGATCACCACATCCTATTATAAAAACAACAACATCGAAGTCTTTACATCTAAAATTATCATTGTTATTACTATCAAAACAATAAAGATTATCAAATTATCCCGAGAGAAAAAACACTGAAAAACATTAATAAAACAGTAAGGAAAATAACTGAAATTATTATTATTATTATTATTATTATTATTATTATCGTGTGAATAATGAAAAAAAACCAAAAAAAATCATAATAATTTTAACAGAAAATCAAGAAAAAAAATAAAATAAAATTTATGAGGTAAAAAAAATCCATTTGATTTGAAAATAATAATAATAAAACAATAAAAGAAAGATCACATAAAAAAATGAAAAAAAATTAAAGACTAAAAACCAATTATTGTCGAAAAAACCAATTATTAATAAATAAATAAATAAAATTACTATCAAATCAGTTCAAAGCAATTGAACAAAATTGCGCTGCTGAGATTCGAACTCCCGCGCCGCGCCGCAAATCGTCGTTCGTTGTAACCGTTAGGCCAAGGACCTGTTTGTGCGTATATTGGATACAAATAATAATAATATTAATAAATAAAATAAATGTTCCAAAAGGTTAGTTTTTAGTGGGATTTGTAACCACTAGACCGAGTGCCTTCTTTGATCAACTTTAGTATCCAAATGATAATATTATGATAAAGTAATTAAGCTGTTCAAGTCCACAGTACTTATGAGTGTAGATGAACAGTGAGAAGTGCACAGTAAAACTGCGATCTGATTTAGCTTATAAAATAATATATAACCGGGTTATTTGAATCAGCTTATACACATCTTAATTAATTCTCAGATTCATTGAATATTTTGTAAACACAATGAATAAATAAAACACTGTAAAGTGACAGATATATATTGTAGAGTTTAAACCTTGGTGCAGAAGAAAGGAACAAGTCATCTTCCTCGGTAGCCCAAGACGCCACTTGCAATAACATGTCTTGTTATTCAATAGCATGTTTGTTACTATATTTAAAAAAAAAATATTTTCTATATTTTATTTGTTTTAAATTAATTTTTTAATATTTTAACATTATTTTATTGTATTAATATTAAAAATAAATTTTAAAAAATATATTATTTTAATTATTTTTAAACTAAAAACACTTTAAGAAACATCTTATACAATATTCTCAAACATCATCCTTACAACAAACGCATGGTCACAATCTAACGATAATTATCATTGGATTATTATTATTATTATATGTAATTATACATGTGACACATTAAAAGCGGAGGACAAAAGAGTTTGTTATGGGTTAAATTTCTAAAAATATTATAAGTACAGAAAGACTCTTTAAATATGTATTTTTATTTATTAGTGCCTCCACTTGTAAATCTTGTTCCCTAACTTTTTTTAACCATGGTTGTTATATAATAAATAGGTAAGCAAAATAGCCATCAAGAATTGCTGACAAACCAGAGATTATTGGGCTCCAATGCCCACTAATTCAATACATAATAAATCGACTTAACAATTAAAATATTGTTAATTTTATATGTATAAGCAGGTATAGTATATGTTGGCGTGAGCTGTACACATATCTTTCATTTATGTACATCCTGATTATTCTGGGATATTAGTTATTTCCTTTCCGAAGATAGCCGAGCGGGGGGTTGTATAGTGGCATGTGTGTATATATGTATTGATGATCTTTAATCAAAAAGAGATGTCGAATTCCTCTAGGAAAACTCTGTAGTTAGCATAGAAAATAATTGTTTTATTGAGTTAGCACATCATAGTCATGTCCATGATTTGAATTGTACATTTAATATTTACCCCTATTGATTGTGTATCTATAATATGTTATATTTTTAATATTAAGTGCATGACATTTAATAGTCATGTCTATTGATTTGAATTGTACATTATTTTTTTATTTAGAAATACATCAAAATAATATTTTTTTTTAAATTATTTTTAATATTAGCACATTAGATTGATTTAAAAACACCAAAAACATTTCATTTAAAATAAAATAAATTCAAATTTTAAACAAACAGTAGTACAACCATAGAAACAAACATACTCTAAAGCAAAAAAATAATGGTGCTGCTGATAGGAAAAGCCTATGATGAATGATCGATTTCTTGCTAATAATGCTTAACGGGCACACACTTTCGATGCTTATTATTACTTTATGCTCATTACTCTGTGTGATGGTGGAGCCGAGAAAGTTGACTTCTGTCTCATTTAGTGCATTAGTTATTTTTTAAAATGGTTTTTATTCAAAAAATTATATTAAAATAATATATATTTTTATTTTTAAAAATTATTTTTAATATCAAGACATAAAAATAGTTTAAATAGACTAATTTTTTTAATTTAAAAATAATTTTGAATCGCGAAGTAATTTTAAATCCGCCATCGCAGAATCTAAACTTACCAAACATGTCCATTCTTCTTTATTAAGCTAATATGGCTTCTTAAGAGACGCAGATCTTGCAAGTGTCGCAGCAGTGTGTGGGGTGATAAGTTTGTCGCAGGGCGATGACAACAAAATGTATAATTTATATGATAAATTTCGAGTTCGATTCAGGATATATATTTTTTATAAAAATTTAAAATAATCAGGGTTTTACTCGTTCACCGAGAACTATAAAATATATTTTCCAGGAAACTGGGTCTCTCAAATGAAAAAAAAAAAGTGTAGGCTGAGAAGCATGGCCCCAAAATCCCTTCTGATATGAACCCAGCAACAAGGGCAGGAGGGTGGTTTCCCTGCGAGCAGGGTAGAACGGGGGGCATTTCAATTCAAAATAAAGAGGAAAAGGTTATATGAAAGCTGTAGACATGAAACGTTGCCGGATCTGATTCATCAAACTTGTGCACTAAAACATCATTATCAGACCTCATAAAGACGCTATTGGGTGCCAGCTTGTGGGGTAAAAAAGCTTTTTTGCTCGTTAAAATGAACACTTCCTGGACAGCTATGCTTTAACCTGGCTTATTTATGGACAAATAAGATTAAATAATATAAATCTGATTGACGGATACTTAGCTTAATCTGATAAATTGCTTGGCATATGTAATAGAGCTTTGTTCATCAGAAAATCAAACGTAAAGCAAGAAAAAGCAGCAAGTGGCAAGGATTCTAAGCACAAAACATCCATCGGTGCCTAATATATATACTCGCGCTTTCTAAGTAATGCTGACACTATGTTTTAAAAATATTTTTTTAAGAGGTTTGAGATCATTTCATGTGTTGCTATTCAAAATAATTTTTTTTAAAAATATATATATATATATATATATATATATATATATATATATTATTTTAATGTATTTCTGAATGAAAAAAACATATTAAAAAACAACCGCAAGAAAACTATCTAACATTCACTAAATGTATTGACAGCAATTCTCTTGAAACCACCTTTTCCAGGACGAGATGGCAAGATTTCCTGGAATAGTTTAGGAATTTCGAATATTATGCACACAAATTTTTAAACCTAAAAAACCCAATCGATGAAGGTACAATATGATGGATGGTATTTTTGAGACATAAAATTATATCCACTTGAATGCGATGTTTGACTGAATTAAGGCATTTGTCTTTGCTTTATAACACAAGACAGTTACGAAGCCATCATGTTCTCGTTCCAGGAAACAAGAGAAGGGGCTGGATAAACATTCGGGGGTTTCGATTCGGGGAAACACCGAGTACCGAGAAGGAAAATTGGAGTCGAAAAACATGATAGATGTTGGCAATAACTTGGCATAGACGTGGTGTGTTTGCTTATAGGTAAGGAGCCGTGGATATTGGGAACCGCCAAAGTGATTTTATTGCAAGTATAAGAATTAACAGTGATGTGTTTATATTAAATATTATTTTTAAAAATAAAAAAAAAATTATTTTAAAATATTCTCGAGCAAAAATCACTATAAAAAACAATCATTATCAAAAACACACTCAAAAATGAATTAAAATAATATTTTTTTTAAAAAAAAATATTTAATATCAACACATTTGAACAATTCAAAACATAAAAATATTATTTAAAAAAAAATTGATCAGCCTTTATTTGAACGGCAATCTAAAACAAAGGCTAGGAACTATTTTGCCACCTTAGTATTTTGCTAGAAAAAATATTTATTTTATCTAAAATTATTTTCTATATATTTTTATTTTTTTAATATATAAGTGTCAAAAGTATTTTTTTAAATATATTATTTTTATATATAAAAAATATTTTTAAAAATAATTATCACCGTCACATGAATGAACGAACGCTATTACTTCTCTTCAATTAAATATATATTTGACTAATATCACAAAATTTAACACTAAAAATAATTTCTATTTTGAACTAGTCAGAGTTTTATATAACAAGAAGCATTGAGATAAAATATATATATATGAAAGTATAGTTGAAGTTGTTTTAATTGTTTTTCATTTATAAATGCATTAAAATAATATTTTTTATTTTTTAAAAATTATTTTTGATATTAACATATTAAAATAATTTAAAATCAAAAACATATTTTTTCAAAAATATATGTTTTGTGGTTCCAAACACCCCCGAAGAAGAAAAGCACCAGTCTACGTATAGGATACCGATTTGTGCTGTGAAGCTAATGTATCTATAATTTGCTTATATTTTACTGTCCACTTGATAGTGTTTATTCTATGAGAGTTGATGTGATGATTGACGAGTTGGGAATTTCAATGTAATTATTATATAGAGAATAAAAAACTATTTCACGGTGCTTAATGAGGGTTTTGAACTCTTTCGAGTGAGCATTGGAAGATTCAGCTCATGCTGCCTTTTCTTTTAATGTATTTGTCGACTCTTTCGAGAGACCAGGATCTAGGACTAGCACAGGAAACAGGGAATAATTATTTTATAAAAAACTATTTGATTTTATACAAGAGACCTTGCTAGGTGAAATTAAGCACGAGGCTTGATGGAAATTTATTATTAATAACTATATTCTTGGCAGAAAATTAAATCTAATGGGATGTGTTATTTTCGTATGAAAAATCATTTTTCTACAGGGTGAGTGGGGAGTAAGAAAATCTGGCCTGAAAGCCTAAAATTCATCGGACAAGTTTTTTCAGGCTGCCATGTTGTGCTGCTTTAGGTTCATAAGATAGGTTTTGAACTTTTGATCCATATGAATCTTTCCTTGCGAAAAACTAGAAAGAAAATGGACTCAGATTCCGAGAAATCACAGCGACTCATTTAGGATGGTTTCAATGATTGTTCCATGCTTCGAAATTCGAATGCCCGGAACCTTCGACAAGATTAAGAGATTATTTGGTATTGCAATTGCTTTTGCGGTTTAGATTAATTTTTTTTATATAAAAAATATTTTTAATTGAGATTTATAATAAAAATTGAAGTATTTAGTTAAATATTTGTTTGGTATTGAGGTTCTACTCGCGTTTAGAAAAAAACACAGGTAGTTCGACATTTGGTACAGGGTACACCATAATTTTTAAAACTATGAAATCTACTAAAAAACGAGGTTGAACCTCAATTTTGAAGAAGTAGCACGAACCACAATCTCTCTCACTAGCACTGGCTTCTCTTTCACTGGCATGAAACCATCCCGGGGTAAAGACCAAGCTACATCCTCACGGACACCGGCAGTAGCAAAAGCACCGTACAAGAGAATTATTGGCACGGTCTCTCTCCTATAGTCAATCGACGTTCTCTCTCTCTATATAGTCACCAGCAACTCTCTTCTCCAGCAGCGATTCCTGGAGAGCACCATCATGAGGATGTTTCCTCTCCATGCCATAAGCTCCGCCATGACCTCCAATAGTGTCATAACCCAATTTCTATGTTATTCCCCAAAATTTACCTTCCGTTTAAATTTTTGAGTGGTAATAACCCTTTGGTTTAATAAGTTTTTAAAACAATTCTTAAGAGTTAAATTTTAATTTATATTTTACGAGGAATCGAGTGAAAATAAAATAAAACCACTAATTTAACAATCATTTTTTCTATTTAATTGGTCACAATCTATCCTATTCGTCTACTGAAGGACGAATATTTGAGTTTAAATACAGAGGTAACCCCTTGAAGATACAATCCACAAAAGGAATTGAGACAAGGTCCAAGGGCCCAAGTAAGGCCCGGAATATAAACAGCCCAATTCCATAAATCGAGGGAGGGGAGGAGAAGAGGGAGGCCCCCACCAAGCGGCTATTCACCCAACCGCCGTCGTCCATGGTCACCTGATTCACTCTTACACATGGAAGTAAAAACCGTGAAGTCTCCATAATGGGGCGCAACCGCCACGACGGAGGGTTTATAAGGAGAGCAGACCCCTTTTCTCCGGCACAGGTATCTATCTACACCATGAAAAACACCACCATATCCCAGAACATAAAATACATGCTTCAGCATCTCCCAACTTTAATTTACTCTAAAAATGCCGATTATCCACATTTTTCTAGACTCATCGATCGGAAAACCCCGTAAGCGGAGGTCAGTTACTTTCTCCCTTGACGATCAAGAACCTTCATGAGAGGTAGACGTAGATATCATTTCATCTCACCGTAATTAATAGGACAATAAGAGAACAGGGACGGACTTGGCACCGGAGGGGAGAGAGATGGAAACCTTCTAAAAAAACCCTGACCACTTGAACGATGACGAGTTAGAGTATAGTGATTTTTCAAACGAAGAAAGAGTGTTAATTCAGTCTTGTTGAACTAAATAAAAATACTTTTAAATTTTCTATTTTAATATTTTTTTTTTATAAAACAACACATTCTAAACCAGCCACTAAAAAATCACTCGAGAATACTGCTGCAACAACGTGTACAGTTCGTGCCTCTCACTCCTACAGTACTGTTAATGAAGTCACCATCTCCGCCTAGCTGAGCTTGGCTAGCTAGCTTAGGTCAGATTCACGGCGAGTTAAGGTCAGATGTGATGCATCCATGCCTAACTTTGATAAATGCTTTTCTGGACAGATAGTGAGTTGGCTTGTCAATTTCTGCAACTTCAGATCGGCATAACTTGCAGTAAAGCCAGCCAACTGGTCAGCATGCATCAGAAACACTCTGATGGTTAAGGAACAGCAGACTGATTACAACTTACAAGTGCGTGTGTGTGGTGTAATTTGGTAAGAAAATAATAATAATAATAATCAAAAAACATCTTCATGTCAGAGGGTTATCTCAGATTACGAAAATAGAGCCAAATTTCTAGCATGTACGAGCTTATTTTACGAAAAACTCGACCATTAAATATTTATGATTGTGGATTGAACCGAACGGGATTCATCATCAACCAATTAACCCTCTAAAAATGGAATCTTTTCCTTTTTCTTGCTCCGGGACATGAAAACCCTACACGATTCTGATCATTACTTGAAGCAAAGGGACTTCGATATCTTATGTTGCGATCCAATTAATTAACCCCAGCTGGTAACAGAAGCAATCTACTAACTACTAATCTACCCAGGGGATGATGTTGAAACACAATATGATGAGATAATTCTATTAAACTAGAATGAAATAAATAAAATTAACAATATCTGACAAAAGTAAGTCCTCACTGCCTTCCAAAGCAACTGCTACTCTATCCCAGCAAAAGTAAGGGACACTATTCTTGTGAAATTGTTGCCTAAATCCTTGAAGACTATCTTTACATTATGATGTGGTTTGTAAAATCCTCCGGCCAGTCTAGTCCCCGGACGCGAGCATGCAAACTAAGGCCCGTTCCCCAAAACTTGGATTTTTCTTTTTTATTTAAAACTATTTTTTAAATGTTTTTTAAATATTATCCTGGTCAGAAAAAAACCACTTTGACGAAGAAGAAGAAGAAGATCAAAACCCATGTACATGGCACAGACGTGAAATAGTTAGTTTTATACCTGAGGTCAAGATAAAAAAAAAACACGAATGATGCATATAATCGTTAGTTTATAAATCTAATATTATAATAGCCCTAAAAACACATTCATGTTTCAAACATTTTCCTGTCCATCAACATTATATGCATCATTCTTTATCAAAGATAGCTAATTATTTAACAATGTTCAACGTGCAATTTCACCTAAGATTATCAATAACGCCAATGTCTGGCTCAAATAATAATGCACCTCCTATGTATATTACTAAGTTTGATTTGACATAATAGACTCCTGTAATCATATAATACTATATAATAGTCACACAGCATAATTAACCATGCTTTTTCAACAGCGGATATACAATTTAATCAACTGCTTAAGCATCTTATCCTTTAACTTGTCCCTTGATTGGATATGAGAAAACCTCCATGCAAACCTAGATCCAGGGACTAGAAACCTACCTGCATCAATTCAAGTTCCAATCCTCGTGCCGATTTACATATCAGTTTTTAGCAAAAACATTTTGAAGGGTTTTACGGACGCATCTAGGGCATTTTAAAAGAGTAGATTCTATCAGTGCTAGTCTTAAAACTCTAACCAGAAAATCAAAAGAATCGAATATTTCCTAGCACTTGACCTGCTTCCTTGAAGTTCTGCATGGAAAACATCATGGATAGAGGTCCTGTTAGAATCTAGAAATCTAGCTACCACATCTACTGAAAAATCTCTGGAATAGATTTGAGAGATCTACAGAATGGATTTGTGATTGTTACAACTAAATATAACCCATGCTCATGGGTCTGGTGTTCATCATGTGATAATGGGTTTTCTCACTTTTATTTATAATGATATTCCCTCTTCGGGGAACAGCCAGGATTGATATGGCATGATAGAGAAATTGTTAGAGAACTCACTCTTAACTTCTTAAAATTTTAGGTGAGATGGTTCCTTGATATAATATTATAATCTTGTTGACTCAACGGTTACGAATTCGAATCTCACTATCCCTATTCTATTTGATGAAAATCAAGCACAAAATAATGTGATACTGTGTTTCAAGTTTAAAGAGCTTTTACTTGATGAAATGTGTTAAAAAATAATATAAATTATATTTTAAATGTTTTTGATGAGATCATTACTTGACAAAAATGATATATGGATTTGTGTAAGAAACGAGGCAACAGACCATTCAAATACAAAGACCCCACCCCACAGCATAACACAAATTAAAGCAGATTGTGAATAACATTTGTTCAATCACAGTTGGATCCTATTTCCTATACCATGTACGCTAAGAGTTTCTTTCCTTCCTCTCCATCAGTAATGTAAATTTAAATGCAGAAATTTCATTTTAAGCTTGAAATACCACTCTGACATCGATGTTTGCAGGGTTGTTTATGTATGATCTTCTAACCCATATTCATACAAGCTTTGCAATCATGCCAAGGTGTGAGCAAAAGCAATGGCAGGAAGCAGGAGGGAAAGCAAAAAACAAACAGAGTCACAGAATATTATACCATATGAACATAAATAAGCATATCACAAAGACAGTGCTTGACAAACTGACACACAAAAGCTTTTCAATGCCAGAATGATTTGCCAAAACAAGCATTCAAACATATTACTTGACAAATGATATGACACAAATCTTTTTTATTGCCTGAATGATTTGCCAATACCTCAGTAATACTATATAAAACCATAAATAAAAGAGACATGGAAACAAAGAAAGGAAAGGAAAATATATATTTTACTGGCTACTACTATGCCTATTACCGGGAACCAAAATCCTTATATTATCCAACAACGCAATCTCACCACTTTATAAAAGCTACTTAAACCCAGCATCCAAGATTACACATATGACGCAAGAACAATGATGACAGAAAAGAAAATGCCCTTAGCTAGTTGGAACATCCATTACTTAAATTTATTGCAAACATATTTAGGAGATCATCAGTTGCTGTAACGAGTTATATAATATACTCATTGATATTTTTCTTTAAAACCCAAATTTAATGCAAATAGCTAGATTACTACTATAGCTTAATTTCTTACTGATCATGACTACTTGCACTGGTAGTACTCTCTGGTAATGCTTGAGGTGGCATCAGGGAAGCAGGATTATGCTGCTGTGGTGGTCTCTTTCTCTTCTTCTTCTCGTAGCTAATCCCCCGAGCTTTTGCCTGTGAGTCCCTAACTTCACGTAGATAAAGCCTAACAGCACGAGCCCCGAAAGGGTTGTTCTCAGGCTTGCCTCCGTGCTCTTCAAAGGCAGCACGGAGGCGGCCAATGAGTGCATCGAGGCTTCCCCAGGCCTGGCGGAGAGGGCACGGGCACGGTGCCGGCGGATTCGGGTGGCCAAAGAAGGGACAGAGCTGGGTGTGGACTTTGGTTTTGCCAAACTGATCGAGGTAACGCAAGAACTCCAGGACGTGGGCCCCACTGCACCGGGGGAGGGAGAGCGGGGGGCGGTGGTTCCGGAGGTATTGGCCAAAGGTGTTCCAGTCTCGACGCTTCTGGTTCTCATAGCGGCTGAGAGTGGAAGGGGAGGTGGTGGTGGTGGCGGGGAAGGAAGAGGAGGGGGAGGTTGTGGTGATGGTGGTGGTGGTGTTGAGGGGGATTGTGATTGTTGGGTGCGTCGTGGTACTGCCGAAGTCTTGAACAGAGTCCATGTTTGGTGGCTTGATTTATCGGAAGGATTAATTAAGGAAGATGGTGTTTGCAGGCTGGAAGACTTCACCTGAAATCCGATGATCCCATAAGAAAAGTTACACAGAGACTAAGATATCACAGTACTACTGTTATTAGGTCTAAGAAAGAATGCGAGATGTGGATGGAGGGAGCTTCAAGAAGTGTTGCTGAAACACGAAGCAAGAAGGTAAGGGCTTGATTATATGTCAAAGATGTTTAGACTTCATCTAGGGTTCGAGAATGCCATTAACATGAACAGTACTCTCCATGAGAGAGCTGAGATGAAAATAGTATCAGTGAGATGCTGGAGACGAAAGGAGGTATGGGGAGGATGATATATAGGGGGAAAAGAACAGTACCCACAGATCTTTTATTGGTTTGAGGATTCTTTTTTAATTTTTTTTTGTCAATCCTAGAAACCTTATGAAAGGGTTATGATGTTGGTGGAGGGCCTTTCCTAACTTTGTAGTCTGAAGACATTTGTAAGTTCGGCAGATACTTTTTCTTCAAAAAAAGAGGAAGCAACTCAGCTACTGGTAACCTAGTTAGCTAGTTAGCTAGCCCTGCAAGGGATGGTAAAAGAAAATGGGTAAGTGGAATGTGCTCGTTTAGGGCTTTTGTGGAAATGTAAAGAGGTTGACAGTGAAAGACAGGAGGAGAGAGAGGGAGAGATGGTGGACGGAGGGAGGCAAGAAAAAAGCTATTGGTAAAAAATATACCAAGGGAATACCATGATTTTGTTTCTTCAACCTTTTGTGTTGATTGACAACACCTTTTATCCAATGACCATATTGCCCTTCGTTCATTTCTTTTTCAGGAAAATACTTTTCTTACTCGATGGCATCATGGGTCCTGTATATTTCCACCACAGTTGCTTGGCACAGTGCATGTACACTGTAGCCATAAGCTCAAACCTTTCATCTTCTTATTCTTCTTCTTGCACGATGAAAGGATACTTATAATTATTTTTGAAAATATTTTTTATTTATAAATATATTAAAAGAATATATTATTTTTAATATCAAAATAATTTAAAACTATAATGTCAAACATCCCCTTCTTCTTCTTCTTCTCCTCCTCCTCCTTGAACTCCTCCTCCATGAACAACCAGGAAGATAAATCAATTCACTAAATCAATTCTCTCACCAAAAAATATAATAAAAGAATTACTGATATTACAATAAAAGAAAGGGAGTGTTCATATAATGTAGATGCGTGATTTCATTACATTTTTTATTTTATTCAAATCCAAGCAAAACTAGAAAGGTTTAAAATTATCATTTGGAGTTAATTCACGTCTCAATTTAAAAAAGTCAAAATTACTTTTACTTTTCTATAAAAAAAAATTCTTTAGAACAACGTTGTTCTAACCTTTTTTTTAAAAATAAATAAATAAATAAATCAGGCATCTCCTACAGGGACGGACGTAGAGATCTCAATTTTGGCTGTTAATTATATTTTAGAATTGCTAATTTTTGCTGCCTAGCTTTCTGATCTTGCTAGCTAGGCTTAGCATAGCTCGGTAAATCTTTTGGCCATGTGTCGGTGCTGCCCCATTTTTATTACGCCGGCTGAGAAACAGAGAGGCACTAACTTCTACAGTTCCTCGTCCAGGAAGGTAGATCGATGGATAAACAAGTGTTAAGATTATTTGATTAATATGCTTCACTTTCCATTTAATAAATGACAGGCTTGCATTCGATACTTTCTATATAAAAAAAAAACCCCAATATTACTTAAGCTAAGATATTTTGACACTAAATAAACAAAGATAATATAA